>VXAA01000236.1:52101-102317 GCA_013399115.1 Anseranas semipalmata
AAAAAAAAAAAAAAAAAAAGAAATTGTTTGCAACTTCTGCTTTTAACCTTTTTACACAATAAAAAAAATTTCTTGTTCCATCTTAGCCTGGAGAAGAGGAGGCTCAGGGGCGACCTTATCGCTCTTTACAGATACCTTAAAGGAGGCTGTAGCGAGGTGGGGATTCATCTCTTCTCCCATGTGCTAAGTGACAGGACAAGAAGAAATGGGTTTAAGTTGTGCCAGGGGAGGGTTAGGTTGGATATTCAGAAACATTTCTTCAATGAAAGGGTTGTGAGGCATTGGAACAGGCTGCCCAGGGAAGTGGTTGAGTCACCATCCCTGGAGGTCTTCAAAAGACATTTAGACGTAGAGCTTAGTGACATGGTTTAGTGGAGGACTTGGTAGTGTTAGGTTGTAGGTTGGACTAGGCAATCTTAGAGGTCTTTTCCAACCTGAATGATTCTGCGATTCTGTGATTCTGTCTTCCAACTTTATGTTTCTCATATTTGTTCTCTTCCTATAGTTCTTTCCCTTTTGACGATTTAGCTCTGGATAGATCCATCTGGTGTGCTATTCCAGCATTAAAGGCCATCCCAGTATTTACTTTTGTACAGCTAATAAACAGTCATACCTTGCAAACACTTCTTGAGAAATCCTAAAACGTTGTATGAACTTTATGTGTCAGGATATTTCATCTACAAGTGAAATGCAGCTATTCCTGGAGAAGAACATAATGACTGTTTATCATATGGTCTTGACCCTTTAAAAGCCATGTCAGATAGGAAGACAGTGCCCCAGGAAATCATGAGAGTCATTCCCAGTATTGTTCATGCGCCGAGGCAGGAAGCTACTTTCTGAACAACAGGAATTGGGAAAGGTTAGGCCTGTAGCATTGGAAAGCTGCAGCATCATTTATTTATTCAGTCTGAATATGACCTGCACAGTAATTTATCCCCACGCTGCAGTAAATGCAGCAGCTGCCATGCTGCTCTGGGAGCCATCAGGCTTGTGATGCCATCGTGCTGGGGCTTTGGTTCAGCATGAAGAATGTTAGTAAATAGCTGTGCGATGCTGTCCTGGCTCACCTGGGTTTGCTTCGGATTTCCCAGGTCTGAACCTCCTCAGGCTGGAGAAAACTAGCAGGTTGCAGGCTGAAGTTCAGTGGCAGAGAAATACACCCCCGCAACCTGCTTCTCACGGACTGAGCCTGCCTTTGTTCACCCATTGCTTAGCTGTTACGGAGCCACAGAGGGGCAGGGCCCTCAGTGCTGCTGCATGCGGTGTCCTAGCTGTCAAATTCTCAGTCTGTAGGATAGGGGGGAAAACCTTGGATTTTTTGTCTCCATCCTCTGTAAGGCAGCGCGTGAAACTTGCCTGTCGGAGTTTAAGAAGTGTTTGGACTATGCTCTCAGACACATGGTCTGAATTCTGATTTTTGGGTAGACCTGTGTGGAGCCAGGAGTTGGACTCGATGATCCTCATGGGTCCCTTCCAACTCAGGATATTCTATAATTCTATGAAACTGATGTTCCTGTCTGTAAGATATTTTGCTGATACAAAAGTGAAAAAGTATTTAAAGACCGTCACCATCATAGTGAAAGAGTAAGGACATACAACTTTCCAAAGGCAAATATATTTACCTTGCTAGAATATCAGTACAGCAGCTACATACATTTTAGAAGCAGGCAAAGAATTTGCAAGCAGCGAAATGTTGCAGAAGTGATGAGCAAGCTCTGTAGGCATTTGCCGATCGCATTGGCAGGAGCTGCGCGCTCCCGCAGTGCCCTCTCTCCTGTAGAGCACAGAGGGCAGCTCAGACTTAATTTTCAGTCACTCTGCTGAGATCACTCAGAGTTAATTACTTCAATTTGGTTTATGTTGCTTGGTCTGCTGGTGATAATCTAGGTTTATTTTCTCATTGCTAAAGGTTAGTTTCTATGATATGGCTTTAGAGATGTGCATGAAGGTGTGATAAGAAAGATTTTATAAATATATGGAGCACATTAGAGCAAGCAGGATATAAATAGCTAACTACTGATTACTCTGCTGCATGCCTGCCTCCCAGAGAATAGTAACAATATCTGAGACAGTTTGTGAACTGCCATTTCCTTTAGCTCTTTTTTTAATACATAAATATATGTGTATACACACATGCATACAAATATATTTACTTCATTACTTCAAAAGCTCACTGCTCTGTGCAAGAAAGCCATCATTTGGGAAAGATGAAACAGATTTCCAACAGTAGCAAAGGTCAGAAGTTACAAATGCCATCCACCTGAAGGAACAATGAAGTACATGGTTTTCATTGTCCCTTCTCACAGGAAGCAAGAGGGTAGCATCTTGAAATATATTTCTTAAATCTTTATGAAAAACAAGGTACTTTCTGAAAGTTTACTTAGATTTCTGTGGGTAATGGATAGCCAGTATCTCATTTTTTTTTCTAAGAGTAAAAAGAAAGTCAAGCACTTTCAGCCGATTCTGCTGAAAGAGCAGATGAAGAGTGGTCTAAGATGGGATACTAAGAAACACACAGCTCCGGTCTCTGGTATCGGTCCTTCATTTTCATATACAATCGTAACCAAAAAAAGAAAAAAAAACGACCACAGCATCGTGAGATTAGCATGGAGAAAAGCAGTAAGAGAAAGCACAGCTTGTTGAGCATGAATATGCCCGTAAAATAGGAGAATGTACTTGCATAACTGTTTTTGAAACATTGTATTTATTATATTGCCAGTTTATGCCTGGTAGGACAAACATTTTCGTAAAAACAACGAAACGAAAACAAAATAGAAATTCACAGGGGGCCGTGAGCTGCGTGGGGGCATACTAAGAGAGTTAGCAACTTATCCTAAGCAATTTCACAATGAAAACAGAAATGCCCCCACCCCAGAGGGCCGCCGATCCTCAGTGCAAGGACTACCCGCCTCTGGTCCGCTCGTGCCGCCGGCTCGGCTGGGCCCCGGCCGCCCCGCTGCCACCTTTCCTCCCCTCCGCGCCCGCTGGCTGCCGGGGAGCCCCGGGGAGCCCCGCGGGGCTCCGGGGCTCCGGGGCTGGCCCCGCTGCTCCTCGCTGTGCAGGAGGCAGCTGCAGCTTCCCAGGTTTCATGAGGAAACCGTTCAGGCAGGGCTTTGCAAGGAAACAGTTCATGTATAATTTACGCCACTTAATGTTTCTCAGAATTTGATTTCTTTCAGATGAGGAATATGATGTAATTTGGGTGAGTGTGGATGTGATTAGGCCGCTCAGCTGTCTCCATGGGGCTCCTAACCCGTCCGTGCCTGAGACGAACTACCAGCTGCGCCTGGTATCAGGTACTTTTCTTTTACTGTGCCCTTTTTTTTTCTAGAAAACTTTTTCCTCAAATCTGTTAAGCAAACCTCAGACACTGGGTTGTAAAACGGTGATGGGACACTGTGGTAGAGGACACAGCGGCAGGCTGTGCATCATCCTTGCGTGTTGAACCTGTCTCAAAGGAGGCCAGGTCCCAGGATATGCTTCCCCACAACTCCTGCAGAAGGCAAAGCTGGAGAGAGCCACAAAATCTTGGCCCATTACAGAAGTGGGTTGGTGAAGTGCAAGCTATTCCTTACAAAACTGGTCGTCTCCATCCCATCGTGATCTGCCCATGGGATCTTCCTGGTTGGTATCAAAATATAACCGTGATCTGTCCTGACATAGTTTAAAGCAGGGATTATATTTAGTATATACCCCACAGATTACACGGCTACTTGCATTTACATCCTTTTTGCACCATATCATGGGGATATGATGGAGAATGGGATGGAGAAGGCTTAGAGGAACAGAACATTTTATAACTGAATCAAACAGAGTACTAGTGTCAATATCACTTGAGCAAAATGTCTATTACCTAATCACCTAACATGAAAAAAATAGATTAATATGGTGTCTGTTCTCACAGGACCATAGATATTTTTATGGGATATGGCGTTATAATAAAAATTCCCTAGACTTCAGCTTAATCTAGAAAACTCATTAAATGGGTTCAATACACTATGGAATTCTCTATAGAAATGTTATTGTTAAATGTGTACCATATTTCTCTGCCTTCTTTGCCCAAACATTCTTATTTTGTAGCATATTTTACAGTGTAGTCATGAGCAACACAGAAGGAAGACTCAGAATTGATGCAGGCTTTAAAGACCATTGAACTCTGTGCATTACTATGTGGGAAGATGGGAGGAAAGGGGTCAGAATTTGTAGATTACTTCACCATTGAAGATGAGTTTAGCATGAAAAGAAAACCAGGACTGGTATCCAGATATGCTCATTACTGCCTAGCTGTAACTTGTTGAGGCTTCAGATTTCCAGCCAAAATTGTGTTACAAAAGACAAACTAAACACTAACATCTCATGCCTGTGAATCACCAACACTCGGGTAATCCCTGCTTTGGGAGCTGCCAAAATCATTGGAGTAGTTGCTCTGCAGAAAAGGCCAAACGAAGCTTCCTCTGTGTGCTGCTAATTACAGCCTTTGGTCACTGGGGTGCCGGAGGGGCTGTCCCCACGGCTGTTCTCTGCACCAGGGCAACCCCAGCACCTCCCCACTTGGCCCACAGCAGAAGCAAGCTCACGGGCCCGCCTCCACCCCTGAGGGGACCATACCCAAACCCTCTCATGCAGCTCAGGCCTGCCCCTTCCCACGTGTGCCCCACGCTGCCGCCATCCCTGTCCATCAGCGCCTGCTTGGGGAAGAGAGCGCTGACCGTCCCAGCCCTGCATAAGGCCGCTGTGCTGATAGCGGAGGGGGGAGGCAAGGGAAATCGCTTTGGAAAAGCTCTCAACCATTTGGTGTCTCCAGATCTGTGCTACAAGAGCCAGTCGATGCAGTCTGTAGCCAGGGGCTTTGCCCGGCTGCTCAGCAGGTTCATGCAGAGCATCGCTCAGCAAGGTAACAGTCATGCCCGCTTGATAGCCCTTTCTGCCGTGGCTGTTTCTGCCATGGACAAATTGATATCCACCGTTATACACATGCCCGCTTCTCACCTTAGCTGCAGCAATGTGCCGTACCTGAGCAAGGGGCCGTCAGCCTGCAGGAAACCGGCCAGAGAGGAGCGCGGTGGCACCTCTCGCCTGGGTGGCAGGTGCACATCCCGTCCATCCAGCGTGCTCAGCCTCTGGGAAGCCCCTGTCAAGCCAAGCTCAGGATCTCCATGTCTTGCAAGCCCCTCCACTACCTAGCATCTACATATCCAACAGATTAACTCAGATGAGGTGAAGATCATGATCAGCAGCTAAATTCCTCTGGCAAAATAGCTTGTCTGTAGCATGTGTAAAGCTTTAAATTAAGTGCAGAAGGCATAACTTTGGGGACCAGCTTGAGACTCTTGAGGAAATCCCTACAGAATCCAAGGTTCATCACAAATCTCATTGTCTTCCTGGAGGAGGTGCATTTCTGAAGTGGGGTCTTGCTCACTTGGATAGTATCGTATCTCATATGGACGTTAAAATACTGCACACAAGAAAATGCTTCATAACGTGCATTTTCCCCCTAGAAAGCAAATGAAATAACAGCAGTTAATCCCTACATTAACTGTAAGGTAAGCACTGACAGGGAACTAGTCCTGAAATAACACGGACCATCATGTGGCAACTCTTAAGAAGATGTTTTGATTCCCCTGTTCTTAAAACTACTGATGAAAACTTGCTTCTTTTTTCAGCAGTCCAGCTTAAAGGCATTGCATGTAGTATGATTCAGCTAAATAGAGGTGCATTAGTATTTGGAATGTTTTCAAGCTATACCTCAAAGTACTGGAAATGCTTAAATACCATATGAAGTACTAAGTTCAGCTTATGGAGTTTTTTGGGGGTTGTACCCATGCAGAATTCTTCTGAAGGAAAATAAAATTGTCCTGCAAGGCAACATCCTTGTTTTCAAGCAATGCATGAAGCTAATAGCTTCAAAAATGCATTAGAATAAACTTTTAGTTTTGTTTTGCTTGCTGATAAAAAACAGTGCATTGTATGAAGTGACTCCAGGACTCCTTCACTCTCCTTGGACACCACTTGTGTTTAAACATAAGATGTTTGGTTCGCATGCCGCTGCACCACTAGTGAAAGTAAAACACATTCTTGCTGCAGGCTCCTTTTCCAGAGAAGCTGGTTCCCCGCTCTGAAGCGGGAGGAAGGGAGAGCAGCAAGCGCCTGGGGCGCAGCGAGAGGGATGGGAGGGAGAGGAGGAGGAAAGAGGGAGCTGAAAGGCCGAGGCTCCTCCTTCTGAACCAAGTAATGGAAAAACGATGTAAGAATTCCAACGCCTGAATAAATATGTGCCCTCTGACCTTAATCCCCTAGGAACCAAAAACATCCAGAGTCAGATAAAAATAGTAAACCCTTTACATTGCTGAGAGAGAACAGCACTGCTTGCGGCTAATTAGCTAAATCCTACTAATAGCAAGGGGGCTGGGCAGCCACTAGGAAGTGAGTGTTTGCGAGAAGGCTTAACCATGCACGTACCAGAGAACGAAGGCATCGCAGGCGCTTGCAGGCATTGATGCACGTGAAGCCAAGAAAGGGCACGGCAGCACCGAGCCACATCAGGAGACGCGATCAGGAAGTTTTCCCGTGCAGGGAATCTAACCCATCTGTTGCTCTGTGTGACACACGCTTTGAAGGAGACCCACCAGAATGACTCATGGTTTATTGCAGTTGCTATTCTAGCCCCAAAAACTCCTCCCAGCAAGTTTACAGACCTTGCCTGCTTGCTAGCTTGTGCTGGAAACCTCGGCTTTGCAGCAGGGATCTGTTGAAAAAAATAAATAAATACAGTGATCTTGACAGCAAATGTCAATGAACTGTTCAGGTTCACTTGTATCATTTTATTTAAAGCACTATAGCTTAACAGTGTGCTGAGGATGAACTATTTATTCAAGCCATAGTGGAGACAATAGATTGCTTCAAACAGCATTCGCAAATGTTTGTTCTAATTCTGAGTGACTGTTTCGTTAGTCAGCATTGGTTTTCTTTATTATTCCTTATTTGCAAACATTCACACCAGCTGGGTCTTGCACGGTGAACGTTCAATTCACATGGTGCCCATATACGTACATGAAGGTTAACTTTTGTGCAGAGCCAGGAGTGCTGTGAATTATATTATTGCTATAGAATATCTTCAGTTTCTCCAACCAAAGAATAACTCACACGGCAGAGAGCAGCAACGATCCTGCTGATTTCATCGGCCCATTGAACTCTGCCGGAGAGAATTCTGGAGCTAACCCAAATTTTGAGCCTTCATTTCGAACGTGAAGGCTTATACGGCGGTTACCTTGCAGGCTGACCTTTGCTCACCCACCAGCGTCCCAGTGACGGTGGCGCTGCCCAGCTGCGGGTGCTACCAGACCGCGCACCGCCGGCATCTCCACGGCATGGCCGGGGCTGCTGGTGGCTGGGAGCGCCCTGCCCGGGCGGGCAAGCCGGGCTGGCTGGCCGCTGGCCCGCAGGTTGCTGCTGCAGTGCCGTGCAGGCAGCGCTGTCCTTGCCATTTATGGTGGCTTGAGGCAGATCAGCTTCTCCCGTGCTCTCAGCATCTTCATCTATCAAGTGCGATGCGGTGTTTTTTTCCATAGACATTCCCCTCCAGCAACTTGGGTTTGAATTTTAGCTGATGTATTTACAGATCAATGTTCCAGGGTGAGAAATTGGTTTGTGTCATAGATCTCACTTCTGGTGCATTTACATTGCGTTTCTGCAAAACCTCCGCAGATACTTGTTTCTGAAATGATCTGACAACCCATTACAGCAATTTGCTGCCATCAGAGGGAAGGTTGCTGAGTTCAGTCTGCACTTTGGGAGGCTGGAAGTGTTTACTTTCTGCAAAATCATACTGAATTTCACCTGGAGCTTCAAATCAGAGCTGTGATGGCAATGGCCTTGCTCCAGAGACTGCAGGAGAGAAATACTCCTGCTTGGGAGTGGAGGGCAATATGCTGCAGCTCACATCCATAGCACCTGCCATGTTACACAGTGTTTTTCACCCACAAAAAATGACAGCGCAGTGTGTGCCTCTGTGTCAGGTGCCACCGCCAGGGCTTTCCCGGCCAGGGACGGGTGCAATCACTCCGTGGCATCACTACTCCAAAAGGGTCACACCAGGTGTTCTTCTGAAAAGTGTATCTGAAAGCATTGCTTATCTCTGTGGCACAGAAAACAAACGTGTACTTAAGCAATATTTTATATAGTGCACTTTTTATAGACCAAAACCTGTGATTGGCTGCTAGTTACAAAAACAGAATTTTCTCAGATAACTGTATTTCACACTAAAGTAATGCCTTTTCACTCTAAAAAAAAAAAAATTTCTAAGAGCATAGTTAATTTCATGCCATCTCAAGCTTTAAAAGAAATTCTCATCCTTAGAGTATTATAAAAATCGAGCTGCTAATAGCAATAGGCTTGTGGGCTGGAAGAGGTGGCTCCGCTTGGTTTTATGCGGGGTGGGGGCCCTGTCCACGCAGGCTTCTACGTCCAGGTGGGTCACAGGCTTGAAGCATGGTTCTGGACTACACAGGTATTTCCCCCCCGGTGTTTTGCTGGCAAATAAACAGTCCCAGGCCAGGGTTAGAAGAAACCAGAAGACTGACGTGGAATGATGTAATTTGGCCCAGAAGCACTGTTTGCTTGGTGCATTGGGCCCTGGGGCGCAGGCAGCTGGGGCACAGCAAACCCACGCAGGGCCCGCTGCTTGCTTGCCCCGCTCCCACGCGCGATGTCCCCATCCATGACTTGCTCAGGCTCGGGGGGACAAGGCAGCGTCACCGCCTCCCGCCAGTACCTGGTATGTGCTGCTCAGGCACGCCCTGAGCGTCGGCGGCCCATGGCTGTGTAACCAGTTCGAGCTCTGCTTTACCTGCCTCCTACTTTTCTTTTCCACCATGCAGGAAGAGCACACCTTGAGCAGCAAGGAAAAGCCAGCCCTCGCCTCACAGCGTGGTGTGCTACAAGCGACATCGGGGCAGTCGGACCTCAGCAAAAGCTTCCCTCCTGCAGGCTGGCCAGAGGAAAACCGGCGCAATTGCGCTGGCCTTGCTGCGGACCCAGACCCGGCAAGAAGCAGGGGCCCTCAGGTGGCTCAAAGCCAACAGAGACGCGGCTTCAGAGCACCGCGCTGCTCTAACCCGCGGCTGTGTGCTCTGCCTGGGGACAGGCGCGGGCACATCGCTGTCACCAGGCTGCGAGCCACCCCGCCTTTGCTCTGAGGCAGCGCACACGTAGGGCAGAGTGGCAAATGCCCTGCGGGCTTGCCCCGTCCCAGGTCAGAACCGCCTTTCGCCGCCTAAACTGAGGGCCAGGGCAGGCGCTCTCCAGCCTGGCTCTGCCTGCGGCCTGCCCGGGGCACGCCAGCTGCCCACTGACGGAGGTGGCTCCAGCTTTGCTCTTTACCGCCTGACCCCTGCCACCCGCTGCCGTGCCGTGCCGCCGGCTGGGTGCCTCCTGGGCCCTCCCTGCTGGCTCTGCCTTTGCTTTGGGCTGCTCCTCTTCACTTTCCCTCTCGCCCAGACTTCAGTAACCCCGCCACCTGTCTCCTCAGGGCACCCTCTACAGCTGGGTCTCCTTCCAGCTAATCCTTAATTAGCACCCAGCTTAACCTCTTCTTTGCCATGCTGATCCTACCACACCCGCTCCGTATCTCCCACAGACTGGGGAAGCCTACTGGACCTTGTGGGGTGAGAGCACTTATATGGGTACCAGCAAGCAGCCTGTCCTTTTGCAATTTGATTTTTGGGCTCCTTCAGCAGCTGAAGCGAATCCAACCCAGGTGTAGCAGCCATATATACATATTTAAGCTAGGGAGCATGAGAGCTGAGAATAACTATCCCATACCAGCTCCTGGGCAGGTATACAAAACCCATCAGGTACACGCTTTGTATTGAAGTTTTCCATGTAGATACATAGACAGAGAATGAAGGAACATGCCAAAGTGAAAACATCTCTCAATCTGAAGTCTTCCAAAGAGTTAAGTTTTTCTTCCTCTGTCACACTACAGAGCATGTTTATATAGAGTAAGAGCGTCTTCCCTAGAAGCAGGCGTAGTAACTGGGAATCACATTGTCAGTAAGACAAGTCCTGAAGCAAAGTGGGTGATCCTTATTCATACATCCAATCTGGCCAGGAATATGCAATAAAAGCTAAATATAGCTGTTTGGTGAGGTACAAGTGCAAAAGCAGCTCTCTGCCAACAGGATTTTCCACCTCAGACTACTTCAGATGCTATAGCAGCAATAACATTGACAACTATAAAACCTTGCAAATTGCTTTTAAAAGTTTATTCATCCTCAGTGGGAGAACTCTGCACAGCACTTGCCTGCACAGCACCCTGAGAAGAAGCTGGGCAGCAGACTGGCTCGCTCCAGCTTCTGAAGGCTCCCAGAGCGGAGATGGAGGAGGCACAAACAGGAACAGGGACGGCAGCCACTGCTCTTCCCTGCCCTCTGTTCTGAGACATGAAAGCAGCAACTAGAAAGGACAAGAAATGGAGTAATTCTGAAGCAAGATGCAGGTTATTCTCAGTGAATACTTCCCTGCTCCTGTTCTCTCTCAAGAAGCTATCAGAAGAGTTGTCTCAACATAAGCTCATTTGCAGACATGTATTTCAATTCCTTTATGAAATATTATTGCTCACTGCCCTTCTCAGAGATGAAATTGTGTTTTCATTTTTAAAGAAACACCTGCAGTATTTTTCTTTTTCAGTAGCTGTCAAAAGATAGATAACCAGATGAAAAATATTCTTGTGAGTCTGTTTTCTCTTTTTCCAAGAAGCCTGGCAGATGAAAATTAATCTGACAATAATATTCAACACATCACTTCCTGTGGAAGATCTACAAGAAGCTATATTCATAGCCTAAGTGGTGGGCTAGTATCTGTGGCATCAACTTTACACATGGGATAATTGTACTTACTGTGTTACTGGTGGTACCATAGGGAAGTATAGTAATGGGTAAGATCAGGAGATGATTAAATGCAAAGTGCCTTATTCTAAACAGAGCATTCAAAAGCAAAGTTATTATAAGGACACAATTCCCTGAATTGTAGATACAGAAAATTATGTTTAGCACCCTTGGCAGCACTCAGAAGCGCTGGATTTCCAGTCTTGCACAGCCAACATGATGGCATATTTCGCTGGCTAGGCAGTGCCACCATTTCTAAGGGATTATGAAATGCTGCTGGCCCTGGGACCTGCACAGGTGCATCTGGGACCCATCAGAATTTGTTTGACTTCTGAATGCTCAGCACCTGCGACACTGTGGTCTCATGTTGGGAACTGAAAAGTAAGCAATGGAAGGGCATCTGCTGTTTTTATTTATTTATTTATTTATTTATTCTGACAGGTGTGACTTTTTGGCTTCCCTTTAACTAATTTAGTTTTCTTCCTTCGGGAGTTGTTTGAAACCAAGGAACAGATACAAGATAGAGACCATCCACTGGATCTCATTCTCCTCTTATGTAAGCCTGTTAAAAACAGTAATAGTCCCATTAAAATGAATAGACTTGTATCGGTATAGAAACTGTGCGAGCAGCAAGACAATTTGCTGCCTTGGGTATGAATTCACGAAAGTCACTTGAAAGCTCTCTGGGAACATAATTAAAAACATGAAGTCCTGGGATGCCTTCCTTCCTTTTTAATCCAAAACTACTTTTAAGAGCTGCTGTCAGCTTGAAAAATGGTTATTAAAACAGAAACAAATCCAGACTGTTTGGGGAACAATACATCCTAGTAAGTTTCTCTGTAAACTATAGGATTTGGGCTTTTTTTTTTTTTTTTTAAATTTCCTGAGCATAATTGCTGGGAAAAGATCCATTTAATCAATAGGGAACAAGAAACAAACTGATGCTAGAACATAAAAGGATGTCAAAAGAGTGAAATAGAAGTAGCTTTGTAATCCCTCTCATGGTAATTTCGTTCAAAGCAAAAGATACTTTTGCTTTTTCTGCAGCAATGGTAACTACAAAGTTTTCAGATGGAGGTATTTTTTAAAGTTCACACAATCCCTTTAAGCACTGGCTATACTTAAGACTATATGAAAGAGCCTGACAAGAGCTTGTTCCCATCACATTATCTAGGGACAATAAATCAAGCACAGAGAGGAAACCTAAGTTATCCAAGACATTATTTACAGAGGCTTCTATGCCTTGATCAATAATATTTCCCTTCGGGAAGAGCAATAGGGAAGGAAGGACAAAAAGCAGATACTGGTCTTGTGTTAAGTCACTGGAGGGTGCTCAGACAGCAGAGTGATGGACACACTGAAAGCCATTGGAAGGTAGCTAGGAGCAATATTTGTCCATGTCTGAACGCTGACTTTTCCTTCCCTTCCTCCTGCAGAGCTCTCACAGTGGTATGTAAGTGGAATCTGATTTACTTTAGGTGCTGTCTTCAAGCATAATGCCTATCTTCTCTGTTTCCCATCCTAGAAAGTTTAATTTTGATGTTTCAGAGAAATTCTCTAAGTTAGAGTTTTTTTTTTCCACAGTCTGTAACTCTGAGATTGCTTAGGATCCTGGAGATGGTGTATTTGGCTTTCAGGCACCTGGTGCAGGCTCAGAAATATTGCATTTGGGGAGTTTATTATTCAGCAATGGTATTGGCAAAGTGAGACCGGTCGTGTCCTCCTGCAGCTGCCATAAACCCTACAGCCACGTGCTCCAACTCTGTCAAGCGATTAGTTATGACTTGAATCAAGTTTTGGTGGTCTGTATAACGAGCATGGGAGCTACAGCATCACCAATTAGGAGCAGCTCTTGGCTTGCAGCCTCTTGGGAATCTCAGTCGTGGCCCATAATCAGTAACCAAGATGTAAATCAAGTGTTATGCCAGCCATAATAGACAACATACAATGGGGGAAAATGCAAGAAGAAAAGAGAGGAAAACATATTAGAATGGAAAGCAACTATTGCACGTACCATGAAGAGCTATATGAAAGTGGCTGGTCCCTAGTTTGCAGGAAGCATGGCACAAGGCACTCAGAAGTCTTTTCTGTAGCTGCTTCTGCCACGCTGCATCTTCTCGGCGTGTTTGTTCACTCAAAATTTATGTGTGAATCTTTGCGGATTCACAGATACAGACAGTGTCTCTCCTTCCATGGTGTTGTAGTCATGAGCAACATGAAGTCTTTGGGGACAATAGTGCTTCTTTTGGTCTCATCAAAGACTGGTCTCCAAGAAATGAAAACTAGAAGTGCCAAGTGCCGGCGCAGTCAGCTCCTTCATCCAGAACCGAGGGCGGCTGGAGGCTGCAGTCTGAACCGGAGCCGCGGGCGTTGCGCGCTCCCTGCCACAGCGATGCGCGGGCGGATGCGGGGCTGCCGCAGCGGCTGCCGCAGGGCACGGGGGCTACCAGAGACGTGCAGGCAGCATGAGCCGGGGCACTGGCAACTCACCTCCGAGGCGATGAGGGCACAGCCTGGAAAGAAGGTGGGAATTCATTCTGGCTTCCCTTGCCATGAAATCGGCTTCAGTGGCTCACGGCCACAGCAGGGAGCACAGCAGGGAGCGGGCAGAGCAGAGTTGCATGCACCATGGTTTGCAATGGCAGTTGTTTGAGCGGGTGACCAGTGAGTAAGGGATTTAAAAATGAGTTTAATGTTTTCAAGTGTTTGATAATGCGCAACGTGTCCCAGGGATGTGCAGCCAGCAGCGTCAGTGTCAAAGCTGAGCAGCTTTGCAGCCTCTCCCCGGGATGCACAGGAAATGTCAAGCTGTCCTTAGCTTGGAAGTGAAAAGGTTACGCTGAATTAGGAAATTAGCACTGAATGAATGACTTTTTCCCCCCTCAGGTCCAACAAAATGCCAAGAGCCTTTCCAGCTTGCAGCACAAGGATGGGGGCTGGGGGCAGCCTGGCTCCTGGGGATGCTGGAGGCCAAAATGGCCCCGGGGGCCGGGGGCTGTGGGGCACAGGCTGGGATGACACCCCCGCCTGGCAGCCTGGCCGCAGAGCAAGGAGCCGAGCACGGTTCCACCGTGCCGCGACCGGGAGCCGCCTGCCCCGGGGAGGAGCAGGAGGCAGCCCCGTGACCTGATGGCGGTCTCCAGCTGATAAATGGAGCAGCATAACTGAAGGAAACAGTTTCTTGGTAAGGAAAGCCAAAGGAAATAATTACTCATAACTGGGCAGCTGAGAAAGTGCCATCCAAGCCTTTTTTCTCTGCAGAACCAGCCGTAGCTGTGCAAATGCATGCTCCTTCATCCCATTCTCCCTTTTCACAGACATACTAGCATGTCACAGAGCTTGCTGATGTCGGGAAACAGACGCAGGATAACCTGTCCCAAAGTTGGAGTGAAAACCCTTCCACAGCCGTGCCTGTCTTCCCACGGCAGAACCAACAGCGCTCCGTGACGAGGCACAAATCTCATGGCAGTTTACTGACATTGGAGGTGGCACCACTCTTTAACACGGTCAGCCTTTAGTGCCAAATATTTTTAACTTCAGAAAAAGATATTTTTAGTGAAACTATATATTTTTTTTGACTTTTTCTATAATTGAGGTAAATTAAGTGTAATTGGAAGCATCTGTTCCTATTTTGGAGCCCACAATGGCGTGGTATTCTGCATCTCCTGGAAGACACTCTCTTTCTTCAACTCCCACTAGATCCAGCGAAAAATTGTTAATCTAAATCAAATTCTCTCAGGCAACAGTGCTCTTTAGCTCTCAAGATTTGCCCTTCCCTGCTAAACAATAGCTCTCCAACCTCTTGTCCTGGAAGGGTACGGGACAGGTCCAGGGGCCCCAGGAGGGTGCAGCAGCGAAACCCCATTTGTGAAGCTTTGTCAGAGCTGCAGGTGCTGCCACCCGGCTCCGCGCCATTGGCAGAGCTGGGACAACACAGACGGACGCGCGGCCCCTGTGCGTGGGAGGAGCGCATGTTTGGGCAGCACTGTGGCTCCCCCGGTGCCGCGGATACTGCTGTGCCTGGGATGTCCCAGGAGAGAAAAGAGAGCAAACTTGAACAGAAGAATTTGCATAGATGTTTGGCACAGGTGCAGAAAGCTGTGTGAGTGGCTGCTTTGTTGGCAGAAAGCATTTATTATGAGGTCAGTACGTTTACCAAATAATAGCATTTTGATAGGGAAATTTTTCTTCATGCCACTTTGACTTCTGTTTACTGACAGATTCAGCTGCACACGTGGGGCCCGCAGCCCGACACCGCAGCCTGGCCACGCAGCCTTTCCCCGGGCTGCTCGTTCTCGGTGTCCCTGCGCCGCACTGGGGTGCCGTGAACCGTGCCAGCGCAGCCTCAGAAATGCTCCTGGAGGGCATCTCTGGAAAGGCTCTGGCTCAACGGGGTTCAGAGTCAGGTCTAAAACCTGGTCCCACAAACAACAGCTTATATAAATAGTAATGCCACAAGAGCATTTTCATATGCTTAGATCTGTTCCTACGTTTGGTGCTATCCATTAACAAGTAAGTGCACATTTCAGGAATGGCTTTTCAGTTCTCAGTTAATCCTCTAGTTCTCGGTGTGACACTGAACGATACACTACACAACACAATAAGATTCATTCATTGTTTTGTTTAAAATCTATCATAATAGAACCACCACCCTAACTTTAATATTATAGGTAATTTTGCTTCTGACAACATTTTCCTGAAAGGGGTTACAGCCCTCAGAGCATGGGGGGGTTTAAAACAGAAACTGCTAATTGACATTATAATCCTGGGAAGAAAATGCCACTATGACTGAGTCAACATTGAGAATACATGCAGAAATAAAGATGAATAGCCCAATACGTATGTTGCAGTTACATTAGCATGATCCCTGGAAACCCAGAAAAGTCAATTAAACCTAAAAACTAAAAAGAAATTTGAAAGTGTGAAAAAAAGTCAGGGTATTCCCAAAGATTTCTTTGTCTGATCCCATGCTAGTGCCAGTGGTTCTAGTTTGTGAAAGGCAGGGTTCCCAAATAAATTTATTTCAGAAAGTGCTCCAGGATATGAAACAGTTAAATCACAAAAAAACTAAATCATGAAATGGTGACATCTAAAGACATCTAAAAGATGACAACAGCCCAAATATTAAGGCCATTTTTTTTCTGCGTAGTGGGAACAAAACAGCTTTAATATTCTGTCTTTTGCACCCTGCTGATACCTTCCCTCTCCTATTTTCGGCAGGGCAGCGCATGAGCCGTGTACTTAGCCATCAGAGGGGAGGAGGGCTGGGAAGCGGCAGTTCGGAGGCAAGCCTGAGCAGAGGGACGCAAGACGGGGGGTGACAGGTCTCTCCTCCGGCCGCCCGCTGCCCCCAGACCCACGCGCGCTGCCCGCAGGCGTCCCCGGGGCGATGCAGACCCCGCCACTGGCTCTGACGTGTGGTGGGAGCCCGGCCGGCCTGGCGGCCCCGGGACTCAACCACGGCCCTCCCCAAAGCCCCTGTGAAACCACCGTGGAGATCACCGAGCGCTCCTGTGTGCTCAGGCACAGCTCTCTTGACTCACGTCCATCCCGTGTTCAGAAGGGCTATAAATACACATTGTACTCTATACAGACAATGCATGCACAGGAAATATTTATGCATTGCATTCATTTGCACTGTCCTCTGGATTCTAGCCTTGACAACAGAGAAAACTGTCATTACTCCATCGCCTAGGTGGAAGAAAATTCCAGTGTGAATGTTAGTTCGTCTTTTAGGGAGTCTGAGGCAATTGCACTTCTGCAAAGGCTGCAGCACTGGAAGCTAAACCTGGCCCTTTAAGGAAACGTCCTCTAAAAGAAGGCAAGGTTTATTGGTTTTTATGCTGTTGCACTTTTAGACTGCTCAAAACTCTCCCAGGAATCCTTTTAATATTCCCATCAAATTGAAATATGAGTTATGTAATTATAATTAGAGCACCATACTCTTGATAACATTCACTTCATTTCTTCAAAGACTGTTTACTCCCTAACTTGTACCTGGAAGAAATGTTAAAAACCAAACAAACATTTCCCCTTTCCCCTATTAAAGCACGAAACAAAACAAACAGCTAATTGCTTAAAACTTATTAAAGCAGTTTTTACAACAGTCGTGTTCCCATAGACCTGCTTCTATGTAACTGCAGCCGTATTGGAAGATTTGTCACAGGACATTTTCTACATTAAGCATAAATGACACCCTTGTGGTAAAAAGAGATAAAAGGCACAAAGAAGGGTGGAATTATTCTCTCTTTCTGTAAAAGCAGGACACAGAAAATTTTGCAAAGGCTAGATGTAGCAGCCCCCTCATGCTTCAGCCTCCTTCTCTGGGCCATTCACAAACATCTTAAAAATGAAGAAGGTGGGCCCTCATGCCAGAGCACGTCCCTTACGCACTGGGCAGCGCCGGACGGAAGCAGCGCTGGCTCCTGTGCTGGGGGCCGGGGCGCCGGGGCAGCCGGCTGCACCACGGGGCCGCTGCCGGGTCCTGCCGCGGCCTCGCGGGGCTCCCACCAGGGCACAGGGAGAGGCCGGCAGAGACGTGGAGCTGGACCCGCGCCCTTCCTGGTGTTGCAGGGCAGCACGGGCGGTGATGGGCGTAAGCAAAGAGGTTCAGCATGGATCTAAAGAAAAGCTTTCCCGACATGAGGCTGGCCAAGCAGAGCTGCTGCGGCTAAGGGAGGCAGTGCAGCACCGACCCCTGCTCGCAAAGTCCTGAGCCTGAGCCCAGAGCTGGCTGGCTTTGAGCAGGAGGTCGGACTACCCATCTCCTGAGGGCCCGTCCCTCCTGAGTTGCCCTGCGATCCTTGTATCGATGCAGCGTGAGTTGGGATGTCCGTGGCACAACCCGACGTGGAGCGTTTCTGTTTTGCCACGTGCTGCTGTGGTCTTGGTGCAGGCTGCCGCGTGTCGGAGCTCTGATCCCAGCGCACGCTGCCATACGGCTGGCTGCCCGCGCCAGGGCGGGAAGCAGCACCACAGCCTTAGCGCAGCCTACAAACACAGGCGCCAAAGGGTGCATTGAAACAAGTGCTAAAAAATGGACAGTGCTGTGAATCGCAAGCAGCTTTGCAGGGTCTTTGAGGACCTGGCTGAGCTGCTGCTGGGTACTGCGAGTCATGCCCGTGTCCCGTCATCATGTAGCAGCTGGCAGCTCCTCCAGAAGAGGTGTTCGGGCTGCTGGGGTGTCCTGAGGTGTCTTAGATAACTTAACGAAAGACATGAAATAAATGCTTAGCAAGTGCATTCTTTTCCACTTCAGTTTCAGTTTGAAAGTAGAAATTACAAAGGTCAAGTTTTTTATCCTGAGGTTTTGATCTCTATTAGAGCCCAATAAAAGCATCACCAGGTAATCTCCCTTTCTTCACTTTGATTTAGCACTCTTGTCGCTAGTTTGAGCTGCCACCTTTAATTATTAGGCAGTAATATCCATAGTGTAATCCTCGGAATTTAAACCATGCAGGCTACTGGGAAGCACAGGTTTTATTTTATTCTAGAGGAGTCCACATGTTTAAGCATGTTAATTACTCTGGGGTTTTAAAATAATGTTTATACTGAATACTTTTGTACTCACTTCACACACATTCAGAAGGCTTGTATGTGTCTTTGCCAATAGCTATAACATTGAATCAAAGCATCGCCTCGTACATAAACTGAAGTTGACCTGAACGTAACCGGCCAATATAAGCCTGTAAGGGTACAAAGCCTGCTGCGGCAGAGCTGGGAGCCGCGTGATGCTGGAGTCCTGGTCCCAGTCCCCATCCCCTGCCCTTTTCAAACCAGCCAGGAACAGCGTGATAGATGTATTCTTAACCTTTGCAAGGGAAGAAAGAGCACCGAGACCGATATTTGCATTTCAAAGCTGGAACCAGTACCATCCTCAGAGAAAGAATAAAATAGAGTAGAAATATGACAATTTGGCAGATACATGTTTTTGAAATCAGGCAGTATCAAATGAAAAGATTGTTAACATTCTGCTAGCTTGCTTGTGTCAGAATAACATGCTTATGGGCTCAGATCGCACGTGTCGCGCGGAGATAACGGAGCCCTGCCCGGCGCCTCAGGAGGGCAGCTCCGTGCAGGCCGTCGGGGGGCTCGGTGCCGGCCGCGCAGCGAGGTCCCGGGTGCCCCGCTCACAGGCGGCTGTCCCTCGCTGCGCAGCACCGCTCGGCCCGGCCTGCAGTGCAGAGCTGGCCTCCGGACACGTCCCAAACTGGGCGACACCTGGCACTGAAATCGAACCGCGTTACAAAAGCAGGGGAACAAATAGCTTCACAAGGAGCCATTTCTGGTGATAAGGTTTAAAAAAGTTGTTTCATCTAAACTTGACCTAAATGGAGTGGAAAATTACCATGACTACATCTATCTGAAATCGCAAAGTGTGTTCTGATTAGACCATGATAAAAAGGATGGTATAAATTGATCCAAAGATAAAGAAAGGGCAGGGAAAATGAGATGAGATTCAGAAAAGAAGCAGACTCTAAAAAGGAAAGAGGAGGATAATACAGCAAGTCTCTAAAGCTGTATTAAAAATAGCCGTTGTAACTGGAACATAAATAGTTCAGTGCTTCAGTTTCTACTCATCGGGCCGAGGCTCAGCCGCAGGACCTGGACTCACAACCGCCACGCCGCTCATCCCGAGTCCTCCGGCAGACGCTCGGCAGAGCAGCGGGTCCGTGCCGGCCGCCTGCCTCGCCTGGGGTCTGCACGCTGCGGGAGCCGGGCCAGCCCAGCCGCGGCATCCTCCCCACTGGACCTCCTGCTGAATGCGCCATCGTCGTCGGTATGGCTCGGTCCCTATCAGAGCATGTTGGATTGGTCAAAGGTTAAAAAAGTAGTACCATGGGTGCGGAAAAAACACCCACAGATTGATTGGATGAACCTCATTTCCTAGAAATATTGCGTCTGCCTCTGACAGAAACTTCGATAGTCATGGATACAGATATCTTCTCTGATAAAAATTGTCTTTCAATTTCCTAGAAACAAATAAAAACAAGCAAAATAATGTTTTCTTAATTTTGTTTTTTAACGCCACTTGGGTTGCCTGAGGGCTTGTTGTTTGCAGCATAACTGTGACACTGAGCAGGGAGGAAAACCACAAGTTGTGAGATCACAGGAGGCTTATGAGAAGATTTAATGGCAGCCCCTGCCGGTGGACTCCTGCTGCAGGGCTGGGCACGATGCAGGCTGCAGCCCCCGGGGCAGCTCGGGGGCAGGCGCGTACCCAAACGCCCGTGCGCCGAGGAACGCGCGCCCCGCTCTCCGAGGACACTCCCTTATCTGAGGGGTAGGACGCTGATGCCTGCAGTAATTTGCTTTTAAGACCATCTCTCTCAGAAAATATATTCTTGATAGTCTGGAAATGTAGCTTCCATTCTATTTTTTAAACATGGGTCAGAAGTGGATAAATGACTGACACAACCTTCCTTTTCAGCTATTTTTTTTTCTTTTCAGCCTAATGATTAGAACATCCAGCCTTTCTCTAGAGCAGGAAAACAATTTATTTATCTAATCCCTTATGACTCTGATCTCAATCATTTTTATCTGAGTGCAGTGCTGAAATCCTCCACGTCTGGTGAATACATGCTCGCACAGTGCTCTCTCCACAGACCTTTCTCAGATGGCCAAGTGTGGCTGGTTAATTTAGATAAGGCTCAGCACACAGCGTATTTGGAAAACTGTCTACTCTTTCCATTTAGTATAAACTTCCTTTTCCACTCTCTGTTTATTTTAGCATAGACGTATGTAAATGCTTCCATCAGAAATTTCCTTGAAGGAGAAGGTCAAGGCATGGAGTAAGAGAAAGCCGTTCCTGCCGCGCCGTTCAAATGGTTCCCACGAGGAAGGCTCTCCCCGCTGTCCCCTGCCATGTCCCCAGCCCTGATTCCCTTCACGAGACTCCAGGAGCAACCTGGAAGCTTCTTCTGTCAGAGGAAATATCTGATATTTACGTCTGTCTTCCTGTGGCCCCGGAGGGTGCCAGAAGTCCACAGCAATATTTTAGTTCTCTCACTGGAGAACTTTCTGCAGTATCACTAGCGAGTCAAAACTACTTTAATGTCCCCAGGTATAGTATTGTTTTAATTTCTGCTTGGAAGCGATGTCTTGCCCACAGGGCAGCAGCCCTGGCACCAGCCAGCCTCCCGCCTCCTGGTGTGGGCATGGGGTGGCCGCGGGACCCATCTCCTCCCACCTTCCGATGGCCTCAGGCACAGCCACAGCAGGGACCTGGCCGCCACCGGCAGTCACTGGCCCAGCCCCGCTCACCCCGGCCCCGCTCGCGGCCTCTCCCTGGCACTGGAGGCACTGCGCTGGGAGCCTCCTCCGGGGCCTCTGCTGCAGCACTGGGGCAAAGCCGTGCCCAGGGCAGGGAGCCTGACCTGCAACTGCCCCCCAGGCTATGGGGCCGCGGTGCAAGGCAGAGGGGTGCGGCCGCTCCCCTGGGCCCCGTAGTGAGAGAGGAAACACAGACCGAGCTTAATTGTGAGTAAGAAAAGATGCCTAATAAAATTAATAATTTGTATGCAAAATCAAGAGCAGTGGCAAGAAGAAAGTCTGAGTTCAGTGCACCAGTAAGACAAATGGCAGCCCTGACAGGTAAGCATGCAGGCGGAAAAGCTGCTCAGCCTCAAGTCAAAGTCACCTCAGAAAGTAATTTATAAAAAGAATTCTGCAAACAAGAGTGTTACCACTGTGACTATATTAAATAACGCTGTCATGCTGCAGCTTTCTTTCATTCTTTAGTAATACCAAAGCCACCAAAACTTTCAGAGCCCTGTACTTAGAGCCCTTCAATCACTTTGGTGTAACGTTACTCTCACATGATGGTCTTCAGGCATTAAAAGAACTCTCCACGTAAAGAACTCACACCAGAGGTTCTGTAGTTGCACAGGGCATTTCTTGTACATTAAGCAGGTTGCTCAGTCTTTCTCCCTTACATTCACTGGCCGGAGAGGGCTATGAGGGCTGCAGAATCATACAGCAATACAAAAAGTAGGCTAGTCAGCATGGTAGCATAGCAGTAAACTTTATAAGCAGAAGCTTATAAACATGCTGCTAAACATGTCATAGGGAATGCTGGTTCCCTCTTCTGAGTGCAGAGATTCAGGTAGGCAGCATCACTTTGTAGCTCTAGCCTTATATTAAGTTGTGGCTTTATTAAGGCACAGTAGGAAATGGAGATGCTGAATTTAGGAGCACAGAGTGTGAGGGGTCACATTTCTTACACATTTGCAGACAAAATAAATAAAGCAGGTGCTTTGTATGGCTGTGGGAGCCACATTTATCTGTGCGGATAGGCCACAGAAGGAAACGTGGGGAGCTGGCAACAGAGTTGTCCATTTTCCGTGCTCAAGATGCTGGGCCTGGGGCCCGGGGCCCGGCTCGAGGGGGCAGAGCACCCAGAGCACCGCTGCATCCCCGGGGAGGCCAGCGCCGGCCGTCAGCCCGCGCCCGGGGAGCGCGCTCCCCTGGGAGCCGGCGGACCTGGGACCAAGAGAGACGGCAAGAACAACAGCCAGCTGCGCTCCAGCCTTGTCTTTGCTCATTTCTATTTTCACTCATGTCAGTCTGCCATTGCTGCCATGGTGACCAACTTAGAAATTAATTATATAAAGACATTAAAGGCACATTTAAACAGGAAAGTTCAACCCACAGTTCTGGCAAAAAAGACTCCAATATTCCTAGATCACACCCCTCCTACTTTCCCCTTGAATCCTTCAGATACCATGACTTAACCACAATTTTCCCTGCACTTACTTCTGTGCTGATGTTGACAAATAAAATTGGTCTTCTGCATTTTCTTTTTTTTTTTTTTTTTCTGACTCATACAAAACAGATACTCTTTAAAAAACTGCAGCTCTCAGTACAGAAAACCTCTGTTACTCTTCTTGGCAAATCAGTGTTGTTGCTGACAGACTTGGCAGATATGGTATTGGGTAGCGCTGACCTGAAGTGTCCTGCCCTTGTTGGCCACATCCCCTGTGCATCAGGCGGCCGTCGGGCTGCGGCTTGCAGGGGCTCTGCACGTCCTGGCTCCTGCCCGGCTGGAGACTTCACCCTACTTCAGAAAAATCATGCCTGCTCCTGTGCTCCAGCATCAGTGCCACTGAACACAAGCACAATCCTCAGGTAGCGTAAGAGGCCTGGGGTTTTAAGCCATAGGTTTCAGAAAAAGGAAGCACCAAGAAAAGTGCCAGGGAGAGCACAGGCACAGCATGGTGCAGGTCAGGCTCTCACACTTTATTTGTCAGGTTTTTTCCATGGGAGATACGCAAGTATCAAAAAATGTGCCACCGTAACTGAACCACGGTCATGGCAGTGGCAGAGAGGACAAGGAAAGCCTACAGAGACAGAGCTACTCTTTAATCCTACTGCCAGTCCTCTTTTCCAAGGAAAATGGTGGGTGGTTTAGGAATGCTTGTTTTTCTGTTTCAGCTATTTTCTAAGTAGATGGGGATTTTCAGGCTCTGTGGAGTCAGCTCCGCACCTGCTGTGACCATGCTCTTCTGTTTTCTCTTTTCTCCCTCTCCCCCAGGTATGCTTTTATCTGTGTCTAATTTCCCTCTCTATCACCTCTCTCTTGTCAGATACTGCCTTTGATGTTCTGTGCTGTTACCGGGATTATTTTTACGCTCTTTTCTGCAACTACTTTACTGTAGACACGTCATCTCTGTTTTTTTTTTGTTTGTTTTTTTGTTTGTTTTTAATGCATAACCCTATATTCACCCTTACCTCAACTCCTTTCTGTTGCTTGTTTAGTCTTTTAGGTGAAGACCAACTGATGAGGACAAGCAAGAGGGGCCTTAACTGCACCTGAATATCAGGAATTTGGCTTTTCAGAACATCCAGTGCAGTAAATGTAAAACAAACTTCATGTTGCTGTGAAAGCTTGCTGCCTGGAAGGGGCTCAGTGAGGGAAGGGCTCACCCCTGGAATGCAGCCCCATGCTTTCCCACCATATGAGTGCATTTGTTTTGGCATGGGCACTCTGTAAAAGGCTGGTTTACATGTCTTCGGATCCCGCAGCTGCTGATCTGCTGTAATACTTTCGTTCAAAAAGCTGCTGGGAATGAGTCCTAAAAAAACTTTCCTGTGATGCCTTCATTACTTCTGCTGAAAAGGATGCTAAAAAAAGGTTTGTGGCAGACATTGCCTTTCTGCAGAAGCAGACTGTCATGAGTGGTGTAACTACAGCAGACATCTGGATGCTATGACTTTATCGTTTTATTTCAGAAACAAACCAGCCCTCCTGCAATTTGTTGCTCAGGGAATGATTTCTGCAATTATCAGCTTTTGCTAACAACAAATAACAAGGGAAGCAAACAAAACACAAAATCAGGAGGAATGAATATGTGTAAAGGAAGAAGATAATGTTTCTTTAGATGTAGCTTGCTGGATAAGCCTGCATTGATGATGGTTGCATTTCAGACCCATACAGCGCTTTTCAAGAGAGATGAACTAAAACTGCTGACAGGCAATAAATTCTCACAGACATTTATTCATAACTACCCGTGTACAGGTTTAATCTGCTCTTATAACACAGCCTTTCTGGGAGAGAAATATAAAGGATGGTGAGAAATAGTGAAGGGTGCAAGAAGATAACAGAGGATGGATGATAGCAGAAAAAACGCTGCTCAAATTAGCACTTGGCCGGGATTACCAAGACAGGCAGGTTGCTGGATTTCTAAAGATCAGCACTCTGGGATCCTTCAGCTAGAAGAAGGGATCCCAGATTTTGTTTAGCAGTTACAGGAAGAAATGTTTCACCTCTTGAATCACTGATGTGTCTTGGTTAGATGTCTCCTTTAGAGATCAGCCTGCTCAAGAAAGAGCAAGGCCTAATGCTGGTTAATTTGGCGTGATCTGAAATTGGCTAGTGTGGCTGGTGATGTCAGAACAGAGGGTGGATGCAGGTGCTGGGTAGAGGCATCCATCTCACCTCAGAGAGCTACCACAAGAGGCGCTTTGGGGCAGCAGTGTCATCGGCTTGGCATGGCATGGCATGGCATGGCACGGCACGGCACAGTGCAGCACAGCGGGGCGAGCCGCAGGCTGGGCATGAGCACCACGCAGCCCTCCAGCCGGCTGGCGAGCTCGCTGGGCTCCCGGGAAAGCAGGAGCTTGCTATGCATGCAGACGAGGCACGAGCGAGCCAAATCCACCCACGGTGCAACTGCATTGGCTTTTGCCCTCAGCGTCAGGCAGGGAGCACGCAAAGCGGGGCGAGAACAAAGCGTACCCGTGAGAGGTGAGCACGGGCCGGCACCAAGGAAACCAGCCGGGGCCCGAAGGCAGTCAATGCCCTCGGCCCAAACACCGAACTCAGCACGGGTTGCTGAAGGTAGGTTCACCCTCAGGATGCCTCGGGATGTGGAGGAGAGTGTGGCCATAAACATTGTATTGAGAATAAAATGCTTTTCTTTCACGAAATGCTGTGTTGATGTTTAAGCAAAATTAATGTTTAAATTAACATAAAGCAAAGGAGAGGGAGAAAGGAAGCTCTTGGACAACTTTTGTGAGCAAAGAAATTATTGTTTTATCTTCTGAACAAATGAATCTCACTCTTCTTGGATCCCAACCCAGATGCAAAACTGAATCTGGGGTACTCAGAAGGGAAATGAGTAAGAAACTGAGCAAGCATTCTCCCTTTGGGTTGGTTTGTGAATCAAGAGACAAGGAATGTTTTCGGTGTTGCTAATTACTTGAGCTCCTCAAAACTTGTGACTTCACACAGCTTTGAAAAAGGCATATAAATATCCTCCTCTTCTCTAAAATTACACTGTATAAATCATTAACCCCAAATAAACTGTAGTAATCACGTGTGTGATCACTTATCCTCACTCTTGTGAATAGCCTCACTGATTTTAGTGGGACTGTCAGGATGGTCAAAGGTTGTCAGTGTCAATATTAGTTTCAGTATAAGAACCGTGGGTGTTAAAGTTAAAAGCAAATAAATGCTTGTATCCCAGCCAACCGATGTTTGGATTGGCAGTATTTAATTTTTTTAACACTTCAGATATTACTGTATTTTTTTTAACTACAGGAGGTCTGCAGAAAAAAAAAAAATCTAATGTTATTCTGCACAGATATAAGCACGTAGAGAAACGGCAATAGGTCATGAAGAACTAAAAAACCCGATGGTCTATTTTTTATATGTCATCACTGTAATCCGCAGATGACATGTTTTTGTGGACACAGTACCAAAATTCAGCACTTCACTAAGACTAATCTGGCATTCAGGGTATTTTTCAAAAATCCAGTGGCCCCTTTAAACCCAGACCTGTGCTTGGGCACTGCAGCGCCCGGGTTGGTTTCGCTGTCCCGGGGCCACTTCCAGCCACCAGTGCCCGGAGCAACACTCGCCGGGTGGGAGAGACCTTGGGGCAGGCTAGGGATCGGCTTCGCGATTCACTTCTCCTCAACGTTTTCAGGGAAATGACATTTCACTGAAATGTGATCAAAGTGAAAATATTTCACTGGGATTTCTCTCTTTCAAGTGTACCTTCATCACGTGGGATGTTTGGTCTGAATCTCTCTCCTTAGAGAGATGGGAACACCCAGGTGGAAAAGCTGAGTTGTCAGATTGAAAATGTTTCTTTTGATAAAATTCCATTTTTATGGAAACCTAAAGTTTATGTGACCTCTCAACAAAGGGAAATCTTAATTTTAATGGTCTCCATGGAACAGAACTGCTCTATTTGACAAAAATGGGGAGACAAAATTAAATTTGAATTGTTGTTTTCTCCAGCTGGAGATTTTTTTTTTTCCTTTTGAATCAGAAAAGTGACTATACTGTAGGTCCTGAGCAGCAGTAAGGAATCTCCTGCTGAGTTAAATGGGAATTACTTTTTTTTTTTTGGCATCAGTTCTGAGTGGCCAAATGAGTTCCATTGCTCTTTGTGGTAAAGACTTTTGTCCAGCACAAGACCTTATTCTTGAGGACTCTAAAAGCAGACCTTGGAGTTGGGAATGTGCAGATTAAGGCATTATTTTGACTACAACCTAAAGACCTTGTAGAAAAATTGAGAAAAATCCAAGGTGCTGCCAGTGGTTTTGCTGGGGACATGATTAATGTTTGCTTTGTTTGCCGCATCCTTTTAACTGCTGCTTTCCTCCTCCTTCCAGTAAATAAATCTGCCTATTAGTTAAACAAACTGACTCTGATAGAATCCAAACATAAGAAACATATTAACAATAATGCCTGGCTCTTAAAATAGAAAAGCAATAGTAAAAGAGAGCCCTTGGGTTCTGGCTTACCGCTGAGTGCTGTGCACTAGAGTGCTATTCCTTTGAACTCCTACAATATGAAATACACGGTGCAGGAAAAAAAAAAAAAAAGTAAAAATACCTACGTGTTCGAGTGTTTCAGCTAAATATTCATTATTTCATTGTGCCACAGTTCAGAGGTAAGACAGTCTCACCCTTGTAAAGCTTATGGTCCAAACTGACAAGGCAGGAGAAGAGGTGAATGAAGTGATTTAGCTGGTGATCTGGCATCCAGGCCTTGGGCAGGAACTTGGTTACCTAGAAAATGGGCTCCCCCCCCTTTTTTTTTAAAAAAAAAAACTGTCTTGGTGGGTACTTTGTGATACACTGGGTATTACACAGTGGGTATGCGTAGAACAGTCAGCACTGAAGCACAGCTACAGAGGATTGTCCCCTTGTGGATCCCTCATCACCTCGGTCTTTCCTTCAGAAAAAGGAGGAGGTTTTTCAAAGTACAGATGATTTGTTGCTTGGGAGCTACCAAGAAAAACCAGCGCACAGCTTCTCAAAAGGGCAGCTGCTCAGAAGCAGACGCTGTGCTTCTCGACCGTGTGCGTGCTGTGTGCTGG
Organism: Anseranas semipalmata; assembly: GCA_013399115.1. NCBI lineage: Eukaryota > Metazoa > Chordata > Aves > Anseriformes > Anseranatidae > Anseranas > Anseranas semipalmata. The sequence goes on from VXAA01000236.1 coordinate 79,817, forward strand.
AGCGTGGCTTTGGAGGCGCAGGCGGTCGGGGCCGCCCGGCTTCTGCACCTCGCTCCCCTTCGCCCTGGCTCGGAGGGAGGACGCCCCGCCAGGAGCCCGGCGCAGCACCATGGTACCATGCTCGCGGGTACAGCAGAGGCCAGGAGAGGCTGGGGCTGGCAGCGTATTTCCAATGACAGTGAGAATTTAGTGGAAATGTGGTTTTCTCTGGTGTCTTTCTGCCTTTCCAAGACCCTTGATGCATCAGTTCCTGAAGTCGGGTAGTGGCCTGATGTCCTTGTCCGTGCTCAGTTTTCAAAAAGCAGAAGCAGCAACTTCCGGGCAGCCTTTGGGAACCCTCCCAAAGCCCCAGGAGCGGCAGCTGAGGCTCCCAGACCCCGCTCCACCAGCTCCTCCCTGCCTCCCCAGCCCTAACAGCAGCTGCATCGGTATTACAATAACAGATGTTTTGTGCTGACTTTTTCTGAATACTTCAGATTGTAGGACCTTGCCCTGAAACAGCCTCCAGGGGATATTTCCTCAACCTTGCTGCATGCTGGTGGCTGCTGCTGCGGACAGGATGCTCCCTCAATAAACGCTCCTTTCTGGGACGTGGCAAGCTCTCAGCAAGCAATGGCTTAGCCCCCATTTACCTTTTCTGGCTGAGTGCTCCACTGATATTCAGTGACGCCTAGAAGAAAAACCTTAAATCCACAAGGACCCTGAGGTGCCTCACCCCTCTCCCTCCCAGATATTTGAAGGGGAGTTTGAAGTTTAAGTCTGGAATTCCTTTCACGCTGCCAGAAAAGTCATTTTTCTGTTTCAGCACTGACACCTGCCCCACATCTGCCAAAAGTATCCTGGTTTGGTTACGGCGGGGAGCACGGGGAAACCTGATCTGCGCCGAGAGCCGCTTATCTCCTTTTTTGGAAGAGCTGGAATTAGCTCCGTGCTGCGCAGCACACGTTGCAGGGCGCTGCGAAGGCAAGGCAGGGCTCATCCGTCCCACATTCCTTGCTAATTTTAAACAGCTCCCTTGAGCGGCTTGGAGCGAAGGCCCAGAGAACCGCGGTCTTGATTTATTAGCCTTTCCCTTCTGAAAACTTGTTCGAGTGTCTTGGGACACAAGTAAAACCAGAATGGGATTCTCAGCCTGGAACCGTGGAGACATTTATCTACATCACGATGCATGGCAAGTTTTTTGCGTCATCAGCAGCTTTCTTCCCCAAAGGCATCCCAGGCCTGAGCCGCCGGGGGAGGCGGCATCGCTGCCCGAGCCGAGCGGGGAAGGTTTAATGGCACGGCTCGGTCTGCGCCTGCCCTGCCCACGGCTGGCAGGCCCCTCAGCCACGCAGGGCACCCAGCCGGCGCTGGGCAGCGCGCTCCCGCGGGATTCCCACGCGCACCCCTCCCGCGGCCACCCGGCAGCAATGCTCGCCCCCAGTGCCTGGAAGCCGCCTCCCTCCTGCCCGGAGGGGTCAGGGACAGCCAGCAGCCCGTGCTCTGCCCTGGCGCAGCTCAGCTGTCCTGGGGACAGCCGGGTGCACGGCCGGTTACAGGTGGTTTGGGTCGTACAGGACAGCAAGGAGACACAATAGTCCTCGGGCATTTGAACAGAAACAGCAAAGAGACGGCCTACTCTCGCCAGCACCCAGAACAAGTAATAGTGCACTTGGCCTGACGCAAGAAAGGTTCAGATAAGGCGCTGGGAAAGTGGTTGGCGGTGAGTTCAGTGAAGTGCCGGACCTGACTGTCCAGGGCTTTGTAGCATTGCTAGGGCTTTCCAAGAACAAGTTCAACAAGCACAGGGAGGCCAGGTAGAGCTGATCCTGCCCTGGGGCAGGAGTACGGGCTGGAAGACCTCCTGCCTGCCTCCAGGCACATTTCCTACAACACAGCAACTTACTAACCACGCGGCAGCAGCCGGAGAGCCCTGCCGAATCAGAGCTGTCACGCTGGGGTTACACAAACACCAGCTGAGGCGTGGCTCCTGAGGAGCAAAAAGCTCCCCCACCTCAATGACCACCGCAGTGCTTCCTCCTACCTCAGTACACAAATAAAGTTTAGGCAAATCAGCACGAAACTCACAAAGGACTGCATTTGTGTAGAAAACATCTGAAAGATAAACATTAAACGTTTTCTTTCAATGATTTTCTGGCTTTTTTCACATTTACATTTTGTATGCATATAGATTTTACATCTATATCCAAAATAATACAATGTTCTTTGAATGGAGATTAAAACTCTGATTATGCTTTCTCTTGTCTTGTAATTGTTATTAATACCGAGTCAAAGACGATCAGTGCTTGCTGCTCAGATACCCTGGCTTTTAACGAATACCACGGGGACCGCACCCAAGGCTCTAAGACTGTAGCCTGGGAATGAACCAACTCTTGCCTCATTACACTTACAGAACTAATGATTTCTCTAAGGTGTTTTTGTGCTTAAGGCTGAAGAATTAATCAATGCTTTACAGTTTAAGGTTTGTTGTTGTTTTTAGATTTTCCCATCCAGCTGCCAAATACTTTCTGGCTCAACCTTCGAAACAAATTAATTCTGCTATGATCAGCTAATTTAAATAAATACTGGTTGAACATCTGATGTGTGGAGCCATGAGGAAAGTGAGACCGGAAAGCCTCCAGCCGCCCACCCGCTCCTGGGCGAGGCACACATCCTGCCCGCAGCGCAGCGCCCAGCTGAGCTGCCCAGCAGCCAGCCAGCAGTGAGGACGGGAGACCAGTGCCAACCCAACAGTGCCACGAAAATACCCAAAAACAGTGTTGTCGCAGCAGCAACTTCTTCCATTTTCTTGCTGGAAAATGGCTTGTTTTCTGCTAGCCACCTGCAGACAGGGCTCAGCATCATGGAGCCTGCCCTGAGAGAGGCTGGGTACCGCAGCTGCGCTTCACCGCGCCCTTCAATGGCCAGGCTGAGGTCCTGGAAAGGGCGGGCTCCCGCCGCTTCTTCCCAGTGCTGGTGCTGGGGAGCCGGCCTTTCTCTGAGCTTACCTGGGTTTCTTTCCTAATCCACGTAATAACCCCCTAGTTTGCATCACTGTAGGCTACGAATGAAGCATGGAAGTTGCAGAATAGAAATTAATAGAAAAGGAAAACCTTAATTAGTCCTCACTGTTATTGGCAATATTTCCGCTGGTTAGTTGAGAGCTTGAATCTCGAGATACACAATTTAGAGTTTGAGCAGGAGTCTATCAAATACCGCACCAATGCCAGCCTCTGGTTTTGACAAAATAACCCTGTAGCATAAAGGGACACATATCCAACTTCACTAAATTTATGACCATTGTGGACTTTCAGGTAACAAGCCCCTGCTATCTTTCAATGAATAACTTGATTTAATTCTTAAAGTACCCTAGAGTCCAGCTCAACTTTGTGCATTTTCCCTGCCACGTTGTGATACTTTTAAGAAATTTCAGTTATCTTTAAAGCTTTAAACAAGAATAAAGTTCATGGAAAATACTGGGAGAGATTTTTTTTTTTTGTGAGGACTGCTGCCTACCTGACAGAGACGCAGCCTCTTACAACTTCCATATGTGTTTACTAGAAACTAGAATAACCCAGAGCAGTCTGTAAATAGGAGTTATTCCACAAATCACTGCACCATATGTCTCTTTGCATAATTTGCTTTCATCTCATGCTCTGAATCTCTTCAAAATGGTAAAAGAAAGCTATATCTGGGTAACAGCAGGAGATGAGGCAAATAGATTTAAAGAGACTAGAAGTTTCACCTGATGTTCTTCACATCAGACCATGAAATGGCTCTTACAAATCTCAGACGCATTAGCTTTCAGCACTATAAATTGAAATTTGTAATCTTTCCTGGTTTGCTACAGCCTTAACACTTTAATCCAGCTTGTTTTCTCTCCCAGATGGTTCAGTTCTCCCCTGATCCTGTTGCTGCCTGATTAAAAGTAAATCAAAATAATCAAACAGCCAGAGAATTGGGATGAAGTGTCCTAGTGAGAAGCAAGTTCAGCAAATGAGATTAAATTTAAAAAGATTTCACACGTTTTACTGAAATGACAACCTCACAAGTCAGAGAAATGGAGAATGGATTTACTTTCTTTCAGTATAAATTGAGGATGTTTCTCCACAGCAGGCTTGATCATTTTCCATTATGAAAATGAAACAAGGCAACTCTGAAAAATCATACATATATAGCCAACTCTTCAGATTTATAACTTAAAACATCAATGCCAATAGAGCTATTTAACTTAGCTCAAATGTTTAAGAACGCTATTTTTGAAAAAAATTAATAGCAACACTACTTTTTGCCTTGCTGGGTAACATCTCAGGCCAGAAGAGGAGCCTTCAAGGCGCACACGCCAGTGCCTGGGAGCAGTGTCTCGGGGGCAAGGGGCTGCAGACGGGGCGCTGGGGTGTGAGGCCACTGGGTTTGCCTCCCTGACGCGCTTGCCTCAGCCACCAGCCCCATGTCCCCAGCAGAGTTAGAAGGCTGCGGGCCTGGCTTTGAGGTCTTCAGAAACTGTGTCCCCTACAGCTCCCCAGGGGCATTGGTCACTGCTGTCCGCATGCGGTCAGCGGCCCCCCTGGTCCGGGCGGGCTGGCACACAGCAGCAGCAGCAGCACGCGAGCTCGACACACAGTGCCATAGCTGCATCTCTTGGCTGTTGCTCCACACTGATAGGATTGTCTTGAGATGTGTCAAACGATTTGCGAGCATCACTGCTTGTTTTTCAAACCGCTTCAACCTCTTGGTGCACAACTACATCATCGTGTCCCTCGGAAACCGACAGCTGAGGACTCCGCGTGGCTCCCCGCACTTGTTCTCTCCTCTCCACATAGAAAAATCAATTAGAGGATCTCATTGTGTAGTAAATGTCAGTTGTGCTAACACTACGGAACCAGAAACATCTGTAACTATGGAAACCCTTAAGGCAAGACTCATTTCAAGAATAAGTTATGACGAGAAGCCTTTCATGGCTGTTTTACACAATAAATATAAAACAGCCTAGTTTCTTAGATGCAAGTTTTCTTTATTGTTTTATACCTTCAGTACTATACTTCCCAAATAACATTTATCAATATTGACATAAAGGAAAATGATATTTTATCAATGTTTGCATCCAAAGACTCAGCCTTATTGTTTGTACCACTTTAACATTTTCTGCTAAGACAATCTTCACTGTATTTCAAGGGAGAGCATGCTTTTCTCATAACTAATGACCCAAACTTACAGCTTATCAACATGGTGCAGTTCATGCTTTTTACTACATTCTACTGTTATGCAAAAAACCCTCAAGTACATGAAAGGAAAATTCAGTCAAAACTTTCTCCAAGTCGCTAGGATGTCATAAGAAACGAACACCAGGTCTTCCGTGCCCAGCCACAGTTTGAAGCAGAAACCTGGTGCTTGTTCTTCCAGCGCCCTCACCCCCCCTTGCAGCTCAGATTGCAGCCACCCTGCTCCAGGACACCTTGGTTTCGGGGGGCAAGCCCCAGCCCACAAGGGGCCTGGGGCACCGTGGGACTCCTGGGGACACCACCTGGTCCATGGGGCTCCCCAGTGTCCCTAATGGGCTGAATGCTGTAAACAAGGAGATACAAATTATGTTCCATTCCCCTCTGCCAGCGCTTCCAGGTCATTAACTTCCCTCTGTGTATGGTGACTGCTACAGGAGACACAGAACCACTCCTATAAAACTTGCTTCAGTAGCATATCTTCCATCCTTTTTATTGCATTAATACACTAACTCACTTCAAAATAAATGCAAGAACAACGCAATACACTTTTTTAAAAAAAAAAAAAAACCTTCATTTTGCCATGAGTTCTGACCCAATTTTCTGGTCTAAGGGTGCTATGCAGATTAGCAATAAGGGTCAGTGCTGTACACTGGTGTGGCTAGACATGTTCCAGTTTATACCAAACTAAAATTTGGTATAAATTTTCTGTTCTGTAGCTGTAGAGATATAGGTTTCCGTATCTCTATCACGGTCAGCAGACCTGTGCTAATTTCCACATGGACACGTGCTAATGCATTACTGAGAAACAGAGTGCTCAAACCCGGCCGGGGCGTCCCGGCTGTGAGGGGCCAGCCCCAGTAACCCGCTTCCCCAGGGCAACAGCGGCCAGCCCTGGCTTGGCCCTTGCCCAGGCGGTGTCCGAAGTGTGCTTCGGGCAGGGTCTTTGCTGCACCTGAGAGCCCCCTGGAAATGGATGCATGGTGTGATTATTTGTTTTAAAAAATACTCTTCCAAATCCTATATAGGAGCTTTGAAAACCAGGGCAAATAAAAAAAAAAGCAAATATCAATTTGGTGAAGGCTGTCTTTGACTCCCTTTGCTCACCTGCAGAAGATCAAGTAAATTCTCATGAAAAAGTCTTTAGCCTTCTGTTCTCCCACCTCAGGTAAGACCACTGCCCATTTTCAACACCTCTGCAGTCAGGACTAAACACTCCAGAAAAAGAAAATGTTGCCCCACTTGCAGGTAACTTCACATGGTGTCATTATAAAACGTTTCACAAACAATCTCTAGAAGTCAAATCAGCGTGGTCTTCCAAAGCTCAGATTATACAACTATTATAGTAAGGTTTTGACGTTACCCTCCAGGCTTTTAAGAAGTAGAAGTCCTGGGACATGTTATACAAGTAGCAAGCTTGTAATTAGCAGCCTGATAAGGTTTCTTAATTGCTTAAAAAACAGTGATGCAAATAGCATCTGTTGGTGAATCTACCATAAATACTCAGCACAGTCACAACAGGAGAGATGTTAAATACACACAGTAAGTGTGCTTCAGCATCAGCCACGATCCATCATGCTTTAAATAGATGTTTCCCTGTACAAAAAACAGTTATAATTTCACTCCAGACCGTGAGGTTGCTGGGGACGGGCACAGGCAGGAAGGCTGGGGGCTGCCGAGGGGAGCAGCGGGATGGGACATTCAGTGCGCTTTAGATGGCACTGATGGAGCAGTGGCAGCGTGCGGCCACCGATGGGCTCCTGTCCCCAGGGGGTCTCACAGGGCACCACCAGCTCCTGCAAAAGGCAGAGCAAAAGGTGTAATGCAACTGCATCAAGCCACAAGTTGTGGCAGAAATTAGCACCCTATTAGGGGGCTACAGATTTGCAGAGCAATGATAGGGGAGCAGCTTAATGTACCAACTACAGAGATTTTACATACAATTCACTGAGATACCCACTTTTTTTTTTTTCTCTTTATTGAGGTAATGGACAAGAGGAGAGAAATTTGTTTCTTAAAGCACTGCAGTTTCCAAACAACCCAAAGCACTCCTTGTCTGACCAAATTAATGAGCCTGGAGTCCACAGCAAAATGCCTTACATGCAGAAAGGGAATACTGCATGTTTAATGCCATGTCTCAGGCATACCAGATGTATTAATATAATCCCTATAACCAGAACTTAGTTACATAAACAAGCAAAACCAAAGTGTTTAAATGCTTGCTTGAAATAAGTGTAAGAGTGCAGTAAGGATGACTAGATCAGGCCATTTTAATGCAAATGACTATGCAAGTACAGCTCAGCCCACTTTCCCACACTGCTCAGATTTGACCTCTTTATCAGTCAGCAGGTGCTGAGTACGTTTAGTGCTCGTGGCTTTTGAAATGTTGCACAGAAGGGAGTAGTCAGCTCTGAAACGGAAGCCCACATTTGCCCGCTTATAAATACACACAAGTAATCCCCCTCTGCTGCAGCCCCACACCTACTTCCCCGCAACAACATCCCAGGCCACTCACCTGTCTGCATTTTGAAGGATCTCTTTCAACAGCGAAAGATGACTGAATTCCCATTTTATTTAATAATGAAAAGTAACATTCTCTTTCATATAGGTAAGAGCTGAATCAAAAGAGGCAGCATCACACCAGAATTTGCTAAAACCCAGTATCTCCTGGGGTGGAATTCAGCTCTAAGTTACGGACAAAGTGATTTGCATGGACCTCAGTGGGATTTTTCCCCCTTTTCCCCTCTCTGCTGACATGACAGCTAACATACTCGACACAGAGGGCATCTAAACCTTTGTAGGGCACGGCCGCACACAGCTCTCACCTGGAACCACTGTTCCTGGACCCTGCACAGCTGCCCCCCTGTGCCCCTTGCAAAAGGCTGTGGCTGATCGATAATAATTAAGCTGCCAAGCAATTGCTTAAGGGACAGCCAGGAGGTAAGGCAATGACAAATGCAGCGCTTGCTCTGCCTGCTATTTTTCTCTGAGCTAACAGCCTGCGCCGTTGACAACCTCGACACCCGGATGAAGTGATGGACACAGCTGCTCGCGGTGGCAGGTCTGTGACATGAGGAGAAATTATGGTTGCAAAAGGAAGTTTACCAGCACCTATGAATGGCACAAAGCCACTAGCTAGGGCACAAGATATAAAGCTGTGCCCTCAGGACTGATGCTCTGGGATAAAATATGACATTTTGAGGATTTACCAAAAAAATCGTAGTGCTCTACATGGATTGTGAATGGGTGGAAAACCATCCCCATATGCCTTGCCAGGCTGGAAAAAAAAAAAGTTTTTTTTCCTTTTACCCTGGTACCTTACTTTCTCTGTGTGGACTGTGCCCCACTGCTGTAACCCATTTACTGCACTTGGAAGGAGATGGGTACCTGAGCATCCTGTGCTATTTTGAATACAACGCACATGCAAGATAAAATGCTGATTAAAGGCTTGATTTTAATGTCTCAATTTTCAGTTTTACTGTTACTGGACCGGCACACTTACCATCTCAAAGTTGTATTTTCCATGAGCGTATGGGGCAAGTCCCACTTGCAGTGTGCAAAACGTGCCCTTGTCAGCCCAGCGGCAAACCAGACATTAATGCCAACTGATGCAACATCACAGCCCTAGCTTAACCGTGCAAAAAAAACAAATGCCCATAAGCTCCAAGACTTAGATTACTTGACAGAAGCATTTTGACTAGCAGAGGAATAATGTTCCACTGGAACTACAAAATTAAAAAAAAAATCCAACATAGATACTGAGATTTTTCCCAGGAAACAATCATCCAGGAAAGACTACTGGGAAAACTAAAAGGATATAGTAAAGCTAGTTGAAGATAATGCAAGTTTTCACTAACTCTGCAAAGAAATCTGGAATTTCCTCCAGTGTCACAGTGAAATCCGTGAATTTCCTGCTGTGGGATTATGCCCCACTCACTTGTGCTATGGCCAGAAGGAGGTTAGAAATTCAAGTGAGGAAGAGGGAGAACCTGAGTATCTCCCTACATTTGCAAAAAACGTCAAGTTGCGTTTTAAGGTAGCATTCAAAGGATAGCTAAACAATTCTGCAGTGGAATAAGTAAAATTTCTTTTTATTTCTATTTTTTAAACACACTGAATTTATGACAATAGTTAAGAAGAACAGTAATTTATGAAGATTAAAGGTACTCCAATAATCCAGGCCTGTAAAAGCTGATGATATAATTTAGGAAGCTGGGTATGAAACCTCTATATACTGATTCCAGCTATTCAGCAGGGACTGGTCCCTAGCAGGAGAGCACAAGCAGAACACCAACTAGGTGCAGGGAATGCACTCAAAAATAATGCTGAGTTCCCTCTTTAAACTGCTGCAGGATGACTTTTGACTTCACATGCAGGATAAACAGGTTGGTGGAAAGAAAGTTTCAAAGCATCAACCTGTTTAAGAAATCCCAGAGAATCAGGCATGAAGATGTCACATGTACATGTCATGTATACCAAGGTTATTGGAAACGAAGGTGAAGGAACAGTAAATACTAATGGATACATCCATGAGACAAATGAATCTTTTCCTTTTAACAGTTTGAACCAGAGTTTGCAATTAAAGACCAGCCAGCAGAGTACACATCAGGAGCTTGTCACCAGTCTTTTTAGAGGACTGTCTGAAGATCGGGGTCATTAATAGATCTTCTGGGATGATCCAGATAGATTTTTTTTTTTGCTTTTCATTTCATTTGTAACATTAAAGGTTAAATCTTTGGTCCCAGTACAATTGCACTGCATCTACAGAAAACATATCACCATTTTCCATGATTTTAACCCTTTTCCATCAACACGCTGGAAAAGTTTTTAGATAGACTAAACTAAGAAAAATGTACTATTACCTTGATGTTATTGTGTCTGGGCTCCCAGATGGTTAGAATATTTCCTTTAAATTTAAGAGCTGATGGTATTGTCACCTGCCATAACAAGAAGAAAATAAATGCAAGCAAAACAGAAAACTAAACTAAACCCAGGTCAACATGCAAAATTCACAGAAATAGAAAACAAAGACCACCTATGCAGGGACATAGCAAAAATCCATGTAGTCACTTCTTGTCCATGACAGCGACCGCAGCCTGAGCAGTGCCACAGTGCGCCCGGTCATTTCATCTCGAGTTCCTCAGCTCCTCCATTTTGGAAAAGAAGCGACTGTTCCTTGCTTGTCTTCAATTTCCCGGTCACTCTGACAACGCTGCCATCCTTACCCTTTGTGGTGTCTCTTCCAAGCCCAAGAGGTCTTGTCTATTTAAGTTCTCCTTGGAGGGAAGCTGTCTGCACGCGATGGTCCTCCTCCTCCCCTTTTGGCTGCTGGCTGAAGCCCGGCAAGCAGAGCTGCACATGCTGCATGGACACCACGGGGGCTTTGCCAATGCCGCCCCTGTCCCGCCTGCAGGCGGCACATCCCTAGCCTTGCCTGCCCGCGACCACAATCCAGCATCGAGCTGATGGTTGATGGAGCACCCATGGCAACGCTGAGATCTCTTGCACAAGCAGTCACAGCCAACCCACAACCTGACGCCACGCGTGTGTGCTGCCTCTTGATCCCTGTCACCCACTGTCCTCGTTTAACCTGCCTTCCTTTTTGCAGTCACTTTTCAGTTTCTCAGCCATTTTTATTTTTTGGCCACCTAGATTACCATGTTGTTGTCAGCAGCTATTGGCACCTCACTCTTTACTCTTTTACAGGTTTGTTTTGGTTTGCTTTTATTACACTAACTCTCTTTTCCTGCTGTGAAACTGGCAGAAAACTTAATTCATCTACAAGTGTCAGCTGCAAGACCTGTAAGAAGCTGTTTGAAAACCTAAGTACACGCTGTCAAGCAGACCACCCCATCTCTCGCTGACTCTTTCAGAGACCACTGTTAGACCCGTGAGGAGTGGCTTCACCCTACAAAACTGATGCCGTGTCTTTCCCATTACATCACCCCATGCGCTATCTGCTAATGCCACTCTTCATCAGCCTCCGCCACGCGAAGGACAGACCCGTGTGCTGCAGTTCCTCATCCAACACCCCTGAACGTGGCAGGACACAAAAACCACCCGCAGAACGCATCATGCTTGTGAACTGCTGCTTCTGCAGCACTGAGACTCAGCTGCACAGCACCAGCCTGATGGCTTCGGTCTGGTGTTCACTTTCTGGGAAACATGCAAGTTGTAGACAATTTTGTTACCATTGGGTTTCTCCTTATGCATTAGGGGAAGGGCGCTTAAAAGTTGGCACATGCACAAGTGCCCAGGCACCTTCCGTTGCCCCGTGGGTCTGGAGTCGGGCACCGTGCAGCAGCCGCGGGTCTGTGGGGGCTGCCTGGTCGCAGGACCTCCCCAGCCAGGGGGGCCGAGCCGCCGCTCGGGGGCAGCCGCTTCCTCGCTAAGCGTGTATGCCATGCCTTATAGCCCCATACGCACTGTTACAGGGGATCGATATAAGCACACTGCAGATTAGAAAGACTAGTTGGATATTGCAGTGCTAAGCCTGCTTTTAGTTCTTCCTTGCTGTGTCCCTGTTATGCTGGCAGAGTAGGTACGAGCAATGCTGGCCTTGTCCCCCTCAAATAGGCACCTCCTTTTTGGGTGGAAAAACAGAGGAAACATTTCAAGGTCTTTTCTAAAACTAGGTCTTCCACAGGGGCCTGCCATGTACCATGCTCTCAAATTAAGACTAGTAATGCACTTTCAGACTAAAAGAAATATTTCCATTGTAATCTGCACAACCATTACAGCTTTTAAAGACAAGATCTTATCTAACAAGTGTTACTAAATTTGGACAAATTACAGCTAAATGTTTACATAATGCCCCCAAAAGAATGCAGACTCTGTGCAAACTGGCAGCACCCTGGGTGTCCTCAGCAAACAAATATCGGCTTGCTTGTGGTCTGTTTGCTCTGAGTAATGCTCCAAGACCTGAGAGCTGGGATTTTGTATCCGTGGGTTGCAGAGTCACTGTATGGTTCCTCTGCCCTGAGCAGGCGATTAAGCTTTGCTGTCCACCTGGAGAAACAAGGCTGGTCCATGACTGAACAGGTCCATTAGCCTCATTTCATGAGAATGAACATTCATGAAAATCCAATAGATGGGAGAGGGCGGCTGCTGAAGCAGACTTGTATTTAGAAGTCATTGAAGTGGCGGCGAGCAATTTCTCATGTGGCAAGCAATTTCTCATGCTACCTTCTCAGCTGCATGAGTTTCTAGAAAGAAGGGAGCATGGTTCCCAGCCCGGCTGTGTGCTGGTCCCCAGCACAGCCACAACGGAGCAGGAATCAGGCAGGATCCCTGCATGATGCGCAGTGCCACCAGGTATCAGTTTGCTGGTGGCCTGAACTTAACGTCGTTAAATAAACACTGGCATAATGAAGCTGTTCATTTACATCTGACACAAAGTTGGTTTTAGTGATTGCTGCCTTCATTTTGCCCAAGTAAATACATTAGCACAGCAGGAACTGGCACGACCGATCGTTCAAGTTGTTAATCCGCTGGGAGCCGTTTGCTGGCTCCCTTTGAGCTGGCCTCCCCGATGCGTGGGGCAGGGGCAGTCGCACCTGGGCACCTGCAGCCCCTGCCAGCACCGCTCTCCCAGGCTGGGCGGGGGCTCCAGGGGGGGACGCTCCCCAGGCACAGAGATCTCGGGGCTCTGCCCTGAGCCGGGCTGAAGCTGTGGCTTGGGCCCTGCAAGACGCTGACAGCGTGAGCCATTTACCCTGGGGGTGCTGGTGGGGAGAAGCTGTATGGGCAAATGGCAATGAGATTTTTTCTTCAGTTCTTTTTAAATGAGTAGACTCCCATTTAGCATCTGCACATTTCCAAGCTTCCTCAAACAAGTACCACAACAGAACAGTTTTTAAGACATCTCAGTGCTTCTAATCCTGGCTGATATCAGCAAAGGCAGAGCTTTAGGACAATGAAAAGCTAGCTCTGAAGAAGGCACAGTAACACTTCTAACTTTCAAAAGGTTCTCTTCTATCTTGTGCAAAAGCTCAGACCAGATGTTGTGCTACCCAAGCCACTTTCAGCATTAATTATTACAAGAAAAGAATCCTGGAATAAAACGATCATGGCAGAAGCACATTCTTCTGATGTAATTTAGGGTGAAACAAAACCATGATTATATTTTTCAGAAGAGGAGTTCAGTTACGAACACAACGCTCTTCTGAGGGTACCCATACTATTCTGGGTATTTACATGGTAATTAAACCTTAACATAGAACAAGCAACTTTTACAAGGGTTATGGTACAATTGCACTGATCTTATTTCCTTTAAAACCTCATTTACTTTCTTAAGAGAACATGAGTTTGGAAGTAATAAGATATACAAATTAACCTTTCATACTGTGATCAACGGAAAAACCCTGTTAAAGTCTACAAACTCACATCAGCACCCCAACAGATGTAAAAGCCAGGGTACTACGATGGCTTGATTTCAGCTTGCGCTATCATACATTACACCAGCTAACTACTCACTTTGAGTTTTTTCTTTTGGAATCTGGTGTTATCAAATGGTTCAGGTTTTGCCCTCTTCCCCAAATCACTGCCTACATGCTTGTATTTTTTCTGAGAACATTTTGTTGTAGTTACCCAATATTCAGCTAGGAAAACAAATCCAGTTCCTTGCATGGAGCCCGTGATATCCTTCTATGCCCTGACTATAACAACTGTTATAGTGGATATAAGACTAAATTTCCAAAATTCACTTTGACTGTTCTGCAGCATCCACTTAAGATTCGGAGTGCCAGTTAACAGCACTACCAGTGAATTCATTTACAAGTACGTAGCTATTCAGGAGCAGTTCTGCTCTGAGTGTGAGCACCTCAAAGTCAAAGTCAAGAGAAAACAGCTGCTTTTATTAACTGCAAGAGTTCTCACCTCAGCCAGTCAGCTCATGGTTGTAGAAATACCTGGTTCACACCCACACTCCCATTTAGCACACACTTTGGTGTAACTGATGCAGATGCCCCCTTCTCCCTCAGTGAATCCTGCCCACGCAGTGGGCACATCGGGCACGTCCTCGGGCGCAGGCAGAAGCTGCACAGCAGGGACCTGCTGAGCCAGCCCCACATCCTCATTCTGTGTTTGCGTGGCCTCCGCAACCTCAGCCCAAATTATTCCCTGGTCTCTGACAGTCCTTGTCCTTACAGCACATTTTGCTTGGTACTCAAGTGGGAAATCACTCAGTTTCCCATGCAATGATTCCAGCCCAGGCTCCCTCACGCAGCTTGCTGTGCATAAATGCATCTAGCAAGCAGAGGCGTTCCCTCCTTGAGCTCTGCATGGGGACGCAGACAGGACCCCACCAGAGCCCAGCACAGATCCTAGCCTTGGTACGTGTTTGTCCCTCTGGGGCAAACACAACAGTTTGAGAGCAGAGATAATTAACTCTGCTTATGCTTCCAGCAGAAAGCACATCACCAGTACCTCAGCTGTGATCACACAACTCGCAAAGCTGCAGAGTAAGGTCTTGGAAACAATTCTTAATTTAAAAGATTACAGCTCTTAGGTCACAGAGGAAAGGCTTGAAAAAATGATCCAAATCCATCCAAGTTCAGCCATAGCAAAGCATAGATAGAAAAAAGAAATTCATTTTCTAACAATCTTAAAGCATTAGACCAACTTCAGGACTGGTCTGAGTCACTTTTTGTCCTTCTAGAATGAGCAATATATGAGAATTTGAGTATGTGTGCTTTACCAGTTTTGCACCTTTCTTTTTTAGTTTCCACAGCTGTAAAACAGACTTCATTCAGATGCCACATCTTCTCAATGTTCAGATCACCCAGGACTTCCAGAAACAGGCCTAGGGCTTAAAGCAGATATTTAAACACTTTCCACTATAATTTCCACTGTTTCTTCTCTTTGACTCTGGTCACCCCTTTTTTTCTGCTTTCCTTTCTAAGTTTTTAAATGATTGTGGAGCCTGAAGAAAGGAGGACTTTCGTTTTTTGTTTATTTTTTAATATGGAAGTACTGTCTTCTATGTCAAACTCTAAAGATACACAGCATGCTATATCACACTGCCTTTCGTTACGAACAGAGCAGCCTTATTTTCCAGTACATACTAAAGTTGCCAAAAGCTAATTCAAAAATATCATAGTATTTCAGTATTAATCTCCTACTTATCAGTTTTCAGTTAAAGCCAAATGCAACATAAAAGTGAATATTCCATTTCCTAGGCAGATCAGCTCTGCCTCAGGTCAGCACGGCGAAATCTAACCAGCAGCAACATGACAGGATCATGGAGATGTTGGCGCACGGGACCATGTAACGTCGATTGTGCATGACTATCAGTATTGCCTAACCTGAAAAGGAAGTGGTGACAGCAGCACTGGAGTACTGACACAGAACTAGCTGCACTTAGCTCAGTTTTGGGAAGGGAAATGCATCAGTATTGGCAGTGGCTGCAGTTGAGTCACCTCTGCCTCAGAAAGTGTTCATCTTTGCTATTTGGATTCTCCTAACTGTCACAACACTGGGTAATATCCTCCCCAGAGGGGTTTACTATGTATGGTCTGTCACTTTACTGCTGAGTGATCAGAGCAACACAATTGCTTGTCCTGTAAACCCCCAGTTAGGACCTATGTGGAGATCCATACCTACACCCTGGGAGTTACAGGCATTTGCATCGCACCCGTTGTCGCTCTGCCTCTTCTGCAGCGATGTGCCACTCTACCTGCCTTCATTCCGTTGTTTTTCTGTTTCTAGCAGAGGCATTAAAACTGAACCAGCTTTATCTTCTTAGACCCACCAGGCTGTGGGTGGGAGGAAGAAACGCCCAGGCCCTGGTTCCACAAAGGCCCTTGCTTCTCCCAGAGGTGCTCAGGTGCGCGCCCGCGTGGGCAGCGCTGACCTGCAGCCACCCAGCAGCAGCTGGATGCCTTCCCCCCGCCTGCGTCCCCATGCGTGGTGGGACCGGGGAAAGATCAGCTCTGTTCGCCCGGCTGCAGCTCTGCCTCTCGTTCCCTTTCTACATGCAGACCATGGAGAAGGGGCTTTTCCCTGGCGGGGTTTTTTGGTGGTTGCTGCAGGCTGGGCACTGCACATATTGGCCCTCACAGGCACTGGGGTCCACAGGGAGGGTGCCATCAGTTTTAGGTTGAGAGGAAAGCACTCTCAGTGGAAATAAGCACTTATGGAGAAGCAGAAACATCAGCAGGATGCAGCCCCAAGGGCAGGAGGGAGCGGCCCCTGCAGCCCCCGCACAGCACCTCACCTACAGCATACCAGCCACTGCTGCCCAAGCACTGTTGCAGGCACCGGGTGCAAGGAGCAGCGGAGCACTCCTCAGTGCTGCTGGCACCTCAGTGCCCAGCGAGGTGGGTGAGGAGCACAGGGACCTGCGGGGAGCTCCCCGGGGAGCTGCTGCAGCTGTGCTCAGCTGAGGGCTGCAGCACCTCGAGCATCTCCGCCCGTGCTGCTGGAAGCGGAGCAGCTGCCCCGCTGCCAGGGGGTCCGTGAACCCCGAGACTGCAGCTTTGCTGCCCACAAACACGGCTGTGACTCTGCTCGGGCCGCCCTTCGATTTTTCACTGCATTCCCATTGGCCACATCACACTGTGAGAACTGCAGTAAGAAAGCATCAGCTGAGGTTTCCTCTGTTTTCATCTCTGGCCAGCCTAACTTGACGCAGACCCGAACGTCCTGGGCTGACGCCCGTGGGGAGGGCTTATGAGGTGGTGCAACGCAGAGGAAATAATATTCATTCCTCAAATGCTGCATTAATCCAAGCTGTCAGCTGCTGCTTTCACAGCATTTGAACACCAGAGAGAATGTTACGGAGTAGCTGCTTATCGTGCATGTCCCAGTCAGCGCTCGCCATCAGTAACTGCTCCCGCAGCACTCACGACGCGAGCGCTCACCTTACAGCGGTGGGGCGACCGGGACGCCCCCGCCAGCACTCCTTCCTGATGTGCAAGATCACCGCAGCCACGCAGCTGAGGCAGGGGTGGAGAGGAAACCTGCCCTGGAGGAGGAACCTGCCTGCCTGTGCTGTGGCAGGGGGCAGCTCCTCTCATCCAGGGCAATGGTGTTCCTATAATCCCACCAGTTCCTTCTGCTGAGAAAAATTCTATACTTTAAATAGGGTAATTTACTAGACTAATGAAAGTGCTATAATTTACATTTGCACCAGGCTGTTTTCCCAGTGAGACCGCCTGTTTCACCTCATTATGTGGATCATACCCTTTTGTACACAATTTCTCTAAGAAGATTAGAATAGTCACAGTACCAGTGCTAAATATAAAAACACATTAAGCTCCTCATATCAAGTATATCCATCAGGACTTCCAAATTAAACCACTCCATATCTAATGCCCATTTACAGTATGACTTCCAGCTTAATCCCCTTGAACCTAACGACAAAACACAGAGGCACCAAGAGGTGAAGGGGCATCGAAACAACATCATGGACCGGTTGCAGAACAGGGAAAGAACAGCCTGCAGGGTAACATCACCAGAGTCTACTACTGTTTACACAAGGTGGGTGCATCAGGTGGCAGAGGGATCTTTAGCCTTGCATGTATCATCAAGTGGGCAGATGCTGAAATCAGCAAAGGCTGAAGCAGAAGCCAGAGCCAGCCCTTTGTGTGGCTGACCATGAGCTGCAGTTGCCCAAAGGATTTCATAAACTCCTTCTCAGAAACCTGGCACTTGGACTGCTCACCTTGGAGGGAATGACTCTGGCCCAGCACCAGGCAGCCTGCTCCATGCCAGAGGGACAGCACCCATCCTCATGCAGCTAATGCCGGGCATGAGTCCGAAGGCAGTGCTCTCCTTCCTGAGCAAGCTTCTGGAAGAGCAGCTGTGCCTCAAGCCATAGGTGTGGGAATTTGAAACAGGAACAGTTCCTCACAGCTCTGGGGAGAGGACACCTCTTCACTCTCATACCACATGAGAAAGTGATACTGCATTGCAAAACAACAACTTGATCTCACCAGTCCGTGGCACGCAGCGCAGTGATTCACCGCGCACACTCGCTGCCGGCAGGACTTCCTGCCTCTCCACAAACACGATTCTTCTCATCACAGATGATGCAGCTTGCTATAGCCTTGTAAACACCAGGATTTTTAATTTGGAGAGCACCTTTGCTGCATGAATGCTACACAGCTGCGGTCTCATGGCCAAAGCTAAGGCCATGATTAAAAGCTAAGATTAACCTTTGTTTTGAACAGTCTTGAAGTCCACTAGGTCTTGCTGGGGAGCACAGAAATATTTACATATTA
This sequence comes from Anseranas semipalmata, assembly GCA_013399115.1. Classification (NCBI taxonomy): domain Eukaryota; kingdom Metazoa; phylum Chordata; class Aves; order Anseriformes; family Anseranatidae; genus Anseranas; species Anseranas semipalmata. The sequence continues at coordinate 98,238 of VXAA01000236.1, forward strand.
AATACATATTTTCAAAGAGTAACTGTAAATGTGGCAGAACTGAAAGAACCCCAAAGACCACCCAGGTTACCAGACATCAGACAAATGCAACACAAAACATGTGTTACTCATTGAGGAGCCACTCTGAATAATCTCCATTTCTGATGGGGTCACCCTGACTTTATCATAATTGAATCCACGCTGTGCTGCTTTAGTTTCATGTTGATCATGAAGCACTGGACATGAGATGCTGCCTAGGCAACATCCCCATTCTCCAGCTTGTGAAGCAGGCAGGGGGAATATGGAAGCCCACTGGAACATCTTGTTGTTCATTAGGATACTTCACTTGAAACAGGGGCAAGTCGTAGCAGTTGACTTTCTGAACTGCTTTGCTACCTGAGAGAAGGCCATAATTCAACTTTGTTTGCAGTGCACTGATGATGACTTTAAAATGAAAGAGTCTTGAAAAAATAAAACCGGAATGCTGCTCCAGTATTGTTTTAAAATATAATAAATTTGCAAACAGAAGACTTGGCAGAGAGAAGGTAAAACGGGAGCTTTTTTGGCACCTGCAGTGCAGCCATTTTAAATTAGGTAACTAAATATCTATAAATCGTCTAATTAGGTCAATTTCCATTGCAACCTCAGCCTGAAACGTCCCAGCAACTAAGCTTTCTTCAGAGAAGGTCTTTTACACCCTTTGTTCCCATGTAGTCATTCAAGATTATAATAATTCACTTAATCCTCATAATTGACTTGAGGTTTTCTAGAAAATTCTGTGACTTCAAACAAATACATTTCTCAGGAATTTAAGCCTATGTATGGAAGGATTTATTCTGAAAATCATAAAATCTGTGTAACATGGCTCTGTAATACAGTTGCATAATGATATAAACAGTGGCTCCAACTGGATATTCACATTTGTTTTTCAAAAAGCCCTAAAATAACAGAATTTAACCAAAAAAAAAGTAATTCTGTTAACATAAACCTGCACTTTCACTCATCCAGGAATTAAAGCAGAGCTGCGAGCCAGTTCAGGTTTGCCTGCTCAGGCTTTTCCCACCTTACCCTCTGCTGCAGCTCCCGCTGCCGTCCCTCCATGCCCACGCTGGTGCAGCCAAGCCAGGTGCCTTTCAGCTCCCCTGGGAGGCCACCCAGCCTCCCCTCCAGCTCCCCCCCCCCTTTCATACCCCCTGGGCGCACCCTCGGTGTCCCATCCCTGGAGCCTCCGCTCCCCTGGGAGGCCACCCCGCCCCCCCTCCGGCCCCCCCCCCCCTTTCATACCGCCTGGGAGCAGCCTCGGTGTCCCATCCCTGCAGCCTCCGCTCCCCATCTCAACCCTGGGGCCGCACACTGAGCATGCTGGAGCAGCTCCAGCCGAAGAACAACAAAACCCAGCAATAAACCAGCTTTTTTTTTTTTTTCTTCCCTTCAGGCTGCATTACTTCAACTGTTCTGCCAGTTGCACTTGTATTGTCACGAGTCAAGGGGCAGCGGTAAGCAGCCAAGGATGAGGAGGTGCGGGAGTTTTTTTAGCTAACAGGCTGGCCAAACAAGCAGCTGAGAATACAGAGGCTGTGAACTCCTGGTAGCAGATGTCTTTTCCTGTGAATCCTAAAAGCTGCGGGGCTCTCCAGGGGTTGTCTAGGTTCTGCCTACTTCAGCGTGAAAGCTTTTATTTGAAGTTTATTCCCTATGAGTTCCCTACCTCAATATCCCCATTCAGCTGACATTTTCTGAGGAGAGCAGCCTGCCTGGGCACCACCCAGCCTTCCTGCTCCTTGCCATCCCTCCCAGCCCCCAAGTTGCTCCTTCAGTGAAGCACATGCCTGGTGGAGCAGCCCTGGGGGCAAGACTGTTCCTACAAAGACTTTGCACCTAGGCAGCGCTCCCATAGTTGGCTGGCTGCTTCGTGGTGAAGCAGAAAGTGAAAATGTATTCATAACAGAGCTCTGAAGCTTCCCGCAGTGACTTCCCACCTCCCCTCCTCAGTGCAACACGTGGAAGAGTCCCGTGGTGAGAAGTCCTCCCCGCTGCAGGCATGGGACTGCAGCTTTTGGGGACACTCACCAGAGGTGCAGGGGATTGGCAGCGCTCCTCCACCCTGAGGGCACTTGGGCAGGACAGCAGCAAGCACAGCAGCAAGAGACGAGACTCTGGAAAGCCCTGTTAAGGGAGGGCAGGGAGTTTCAGCCGCTGCACGCATGTGAGGCGCTCCCAGAGCTCCCTGCAGCCAGCACGAGGCCCGGCCACGCTTCAGCCCTGGGGCCAGGCCAGCTGCCCCAGCGCCCCAAGGGGACGATGGATGCAGGGGCCACCTCTGCAAACAGGATGGCCACAGGACAAGGAGAGGTGCCGGAGAAAAGGGGACAGAGGAGCTTTATGTGCAGAGATGAGGAACATACCCTCAGCACCTCCGCCAGGGACAGCCCGGGGGCACCGGGAAGGAAGGCGGTGTGGCAGCACCCACGTCAGGAGGCAGGCTCCTGGTGCCCCAGCAGGTGGGGGGTAATGACATCCACCCCCAGTGGGGCACTAATTGAGCAGAAACTTGCTGATGTCAATACACTGCAGGACATTTCTGCATGGCAATACCAGCTAATTAACTCTCCTGTGCAGTCTGAAATCCCACAACAACCATGAGCCCTTCTGCCATCTCCGGCCTCCAACTCCTCTCATCTCTCAGAACAACACCTTTGGAAACTGTACTTAAAACAGGAATTAAAAGCATCCTAGGCTCATGCTGACACACATACAGGTCATGGTGGTGCCTGGACCTGCCTTCCTTTTTACAGGAAAAAAATATTGAGGCCTTGTAACAGAGCAGCAACCATTAGTGCCAGCATGGGGGAGCCTGCTGTGAGGAAAGCCCCTCGTGACACAAACCCCACCCGCGCGGCTGATAACAAGGCAGGCTTCCCTGGGAAGACAATGTGTGGGAAACCCATCTTTTGACACAGGTATGATGCAAGAAACGATTACTAGGAATGGAAACTGGGAAACAAGGACAAACAGGAGGCCAACATCTCATTTTGAAAAGATGCATTTACCTCCTTGATGAGGCAGCAGGGTCCACCATTCCTAGCAATACCTGCATGTCACACACTCAGCTCTGTCCAGCTCAGATTAAAAGACAAATTTGCTTTGTGATTTGAGAATATAAAGTAGCAAGTTCACAAAAGCTAATTTAAATTTACAAATCCACAAGAGTCATGGACGAAAACCTGGAGTCAGGAGCACAGAGGAAGATGTTGCAGGGCAAGGCAGCCCATGTACTGGGAGGAAGGCAGTTGTATGGATGCCCTGCAAGGGATCTGGCTTCAGTGTTGGCCTTGTAGCACTTAACTTGTCATGTTTCATTCACTTATTTCATACACCATTTCTTTGCATTTCCGCAAGATTATTGGTGACAATGTTTCTTTGTTTAAAGAGCTTTTGCAGGGCTCCTTTCAGTTGGCTAAATCACCAGGTGTGGGCACCCAAGATGAACGCTTCATGGATGGCAGAAGTTACAGCATTATTAACCTGGCAATGAAAGCATTTTCAAAATGCAAAATGCAAACAGCGTACATAATACATCAGTATGTCAGAGCCCCACTGCACATACAACATCACTGGGGTTAATGGAGGCTTTTTTTTTTTGCACAGGGCAACATTTTACTTGAGAAGTGCAAGGCTGTGCATGACAGAGAAGGGCTTGGAAATGGGTAAGTTTAAAGCAACAGGTAACTACGGGCTTCGGAGAGCTGCTTACTGCAGGACCAGAGCCTTGCTCTTGCTGCAGCAGGGCAGGAGCCTCGAGCTCCCGGCTCTGCCGCAGGCTCCCCAGCAGCGGTGACGACCGCGTTGTCTTTGTACCTCACCTAGCTATTGACTTGAAGAGGTGCACAGGGGAAAAGCAATACTACTGGTTTGTCTCCCTGTGGTCTGGTACAGCGAAACTGCGGTCTGGTGCGCAGCCCCGGGGTACCGCAGGTGAAGCTTTTCACCCTGCTCGAAGTTACTCCAGGGCCGCTCTCGCATCAGGAACGCACCCGGTAGCTGCCAGGAGCAGGGGCCAACGCCGCCGCCCCGCATCTCGGAGCCGCGCACAAGCGCCCC
>VXAA01000236.1:102524-151968 GCA_013399115.1 Anseranas semipalmata
CGGCCGCACGCGCGGCCTCGGTTCGCGCTGGGGTCAGCCGGGACCCGGCCGCAGCGAGCCGCGGGGGACGCGAGGGACCTGCCCGAAGGGCTGCGCCCCACGGGGCTGCTAACAGCCAGCGAGCGGCAGCTACCCCTGCCTGGGGCACCCGAGCTACCTGGGAACCTCGGTTTGTGCTTTGAGCATTTGCTGCCCGCAGGGACAGGAGGAGCTGGGGGTCTGGAGACCCCCCTGTGCCCAGGAGACCACAGTCTGATTCTCAGACTCACCATAGAAATACGTGCTTTAATCACCATCGCTTCCTCCGTGAGCTGTGTTTGAAACAGAAAAGACAAACCTACCTGAACCTGCACCTCCTGCAAGAGCAGAGTCCCCCCAGCAGCCTTGAAGGCTATGCTTGTGGGGCTGCTTTTAAGGCCTTCTGGCAAGCTGAGGATCTCGTTACTGGCTAATGGTGGGCAGCTGTGGGCTCGGCAGGGTCTGCGCTGCGTGTGGGAGCCCGGTGGAAGGGGATGGGGTCTCTGTGCTGCAGAGGTGGCGCGGCCACTGGGGGTCTGCATCATTTTATGTCCAACACAGGCACTGGAAAGCCAGATGCTGTCCTAACAAGTGCCAGTCCTTAATTAGGCCTGCGCTTAAGTTTCTGTCACGTTTTCTAAACCAAACTTTAAAGCAGGACTTTGCTTCTTTTTGTGTAAGATATTGAAACATAGATATTGCATCTCTCCCAAATGCACTATAGCTCCTTAGCAAGGATAAACTCCCTGCCTTTATTGTTTATCCGCTCAAAGACAGATCACCACCTACTGAAATAGGGCAACTGTTCAATTAGCTCTTAATTGGTTTTATTTTTTTCCCTGTCATTCAAACTAATTAGAGTTAGAAGGAAATGTCTCGCTTGCTCATTTTAATGAGGATTTTGGTTTACGTAACCGGCCGCAGACCCCTGGTGCCTGTACAGGCGCCGCGCTTTGACGCGCCCCAAAGCCCCCGTGGGTCTGGGGGCCGCCGGCTCCCGCCGCCTCTCCCCCGCCGGTGCTGCTGGGGTGGCGGGACTGGAGGCAGGGGCTGCCAGCCCCATGCCCTTGCTGCCCGCAGCCCCGCACACCGGGCGCCACTCACCGGAGACGTGGCAGGAGCAGGGGACGTGTGGCACGGCCCGTACGCAGAATTTGCTGCCTGGACGCGGGCAGTGGGAACAGCCAGCTCCACTTCCCAGTTCTGCCTGGCGGTGGCTGGGGAGGCTGCGAGCTCGCTGCAGGGGTCAACCCAGAAATGAGATAACACGTGAAAATTGCACTTGGACGTGAAATCATCTTGATCTTTTAAATATGCAAGAGCAGTGTGCAGCCCCAGGGCAGACCGTCCGGGCTGCATTTGTTAGCCCTCTGGGGCACGCTGCTGCCCGGCTGCCGGGCAGTAGGGAGTGACAGAAGAGCGGCCGCTTCACCCGGGTTGCAGCCACACACCAATTTCCCACATTCCTTCCAGGCCCAAACCAGCTACCTTTACAAATCCCTGGTAGTCTTGCTACTGACTTTAATCTGCACTTTAATTTCAGCAATTGAGCTGTTCATCCACATTCACTGTCTTATTCCATTGGGGGAAAAAATTACAGAAAGGACGGTTCTGATGATTGTGTTTGTTCTTCATCCAAAACCAGAAATCAATGAGCATCCCTCAGCATTTCCTAAGAGAGTAAAAATACTTTCTGACCAGCTGCTCTGCACCATCTACTCTATCTGTAGTTTACTGGTGGGTTCTGGCTTTGCTTTTTGCTCTGGTTCCTATTACCACACTCTGAATCTGCCAGATGCCTCAGGCAGCTGCAATTGCAAAACAAAGGGAAAAAAATGACAAAAAATGTGCTTCACTTGCAGTGCTCAAAAGGTAGCAGTGGGTGTGACTGGGAACACGCTCAGCACTTAGAGAGAGGCCCGTCACAGCCTGGGCTTTCTCTTTAACTGCAGGAATATCCTGTGCACCAGGCCATTCTTAGTGCTCCACTCCTCCCCTCCACGGGAGGAAGAAATCCCCGGCCAGGCTCCTCGGCCAGGCGCTGTGAACAACCCAGCCCAGCAGCCCAGCACCGCCGGTGCAGCCGTAAGGCTGCGTGCTGCCCGGAGCTCGCGGTGCCCACCTGCCTCTGCCCATGCCTGTGCCCGTGCCCGTGCCGCCCCTCTGCCCCTGTGTGCTCCTCACGTTGCCAGACAAGTGACTCTGCGGCTGCCTCGGCGCCCTGCGAGGCGGTTCGGCGGTGGCACTCCCCAACCTGAGCTCCGCAGGGTCCCCCAAGCACCAAAGCCCAGAAGGACCCGGGTGACCAAATGCCCCTTCCCAGGGGTGGGGGGGCTGCGGCGAGCCAGAAGCCCGGTGATTTGGGGTGCTTGGATTGTACAGGGCTGGGGCTGAGGCCGGGGGGCTTGGTGCTGAGCCAAGAGCTGCAGCAGCACCTGCTGCTGCCTGCGATAAAGCCGAGCAGCCGCACAGGAAAAATATGTGTCCGGTGCTCGGTTTGCTCTTTCCAACACCAGAAACCTTAAATGGTACAGGAGCATTTAAAAATAATGTACTCCAAACAAGCGGGAGAAAGGCTAGTCATCGTATATCATACAGGGGCTGAATGGATGCACGGACCGGTTGCATTAACCCGTGAGAGAATTAGCATTTGTAATTTTCCTCTTAGGAATCCTAGTTTACCTTCACCCTCTGTCTTAGTTCACTGACATCATAGTTATGAGATAGATCATTTTTATGGATTACGTCTCACAAGGGCAACATTTTAATGAATAGTAGAATTAAATGTTTGCCAGGATTTTTTTTAAATAAATGATCAATTACCGCTGAGCACATCCATCACATTTATTAGCTCCCTTCTAGAAACATTTTTCATAACTTGCAAATTGAAATGAGGTTGAAGCAGAATTTTATTTCTTCTTCATTTGCCCGTAGTAAATATAGTACTTACATGTAAAACACCAAGATGAGTGGGCTTTTTTGTATGTCATTTTATGACACTGGATACAATTTTGTGTGCACAGAATAGCGTGATTTTTTTTTCAAAAAAAAAAGTTAATAAAAATAAAGATTTCATTTTCTAAAATGCCCGGGGAACTGTGACCTGGTAGACAAGATTTCTTACTTGCTCTCAAGGTCATCATGAAACCACCTGATATGCATTTACTATTAATAATGCCCAACTAGGAGGTTAGATTGAACTTTGAGGTTTTGTCATGTCATGTCATGCATGCTATTAGTTCTTTATCTTTTGCAAAACGGAGTCAGAAATATACATTTCATTTTCCTAACATCAGAAAGTCAGCTTTATATAAAGTCAGAAATTAAAGCTTGTGGTGGGTGGTGCAAACTGATTACCTGAAGACCAGGCACGTTTTGTTGGAAGTGATGCTAAAGCAAGAGGCGCTCGAGAGTCCTGCAGTGCTGAGGGAGGGGACAAAGCATGAAGTAACCAAGCACCACAAATGTCACCTGTCTGCCTTCCAGAACCAAATTTCTCTGCAGAAATCGGTGGTCATGGCTAAATGATGAATTTTCTAAATGGCTAAGCTGAAATGAGTAGTGACTGGTATTTAGTAATTTGTCGTTTGTCCAGGAAACTCATGAAATTATATTACAATACCAGAAGTAGGATGAGGGTCTGGATTCAACGTCTGAAAGACTTTCTTTGGCTTGTATAAGGTAGCGCTAACAACAAAAAGAACTGTGAGGCCACCTGAGAAAAGGCGGCAAGCGCGTGCAGGCGCTGCGGAGGCAGGTACCACCGGCAGCACGGCGCACAGGAGGCTCCCGAGGAGAGGCTGAGACAAGGAGCGAGGAGCCCCACACCGCCTCCCGGCCCTCTCCTGGTGGTGGGCAGGGGGATAAAGCCGCGGAAAAAATGAGAGGAATCTCTTCTCTTTCTTTTCCCCCATTTTAAGGAGTCAAGCCTGTCAGACGCCGCAGCCTGCAGCAGGGCTCATCTGGCACGTGGCTAGTGCTGCCTCCTCGCTGAGGGAAGGAGTGATGGGCTTGGCCGGCGCTGCCACAGCCTGACGGCTGCTGGGTCCTCAGCATCCCCCATGTGAAAAGATCCTTTTTTGTGCCATGAGTTCATGGGCATCCTTCAGATGGCATTTGCTTCCTTTTTGTGCTATTTTGAAGTCCAAAACTACTTGACAGGTTCATTTTCTAGCTCACTTCCTTTTTAAAAGTCTTCTAAAACACTTCTAGTACATTCTAGTCTCATTTCTATTCCCAAAAGAAAATGAAACAAAACTAAAGACATCTTTGCTCACAAGAGTAACACATCTCCCCCTGCTCAGTGCGGGTTTAGCACGATGCCCGCAGCAGCCGTTAAAGCAAGGCCATTGCGCACGTTCGCTGCCGAGGACGGCTGTGAGCTGCTGCGGCTCCTTCCCGCGGGTACCGGTACGGCCAGCGGCACACCCACAGCAAGGCTCAATGTGACGGGCAATTTTGCTTTTCATTGGTGATTTTAGTTTTGGGGAAAGCTAAATATTACAGCCATAAAAAGATAGTGTACAGCTGGAGATGCTTTTCTGCTCTCAAGAACATGAAAAACAAAGTGTGTCTGGGAAAGGGCTGTATAACCAATCTGGTTTATTTTGAGCCTGACCCTATGTATTGGCTGGTTTGTGCAGAATACAGTAGCTGCTTATTCATTTGATCTTTTCTCTGCTGAGGTCAGAGTGCCAGTCCCACTTACATACACATTACAGAAAACCATTATTAAGAAGAAAACAAATGTACATTTTCTCCTTTCGGAGTTACATCTCAAGGTAGAAACACTTTCCAGAGTGTTATTTACGTGCTGAAAATATCCTGCCGAGATACCAGCTTACCTGTGAGTGCTGCTTAGCATGCACCATCCCAAAGTGATACCTGTGTTTTAAATGATAGTTTCTGCATGGAAACATCTTCATGCTCCTAACCTCTCCCCTGCCTGCCTCAAAGCCTTTCCTAAACAGCTTTGCTCTTAGTAATGGAAAATTACAATTGGGAGGTTTTAGTGCCGAACAGCAGAGGATATGACCTTAAATAGCATGCTGTGGAATGTGTTGCAATGTTACTGGAAATGTTAAAGAGAAAAGTGTTACCATCGTGAGTCAACAAAACGCGGTCCCTGAGGACTCGGCCCCTCGCAGGGCGCCCCAAACCCTGATGCCCGCGCTCGCTTTGTGGCGGTGCTGGGAGCCCTGCAGCCGGATCCTGGCCGCGACGTCCCCACCATGCCTGCCGGAGCCGTGCGGCGCTGGCAGTGGTGCACCCAGGCCCGTGGGCTTTCCCTGAGCACACGCGAGTCGCCTGCAAACGGCTCTGTGTGAGCCGTGAGTTTACTTCACGGGGTCTGATTGCACGGGAGTTGCTTTTACAGCTTCTCTGACCACCCTGAGTGGTCCCGCACCCAAAGAAACAGGCTTATTATCACACGCCAATAAATCACAGCTGGCTCTTATAGTGCTGTATATAGCAGACTTTGTATATATAGCACATCACAGCTGTGGAAGTAGCTACTTCACTCCAGGAAATGTTACCTGATTTGGTGGGTCATGCACAGGCTCTGGTGAATCCCTCTTTTTCCAGCAGAATTTGAAGCTATCCAGTATAGGGTGTATTGGATTTGCAGCATGGTGTGGCAGCCTGGAAACCTGCCTGCTCTGTTCCGCATGTGAGAAATCTGCATTTCTACCGTCACTCTCCCTCCTATCCAGAAACAGATTTTTGAACAGGGTCGCATTTCATAGAAAGAATCTGAAAATTTTAGATTCACATTTTCTTTACCATGTGGTACTTATAAACCCCTGAGTTTTGTAATCACATAAATGAGAAATAATATGATATTGAATGGAAAAGATCTAATGTACCAGAGACTGGAGGTGATTTTTTTAGACAGATGCTTCCAGACTGATTGGTTGTGAAAGGAAATTAAATGAAAAGTCAACAGTGCGATAAATTATTCTATGAAATGGGGAGAGTCAACAATGATGATATAAAACATGGCTCAAAAGCATGTAGCTCCATCCCAAAATTGTTTTGTCATGTGCAAGCAATTGCCACGTTAGCCACAAGAAAGCCACCCTTTGAAGTATGGGAGGGAGCCAAGAGCCAACAGCTGCTGGGAGCTGCTTGACTCAGAGCTGAGCACTGCATTGGAGACGAGAAACCAGGGGACTTTCAAGGGTCAGGTTTCAGCTATTATTTTATTAGTGTTAGACATGTTACTGGACAGCAGCAGTCAGGGTTTGGCACCATGCTACAGAAGTGTGTAGCAATTGCACCCTGGCCCCCCCAGCTCACAGCCAAAGCATGCACAAACCCCTGCTGCTGCTGGAATCAGGATTGCAGGGCAGCTGGGGAAACTATCTTCTTCCCATTTCATATGTGAGAATAAGGTAATGAAATAAGTGAGTAATCTAAAATTACAGGAGAGTTTTTTGGCAAAACAATTTAATCCAGGTTCTTTGAGTCCCGAGCCTAATATTTTAAAGCTAGGCAATTTTCTTTTATGTGAGATTGAGCTATTTCTATGGGGAAGGTTTTCACCATGTGTATGGCTCTTTTTATGTCATTATGTTATTATGTTATTCATAATTAACAGAAGCAGCTATTATTCTTCAGTTTACTTGGTGAGCAGATGCTGGCTCCAGGTAGCAGATGCTGCTCCCGCAGCATGTTGCTGTGGGCTGTTAGGAAACACCAGGAGGAATTATTTTGAAGAAAGGAGAATACACTAGAGAAAGGTGATCTGCAATGTTTTACAGGGAGGGGTTTTCCATCATCAAAAACACTCCAGGCCCTTGAAATACAGACAAATAATGGTGTACAAAGCGACAGGAGAGCAAGCACTGATCTCTGCTGCTTCTCTTTCAAATCTGCTGAGCAACAGGAGCAAGCCTCCTGCTTCCTTCCCCGGAGGAGATCATGTTTCTGACCACTAGCTGCTCATTTGGTTTGGCAAAAGCATAAGGAACATGTTGGCTGTTTCTACCTGTGGGCAGCTAGCTTATGCTAGCTTAATGCCAGCCAGAATCTGAGTTTTTCCTTGCTATATTGGTCTCTAATGGGTAGTGTTATTTCAATAAATTACATTTCCGTGCAAGTAGACCTTGCTGGGAGGCTGTTCCCTGATCAGCGTGGCACAGCATCTTTACATTATGGACCATTTACAACTTTTGCATCATTAATGGTATTACAGGAATCCCATTTACGTGTGCTTGTATGTGCTCTGAGAGCAAAGAACCTGCGATGTGCTGCCACAATTAAGGAAGAAAAAGCGGCCCGGATTCAGAAGCTGCCACTTGCAAATCCACTCACACTCTCTGGGTGCGAGGTCGTTTCTGCGGTTCGAGTTGTTAAAATTAGCTCTAGACCTTGCTCAAGGCTGTTTCTTTCCAACATCACTTAACAACAGCTTCCAGAGAAGACATTTTGGAGGTGTTTGAGATAATGCTGGCAGCTGGAGAGGGTGGAAATGGTCTTTTAGTTCACACTTGATAAAGAAGAGTTTAATATGGAAAAAAAATTCCTCGTCAGGCTAAAGGAAGGCTGGAGGCCAGAGCTGCTCCTGGCACTCAGCTTTCTGAGGGCCAGGCGGCTCCCCAGGAGCCCAAGCAGAAAATGAACTTTCTTCCCCGGCTGGGGCTCTCTGGGTGGCAGCCCAGCAGCAGCGCCCAGCGCGCCTGCCCGCGGGCGGAGTGAGCTCGGCGCGTGTCCCCGAGCTGCTGCGGCGCGGCCGGCCCGGCACCAGCCTGCGCTGCTCCTCTGGTGGGGCTGCTCCGTGCCGCCGGCGCGCGTTTAGCCCAGCCAAATCTAAAGCCTGTATCACAGCTAAAGAAGTCCTTTGCCAAGGTCCAAATTTATACATAAGCATGCAGCTGCATTTCTTGTTTTCGTTTGAAGTATTACATGGATTTTTGCTAAAACTCTGCAGTTCTGCATGTCATAGGAATGTAAAATAATACATGTGTTTTTAAAATCAAATATACAGCGACAAGAAAATGACTGGTCACCTGCTGTGCCATTCAGATGGATGAATGAATTCATGCAGTAGGAGAACCTCTTTCCCAGAAGTCATCCTCGCAGCACAAACAGCCATGGATTTAAATCTCACCACTCCTGCTTTCAAATGCTTTGAAGTTTATTTCCGTTTCTCTGGGTTTCCCAGAACAGGACACACCTATTATTACCCTAGCTGTGGGTATGTGGGCAGAGAAGGGGCCTGTACAGCACAGGGTGGTTGCCCTGAGGCACATGGCATAATCTGACTTCAGACTGCGGGGTGGGCTTTGGGACAGAGAGATATAATTATAGGTTTCCAGCCTCCCATTCTCCTGCAGAAGCTCATTTTTAATTATCTGCACTGCCTTGTGGCTGCTAGACTCATGCCTGAGGAAACGAAAAAGGAGGTCTCCTGAGGGACTTATTCCTGCTCCTACTTCACAGACTAGAACAAACAATGCTGACGAAGACACGGCAGTGTGAAATGTAGTTTTACTTCTAGTCGCAGACAAAGCTGCTGCAGACTGGATGCAGCTTCTGGATGCTTTTGTGGAGTTCTGCATGGAAAAAGTGCTGAGCTGCTAAGCGCAGTGGTAGGCACCACCTGCAGCCCCAGCATTTTCCGGGCGCTGCGAACTCGAACTTTCCGCGTTGAGGAGAAGGCCCCGAGGCAGAGCGGAGGCGAATCCCAGCCAGCAGCTCCCACGCACCTTGCGGCGGCCGTAGCTGCCCCACGCCTCCCGCCGTCCCGCACACAGAAACCCCCCTGGCTGGACTGAAACCCTCCGGCCCGGCCTCAAGGATGGCCTCAGAAGGTCACCTTGCATTGTTTTCGCATTTTGGCAGTGCCGCACATGGCTGCCGGTGGCCACTGTAAGGCTGGGGAGCCCCGAAGGGCACCTGCCCTTCCTGGACACTGCGTCTGCTGCAACATGCTTGGTTTTTGACAATTTTATGCCCTCTGTATTTGGAAACTTTATTGGCGTTAGCCTTCAGTGCAGTGCACCAACATAATTACAGTCATTAGAAACTGCTGAAGGATTAACATGTTATTGCTGCTGAGTGATTCTCCTGGAGCCACAGCTGACCCTTGCTCCGAGCTGGTGGAGCAGTGCCACGTCTCGTGCAGAGCCACCCTGTGTTACGGAAGTTTTTGGTAGACGTGACTGGCAGCACCATGGCACTGGCGCAGCCTCGGGCTCCTGCCAGATCAAAGTGCTTCTCCTTCTGCCCCTCAGTGCTAATAATTCTAAGTTATTTAAGCAGGAGGGTGTTTGCTGCCTTCAACATCCCTAAATCGAGTCTGCTGGAAGAGGGAGGCAGCATTCTGCTGCTGTGACCCCCTCCGTGCCCCTCCTCATTGCACGCTCGCAGAGGCCAGCAGGCAGGCTGCAGGGAACCCCCGGCACAGCGAGGCACCTCGTGCTGGACCGGCTGCCGCGGCTCTGTGAAACGCGTTACCGCAGCCTGGAAAGGAGGAAAGCTAAACAGGCGGGAAAGGCGGTGGGAGCTTTGCTTTCCCAAGGGTTTTTAGGCGTTGCTGTGCAGGGGGAATGACCCGATGTGTGGTCCACAAACCAGCCCTTCCGCAGGCACCCAGCCCTGGCCAACATGTGGGGAGAACCGACGTTACCCGCCCGGCCCTGGGCACGCGGCCGCCCACACACACACCTGGGCTTCCCTTCAGGCTTCGGGAAAATCCAGCGGGCGGCGGCCTGCAAGTGCTCAGAGCAGAGGCGGGCAAAGCACAGGCCAAAATTTGAACAGCAGCATGGAGAAGATGCATTTAAAACTGTATTCATTCCTCCTCTGAAAGAGGCAGCAGCAGCAGTCTGAATAAATGTCGGGGGAGAGGCACTGAGAGGACGGTGTGGCTCTTATGAGCCTGGAGTACAGCAGCTCTGTAAACACGCAAAGCAAAAGAAAGGAAAGTGATTTTGTTTTTCCATCTTCCTTGCATCCCAGCAGCTTGATCTCACCTCCCTCTGAGTACAGACACTGACAGTGTTCAGACTCCGGGAACAAAATGTTTTCAGCTCCAGAGCTGATGTTTTCTCTTGCTTCAGCACGATGTGCTTCATTGTATAAGCTATTTTCTCATTTTGAAAATTCCCTTTGTATTTTTGGAAGCTTTTACTCAGTCCTCAGACAGAAAATGACCCTGTGGTAGAAGCTACACTGCCATTTAAGCTGGTACGTGTAATTTTCAAAGCGGGCTGTGCGACCAGTCGCTGCCTCCGAAGGCGGCACTCAGGCGACAGCCGCTGCTCGCCCCTGCTGCGCGGGTGCACCCGCTGCGCGCTCCGAGAGCGGGGCTGCGCGGGCCGCTAGCAGCGCGCCTCCGAGAGGAGCTTCTCCTCCTTGCCCGGCCACTTCAAGCCACGGGCAGGGAGGGAGCTCACCCGCCTGCGCTCCCCAGGCGAGCTGCTCCCCACGGGTGTGCCCGCCCGGCCAGAGCCCAGAATTTCCTACCCAAATTTTGCCGCCATCCTGCAGTTCATAAATGGCAATCTGCATATAACAAAATCCAAAAACCTTCTAGGCATCTCCACCCTCTCCAGCCACAGCCTTAACAACAGGTTCCAGCTGGCCAAGACCATTTGAGGGAAAAAATTAAAAGCTTTTCCTTCCTGGTTTAACGCTGTCCCTTCCGCTCGCGAGGAAGGGGCCATCCTGCATCCTGCGAGGGGAATGCCTGCCAGTGCTCTGCCTGTGAGCTCCTCTGCAGGGATGGCAGCTCGTGCCTCTGCCTCAGGACAGCTGGCCTGCTGCTGTTCTTGTCGAGCGCACTTTTCCTAGTTGGAAAATGCTTCCCTTGGGCTGGCAAAAATACCAAGTTTTGGAGCATGCTGCTACCACCTTCCCCTGTCATGGCTTTTACCGCAAATGTGCAAGGATTTGCAGCTTGCAGGAGTTTGTTCGCAGAAGAGTAGGAGTTCACTCATACAGGCTTGCAGATAATTTGAGAGGTTCCCAGATAAAAAGTCAAAGTGCCTATGAAATTCCCTTTGACTCAGGCTGTGTACATGGGGAGAATCTTTCATGCCCCTGTTGCTACTTTCCAGTGCCTGGCCCTGCTCTGAGAGACGAAGATGATGTATTTAAGACTGAAGGATAAGCTTCAGCCTGGAACTTGTATTTTAAAGGTCACGAATAACTACCTCCTAATTTCTGAAAAGCTATTTGCCTGAAGTGAATGCCATTGTAATGCTTCAGAAAAGACTATGGTACAAATAAATAATGTTTTTATTGGCCTTGTAAATTGGTGCATTGCCATGAGACTTACCAACATTCACTTTTAACAGGGTAAATATTTGATTTGCTTAGTTATTAAGAATTTAAGCAGCAATCATGTTTTACCAGCTGTGCCTGCTAATGAAATGATTCTGTTAGTAACATCGGTGACTCCGTGAATAACACCGGTGATTCATTTCAACCAGAAAACAGACTTTTTCTTTCAAATGCTTGATACTAAGAAAATGGCCATGCATGTGTGATGGCACTAGCTCTTGAGAAGCAATAACTATAAGTAACTGTGGTGGGTTAGAGCTGCTCTCCCCCACCAGGGGCGTGCAGGCATGCCCAGGTGCTGGGAAGAGCCGATGCCACCAGTCCTTCATGCAGCACACGGCAGACTTTGCTCCCTCTACGACTCAGCTGTGCACGTATTTCTAGGATGTGGAATAGGAAATGGATTGTTTCGGGCACAATCAAGCAATCGATATGTTTTATTACAAGGAAAAATGCCTAAAATATTAGGACTTTGACAACAGGCCTTTGGAGATTAAAAGCCCAGAACACCTCGCACTCTGTTGCTCCATCTCTCTGCTGCAAAAGGAGGCCCTGCGCAGCCAGCAGAGCCACTCAGCGCCCCGGGGGAAGCCCCGTCTCACCTCCGCGTGCCGTGGGGAGCAGCCCCATCCTTTGTATGCGTGTCCGTGTGCGGAGGCAGCCGGTGTGCCGGCACGGCAGCCTGCCCGGTACGGGACGTGCCCCCTGCAGGAGAGGAGTCCCCCCATGCGGAGCAGAGGCTGCGGCAGGGCCAGCACTCCCCATCCGCCAGCCCGGAGGCCTCGGCGCTGCCTGCGGATCTGGTGAGCAGACAGGACCCAGCTGGTTTGCCAGCAGCTCTAAAGGTCAAGGTGTGCTTATCTAAATAGCACGTCTTTCCTCTGTGTACATGTTCTTCTGTTCTTTTTAAAGATCTTCAGCGTTTGTCCTAGATTATTAAAATGTAGCATTGTAAATTGTATGTTTGCATTCACACAGCACAGCATCATAGCTCTGGTAGCACACTTTGTGCCTTTCTCTGCTGAGCTGCTCCTTTCCGATGTCCACTCCACCTATTTTGTCCTTCCAGTATAAAAGTTCATTGGTTTTGAAAATTTTGCTATAGGGAGGGATGATTGCTTTTTTAAAAAGACTTATCATTTCAATTTAAATTAGTCTTTCTGGCATGTCACTCACCAAAGACATAAGGCTTTGAATAGCCAGTCCTGTTTCCTATATAGAAGCCACAAGTCAGAAACTGTCAAAGAATGACAGCCAGGGGGCTTTGTTTTGAAATCAGCAAGCAGGTCTCCAAGCGACCTATAAATCAAAGGAGCAGATAGTGAGAACAGATAGTGAGCTATCGACTGATTAGTTCTTCCGTAGATCTCTGTGGCAGAATCTTCCATGTTCCAAGCAGGCTCAGATGTTTATCCATGATTTTTTTAATTCATCAGATTGCATATGCTGTTCGACAAAGTGTAAGAAGAACCAACTAATGTTAACAAAAGACAGCATTGCTGCTGGCAGCTTCTGGTTGATGTAGACCTGACGTGGGAAATGACACAAGTGCGCAGATCAGACAGCACCGTTTTGGTGGTTGTCAGGTACTTTATGTTTGACAGCTGTATGTCTGGCCTCTATCTTTTTTGATACATTGAATATTTCCTGCTATACTCAAGTATAACAATTCTAACAGCCTTGAGGGTAGGAACACTATGAGACTCTCCTATAAGGACAAAATGAAATGCAGTCTGGATTTTCTACTTGGAAACTCACCAAATGTTAAAACTGCCTTTCAAAATTTTGCCTGAACATAATAAATTGTCACGTGAGCTCAGCCATACCTTCGCCACTTGGTGCCTGCCCACTCCAACACGAGGTCGGAGACCCAGGGTAGATGAAGCACTCTCCATCACTCCATATTGTTTTGTATAATGGGAGCTGCGCCCTGCTTATTGTATGATAATGGAGCTGTGGGGTCTTCGGTCCCCATCTGCCCCACAGCAAGGACCACCGGTGATGCTCTGTCTTAGTAACCTACAGGTTTCCATTATCAGCTTCCTAGTTTTGTGCATCTCCTCCCAGGAGACGGGGCAGGAGGAGGGCAGGGGGTCTAAGCCCAGTCTCTCTTTTCCTCCGTGTTTGCTGAAAGCGCTCAGACTAACCCAGTGAGAGGACCCACCCAGCACGCCTGCAGGGAAATCTGGGGTACGTGGGCAGCTCCCTGGGAAGCGTCACACTGCAGGGAAGGGTAGGAAAGAGGTGCCGTGCGCTCCGCTGTGGGTAGCCAGCCCGCTCTTATGCTGGCAGGTTCTCAGAACACCAGGAACAGGCACCCCTGTAAGGGCCGTTTTTGTTTCATGCTGAGTGGGGCAACAAAAATGCACATGTATGTCTTCTCCATAGCAGCCACAGCACCTGGGCGGTGAGAGGCTGCTGTTCCTGGGCATGGGAGTGCAGGGTGGGGCAGTGTGTTAAAAACAAAGCAGACCCCGTTTCTGCCCAATGCTACGCTCATGTCCGAGGCTGCCTCCGTGCTCTGGCCCCGCTTCCCCCCTCCTCTGCCAGCTCAGCAACAGTCGGGTGCGCTCGTGTGCTTCCCCGCAGCCACCAGAAACCGGCTGCAAACAAAAAAAGGGCAGGTGGCAGCGAGAGCGGCCGCAGGGCGGCACAGTGGTACGGTGGCACGGTGCTACCATCGTGTCGCTGCCTGACCACAAGTGCGCTTTGTCACCTCCAGCCGACTCAGACAGGCATCAGCGCCGGGGTGGAAGATGAGCATCACAGGGCTTTGCAGCACCACCACTGACTGAGGAAATTCAGCGTGTGGAAATTGGAGCTAATTATACTTAGCCTTGCAACGCAACAGGAACTTCATAAAAAGTTAATTGGCAGGAGAGCGGGAATCGAGCGCTGCTCAGGCCAGGGCTGCCGGATGCCTGCGGAGCCCGGGGGTGCTGGCGCTGTCCCAGCGCTCCCCAGGCAGAGACGGGGAGGAGCTGCACAGCGGCGTGACACCAGCAACTGTGCCGGTGCCATTGCGTCCCGACCCCAGACTGCAGGGGCCAGCCACGAAACCTGCCGCTTGCCCACAGCACTTCCCTATTCGGCACGGACCCTCGTGGCTTGGTCTTTTCCCCTCGGGATGCAGTCGAGCACCCAGCAAAACTCTCAGCCAACTCTTCCATGCCATGCCAACGCCTTGTGCCAAAGCTCCAGGCCCCAGCGGTGCGGGAGAGGTGAAGGGTGCCTCCAAAACCACTCCAGAGGGAGACGGAGGGAGTTGTCCAGCCTGGGGCTCCCCCACCCCGCCGTGCTGGGAGGGTGCCTGTGCTTGGATCTCAGATGCAAATTGGCTTATAGGCAGTAATTCCCCAAACCAGGAATCACCGTGAAATGCATCGACTGAACTTTCCAACTTAGAAAAGGCCAGAACAAAAGGCTTTTACAACTCCCAAGTTCTTCCTCAAAATCTTTGAGTGGGACGATGAAGCAAAACTGCTCTTTCTCCTGTGCAAAATTTCAGTGTTGAGCAACCGACACGTTCCCAAGAAATAAAATTCTCTGGAAATTTAAAACCAAGCGAGCTGCTTTCCCGCGGCTTTGCTGCCCGCCGTTGCGCCGCGCTGCCGGCAGGCGGGCTCAGCGCCGTGCTGCTCGCGGCGGCACACGGCCCCCGCGGGCCCCCCCGCTGGCCCGTTCCCCCGGCCGGCCACACGCGCCGTGTCCGTCAGGGCTGTGCATGTGGCCAAGCCGTAAGGAAGGTTTACGAGCCTCAGTGCCTGTTCTTGGTTTCAGCCTCGAGCCAAGCAATATGCAGCGGATTTCCCTGTTTGCTGCTTGAATTACTGGCTTGTTTGAGAAACGCTTAGAATAATGTTGAGTGTTAATCTCAAAGCACATACACGTCTTAAACAATACCTTGGGTTTTTAACCAGCTGGTTCATTTGGAATGCATTTTGATTATCAGTAAGAGAACTTTTTTTTCAGGGATTTTGAGCAACAGCTACAGCTCTAATCTTAATCCCATCCAACACCCATGAAAAATTTTTCTTTTTTTTTGAAAAAGCTCCTCTTAATTTCTGCCACTAATTGCTGCCATTCCCTGCTAATTTCAACAGCTTACTGGCATTATTTCAGGGGCATATTAAACCCGCGCGCACCACCAAGTAGCCCTCACCTGTTGCGGCAGACAGGGCGCTGTCGGCACCCCAACATCACCCCACAGGAGCTGCAGGGACCCTGCAAGGGCCAGCACCGCCACGCTCGCAGCGCCGGCTCCTCCGGACACGAGGGCTGCCTGACCGCCGGGGCCTGCTCGCGACTGCAGCTCCCACGCTCGCCCGGCCCAGGTGCAACTCTGCACCTGGGCTCCAATGGCACAGCTGCAACAGAATCAGGGCTGCTCCTCTTTGCACGTGTGTGTGAGCTTTACAAGTGAAATACAAAACCAAACCCAGCCAGCACAGGTTGCACTCCAAATGTGGAGCAGCCATTTGGGGAAAAATGTTACCTCATTTGGAAACTTCAGTCTGTAGCTGCAATTTAATTGCTTAATACCCACAGCAAGCAGTTTTCTTTTAAATTAATAGCATGAAATCTATTAGGAAATTAAAACTGCTTCCTTGGCACTCATGTTTTGAGCCTCCTCACCTTCCTGGTGTGTTTTCAGAACAGGAGATGTTACTGCTCAGAATCTCATAAAAAGGATTTATAATGGTTAATAATTAGCGTATTGATGCACCAGGCTGCAGCAAAATTAACTCAGGCTTTGTCTGCTTGGACTTGATTCATCACTATGCTCTGAGGCAGCAATGAAATCAGGCCCGAAAGCAGCGACGGGTGTCCCCTGGGAAATGGCGTAGTGCGGGGGGCCTGGGCCAGTCTGAGGGGCCAGGGGCAGTCAGTGAGGTGAGGAGGAGGAGGAGGAGGAGGAGGAGGATGAAGGCAGCTGCCAGGGCAGGCCTGACGGGATTTGCCTGACCCAGGGGCCGTCCCCTTCCACCCGCGTGGGCATTAGACCAGTGCCACTGAAACGGCTCGTAAGCCAAAACACTTGCCAGTCACATTACGCATTGGGAGCGCCGCTTTGCGTGGGTTCAGGGTGTCTTATGGGCACTGCAGGAGGAGCCGGGCGCTCTCAGAGCTGCTGAGCACAGCGCACGGCTCAGACCATCTCCTGCCACCTGCCCCCAAGGCATTGCAGCCCCAGCCCCGCAGGAAACCTGCCCCGAGCGGGCAGGGGAACCAACGCCCAGATTTAAGGGACCACTGAGGGCTCCCTGTGGGAACAGCAGTACTTCTGCGGCAGCTTCCTGCCCCTTCTCACTCGGCGCTGGGGACAAGTGGAGTTAGGCAGGTTTTCTGCGAGCCTGGTGGGGCCACCTCAGCAGCCAGCACCCTAACTTCCCCTATTTAAACCCTCAGGACACACTGAATTAAACCCGGGGCTGACCAGCCTCCCCTGGCTCCAGCGCCATGGAAGGACAGAAGCAGTATAAATCCACATTTTCACATTCCGGTCCAGCTCACGGGCGGGCTGGAAAACCCCATAATGATCAGGCTGAAAGGAAAAACAGGGTGTTTTCCTGCACCAGGATCAGAATCCTCTTATTAACCCAAGTCAGTCCTTGGAAATCGTGACAGTGATGGAGAGGCTGATGGGACCGAAGAATTTTGTAACACATTTCATGACAGAGTGACAGTTTATATATTTAGCATTCTACTGTGCCAAAACGCAGAGGCAGCACATTTTGATCTGGGCTTTCATCCTGAGGGCTGACCCTGCCTTCCCCCCGCATAACAAATACTGCAGTGAATTTAGTAAGACTTCTTCCGCTACAGATCCTTTTACTAGTGATGAAAATCCTGTAACAATTAGCCTCTTTCCTTTACCACAGTTTCATGATTTCTGATCTCTTAAAAAAATGAATACAAAGAGAAAATGTAGTAAAGTAGGGTTCCTTGCACTGCAATAAAAATACAAAAGCCTGGTATCATTCCCTTATTCCCTTTAAAGAATGTAGCAGGTGAAATAGTAGCCATAATTTAACAACAGCTGCTCACTGAGTTTTTCTCCAAAGCATCTCCAAATCCTCATGAGAGCCACAAGGTGAAGACCCCCACCCACGGTCAGGACATCACCACTGGTGAGAATAGGAACTACATGCTCATAACACCAATCCGTGCTTTAGAAAGGTATCCCTGAAATCCAGGATATTTTTTATCCAGTGATGGTTACTGTCAGTATTTCTCAGTAAAGGGGAGTTGTTGCTGTGCTAAGGGGAGACGTGTTTGGTGTTCATGAGCTGTGAGCTGAGCAGGGGACATTTGGGTTCCAGGAGTCACACACAGGCACACAGCCACTTGCTGGGAAACAGGCCAAAATCTTCTGACCCAGTATGTTCCAGTTGCCAGCACATTTTGATTTGTTCTCTAGCAGGAACGACGCAGCAGCACCTCAGCCACAGCGCTGCTGCAGCACGCTGCATAGAGGAAGCGGTGCCGGACCCAACTGCTGCAGCTGCAGTGGCAGCGGTGCCGGGTGCCGAGGGGTGCGCACCGCTCCTGTCCCATGCACAGCGATGGCAACGAGGTATTGCTAGCGCGCGGGCAGCAGCAATCTGCTTCCCTGGCTCTGGGCAGCCTCAGTCCATTTTAGACCACATACACAGTCTGAAAGCTGGACTCCTCACCACTCGTCCATGCCCCCACCCGCTTCCCCAGGTGACAGGGCCAACCCAGAGGGGCAAAACAGGCAGGTCCCAGCTGGGTGGATCCGCTCCTGGGGGGCGAATCTGGGACGTTGCATTTTGGACTCCGACACAAAGGAGATGAGAACGAGGGATACCCTATGGAGCTGTGCTCATCCACTCTGGGGGACGTTCATGACCATGCATCACCAGTGACATGAGGGTGCACAACACCTGGGACACAAGCTTTCCTAACCTCTTCTTCAACATCCTGCACTCGCTAAGCCAGGCTTCTGACCTTGTTTCCACCTGCAGAGAGTCCTGTGCCACGTCCGCTCTCCATGCAGCAAGCCTGCTTGTTGACATTTTCCAAGGGTTTTAGTTCTGCAGAGGAGAGAAAGCTGACAAAATAAAGGACAGGATGCAAAAGGGATCTAGCTTGTCCTCAGAAGAACTGACATTGAACAGTGATACTGAGAACCATTACAACTGCATTGTTGGAAAAAATATTTATTAGGTAAATTCAGACTTGCAGTGGAAAAACAATAACAGAAACATACAGAAGCATAAAGTAAAATGTAATGAACTTATTTGCAAAAGCTGCCAAGCATCTCTATCAATGTCTACCTGTGCAGATCCCAGTATCCTGCCTGTTTGCTCTCCTATTTTTAGGAACTAGTTTTGGTTTCATTAAGTAATTTTCAGAAATCAGTACAGCCATTCATAGAGATTCAGCTTGTTAATAAATAAGGCAGGCTGAGGAAAGCCAGTTAACAAGTCTCCCCCACGTTATAAATTCATCTACAGAGGAGCTCACAGGTTAAAGCATTTCATCCAAATCCCAGAACACATGCACATTTTATAACTTAGCTCTGAGCCTTGTTTTAAGAGGTGGCCTCAGTTACTGGGACTTCACTGTTCCTGAAACAGAAACATGCTGCATAAGGTCTCCGTTGTAATCGTTACGAAGGTACTTGGTTCCATCACTTGCTTGCTGAAAGCGAAAGGAGATTTTTCTTGTAAGGTTTTGCGGAACATGCAATTCCTCCACCTTGTATTTTTCAGATCTGATATTTTGATTATTGTTGTTATTTAGTTAACCCACTGGTAGGAAAAGAACAATCTTCTGGTAGCATTACCTTCTGCGGTTTGGTTTTCTGAAAACATTTAAAAACAGACTTAGAGAGTTAGAGCACATGGATTCACCAGTGCTCTCACGGGCAGGTGTCCCACATTTTAAAGCCAGCATTCATTCTCTCAGCAATGAAGTCTGCCTGTCTTTATGCATATAGCAGCAAACACTGTAACAGCGTAGGACAAACCAGCTTGGACACGTTCAGATACGCAGATGGGAGTGGCAGGACACAGACTACAAAACCTGCAGTGTGGCGTGGTTGTGCTTGACTTACCTAGGTGAAACCTGGATGTAAATAGCTCCTTGCAGAGACTCCACGGCTCGGAGGTCTCCGAGCGGGGCCGGTCACAGCTCCGGCGGGCGCTAGGTGTGGTGGGGACCGGCATCCTGCAGAATCGCTGGGCTGGGCTGAGATGGGGTCCTGGCCATGGGCAGGGGCTGTGCAGGGAGCGGGGAGGGCAGCTGGGGCTGGGCAGGGACGCCAGGGATTGTCAGTGCCTGGCAAAACTAACAAGTTGCCAAAGTCAGGCATTTCTGACTTTTTTTTTTTTTTAATTTTTATTTATCTCTGCAAAATTAGCTGGCATCAGTGGCAGCTATGCCTTAGCAGTAGCTGGCCAGGGAAACGCGGTTGTGCCACACACTGTAACAGCAGATGTTACTGCAGCTGCAGGGCGACTGGCGCGGCGCTGGGGCTGCCCGGGCCTCCCTGCAGCCAGGGGCGGGCGAGGGGAGCTCTGCCGGCCTGCGCTTGCCCCCCGGCTCTTCTCGTGCTGGGAAGCCGGGCAGGGGCCCCTCGCGGCCCAGCCCTCCTCCTCCTCAGCACGCTGCCATGCCGGGCTCCCCCGGCGCCACGGCCCCCCAGAGAGGCGCCCGGTCGGAAGGTAAGAGCGCTGCTCCGGAGAACACAGAGCCCGGGCAACAGCCCCGAGCCCCTTACAGACAGGACCCTGCTGAGCAAGCGGACGACACAAACACGTGTCCTACAGAACACGCGAAGACATCCGTTCTGGGGGGGAACCGAACGTGTAAATGCAGCATCTTCAAATAGCTCAACAAAATAGGATTCTTGTCCTCTGTTTTGAAACATTGGACTTTTCCAAACACCTTATTCATTTGCTTCAGTAAACACAATTCTATGGTGTCTCCTATACCAGCGATGCAGCTTTAGCTTCCTGGGCATTATTTTCAGCAGATTTGTCCTTTCCTTTGTGCAGCATTCATTGTCTAGCCTGACAGCTGCTCCTCTGTCTCTGCTCACTCCTTTTTATCAGTAATCTCTTCTTTGATTTCTGCTTGGTTTTGTTTTTTGTTTTCTAATTGTCATAGCTTATTTCTCAAGTCCTGAGCATACACAAAAAGACGAGCAATGTGACGAGAATGCAGATATGACCAGAATTTTGAAAGTAACTTCAGTTTGGCCTGCATATCCATACCTGCAGATAGCCATGCTAATGCTTCACACGCTCCTGCCCTGAGGACAGCAATAGGCCAGAGCAGCCTGCCTTGCAGACCTCAGGATTTTAATTCCCAAATGTGAACGCAGCCCCACGCACGGCTCTGCAGGAGACTGCCCCATGGGCAGCCGAAACTCAGCACCGCTGCCAGCCGCAGCCCCGCCCGGGGCTGGGCACTGATGCTGACCCCGGGTGAGCCCTCCTCTTCACCCCCAAATTTTCACTGCTGCTCCAGTCAGCGGGTGGCAGCTGGGGAAGCAGCGGCACCTCTGCCAGCCGGTTGGGAGCAGAGCATCCGTCGGGGCAGGGCAGCTCTGAGCCCTCGCTCCTGCAGAGGACGGAAGGACGGCACCCTGCCCTGGCCCCGCGTGGCCCAGCAGCAGCGGGAGCCCTGCGGGACCGGCCCTCAGCACTTGCAGCTCCTGGTCAGAAACCTGCCAGCAAAAGTCAGCAGTGTGGCCTGCAATGCTCGAAACATTTACACCCGATGCCTCCTTGACCGAAATTACCTCAGCTCCCATTTCCTGGGATCACATGAGAAAATGCTTCTGAGTACCACAGTATTTCTAAGCTGAATACAAACGTGACTACAGCAGTCTTTTTTGCAAGAACAGATTTTGTCATTTCTGACAGAGCCTCAATAGTCAGGGGATTAGAAAACAAGAGCATGAAAGATGGGCATCGCCTTGTTAGATCTCCAAATTATGTCTTGACTTGAATACTGTGGGATGGATAAAGAATGGGAAGTTTAGGTCACTTCCCATCTTAGCCATTAGAAATCAAAAAAGCCATACAAGAGTTAAAAATGCAGCAAAGCTACAATAAATATTATGCAGGTGTTTATTATGGTGACATTTCAACAAGGAAATCCTCCCGACTCTGCGGCACAGGAAACGGGACTTCCCTGGAATAAGCAAATACAATAAATGCAGACAAAGACCTTCTGGCAACAGGAGGATGGTTTCCACTCTCGGTGCGGGCCCACGGACCTGCAGGGGGTGCGGGAACGCAGTGCCGCCTGTGCTGGCCGGCCGCACATCCCGGGAGCTGCCGTGCTGTAAATGCAATGCATTCACTGCGTGACAAGCGCTGCGGGGGTGTTATTAACTTGCAGACTAATCACTATTCCGACCATGCCGGTGTCTGTTCTGCACACTTGGGGCTGGAGGAGACGATCATTCCCTCAGAGGAGTGGCTAGGATGCTCGGATATACCACCGGGGGCACTGGCTGCCCCCTCCTTGGGTCAGCACACAACGGGTATCAAAAGCCATCATGACATTGTGTGGCATTTCCACAGCTGGAGACCCGGTGCCAGACGTTCTTACTGAAATTATCAGCTGTTATTCTTAGAAATGTGCCCTCCATAAACTGCAAGGCGTGGCCGATAACCGCCGCGGCGCTCACGCCACCAGCACTGCAGCTCTGCAGTCATCCTGCACGGCCACCTCCCCTCCCCGCGCACAGCCTGTAAGCATGCGCCCGTAAACCAGCTCCGCTGGGGCGGTGAAACGCCATCCTGCCCTGCTGGTTCCAGAAAAGAGACCTCTCCGTTCCCGGCAGCGCTAGCATGCGCTGGGTAACACCAACAGAAATGAGCTCCCGGCAGAGGAAGGAGGGCGCGAGCTTCCTGCACCGTCCCAGCTGGGGCTGGTGAGCCAGGCAAGCCCGGCATTCACCAAAGCCCCGATTTGGTCTCGTTTATGTCGGCACAAGCCTGCAGCGAGGTGCTGGGGCAGCGCGGCTGCAGCAGTGCCCAGCACGGAGCCATCCTGCCCGGCTCCGCCAGAGGCACAGAACCAGAGGCTGGCTGAACAACGCCCAAATGCTAATGCTCTTATGTGAACTTTAGCACATTTTATGACAATATCGCATTTCATCCAAATTCTTTACCTGCCCTTTGTCAAGTGAGGGATCCCTGTCTCAGCTTGGTGAGCAGTTATTGACCCAAATCAGCAAGACCCACTGTTGTTATTTTGTTATTATTATTTTAGCTAATGCAACTGCAGGTGCCATTGTTTTTCTTTTTGTGAAGCACTAGGGTAAGCTCAGTCCATATGAAATGCAGTCCTTACTTTCCCTTTGCATTGCTAACTTTAACAAGCTGGCTAATATTCTAGGGAAAAAGTTCCTTCTTGCAGTTAGTTTAGCAACCCAGTATTTGACCAGAGCTGGTCAGATTGTGCGGTGCAAATTGGCCAAGCTGCAAATGAACTCCTTTTCTTGAGTCGCTTCACAAGCCGCCCCATGGAGAAGACCAGGGGCAACAGGTGCGAGTTGCATCAGCAGAAGTTTCGTCTCGCCACAAGGAAGAAATGTTTTCCAGTGAGGGCAACAAGTCACCGAACGGCCTCCCCCAGGTGTGTGGGGTCCCCAGCACAGGAGGTTTTCAAGGCGCAGTCGGACAGGGAGCTGGGCGATCCCATCTGGGCACCCTCTTCCCATGGACGGTTGGACCCAGTGACCTCTCGAGGCCCCTTCCAACCTGGGCTGTTCTGAGTCAGAGAGTCGTTCTGTAGTCCCACGCACATTCTTACGTGCTTAGGAAGAAAGATAAGGCAGGAAAATGCCCCTCCCCGCACTGCGGCGCAGGGCGCGCAGGGTGCCCGGGTGACGAGCCGGTTCCCGTGCAGGAGGCACGGGCTGGCCCCGGGCGCTGCCGGGCCCCACGGCACGGTGCTGGCTCTGCGCTGCCGCTCGGCGGCTGCATCTGCCCCGGCAGAGTCGCTGGTATTTTCTGCACTGGCACGTAGGGACCTGCTTTTGGCATCAGCTAACACATGGAAAGGGATGAATTAATCTGGCCAGAGAAAGGAATTTGCTGTGGGAAATGCTGTTATTTTGACGTTGGATTTATCCAAAGTCGGGGTGAGAAGCTGAGCACTGAGTAGTTTCGCAAGGTTTCAGCTCAAATAGTGAAACGAGCTGTCCTGACACTCTGAAATCTCAAACTGAAGTACTAATTTGAAATCTTTTATTTCACAACACTACTTCAGAAGAACAATGTAGGGAAAGCTATACCCTCCAGCTGAAACAATTTCAGGGAGAAATGTTTCAACTGACTTTAAGAGTGAAGAGCTAAACAGGAGATAACAGATTTGCTTACGCACAAGTGTGCTGTTCTGCAGCTGAAGAGCAGCTATTTCACATCTCTCTTCCATAAAGTCCTGTGTAGAAAAAGAAAATTGCAGGGAAATACGGGTGGATGCTACCATAGTAAACACAATCTGAAATTCAGATGAATGCTCACAAATGCTGACTGTGTCCTGTTTAATCAACTCCTATTACGAACTTAATTTGTATTGATCATGAACAGCTAAAGCTGGAGATTAGTATCAGCCAATGACTACAAACTGCCACACTTGTTTGCAAACAGTGGCTTTTCATTTACAAATTGGTATGTTGTCGTGTCCTGAAGGGTAAAAAAATATTCTGGAATAAAGTATTCTGATATATGGACTATCCCAGAATATTCTGGAATAAAGTACTGGAGCAAATAGGCTCCAGCCTGTTTCTGGTTTGCTGTGCTTGTGATTACAGCTTGTGAGGAGCAGGGGAAAGCACCGGAAGGAAACGCGGGCTGGGAGGGATCCGCGTGTCAAATTTGGTGCCTGGTGTAACAGGTTAGCGCGGGGGGGGGGGNTCAGATAAAACCTCAGATGAACGTGCCCTTCATGAGATGTTAACAAGCTGTTTATTGCAGGTGTTAACATTTTTTTCTTAAAATTGTGGAAGGGCAGCGGCTGGCAGGAGGAGCGACAGCTGCCGCGCACCTCAGCACCCAGCCTGGCGAGCGGCTGGGACGCCTCCAGCCCCGGCCGAGGTGTCGGCCCGGCCGCGCTCCCGCCCGGGTCATGCCCAGATCGGCTTTCCTGGGTGTTCTAGCCCGGGTTTTCTGCTCCATCTTTCCTCCCCTTGCCTGCTACTCCTGTCTTCCTCACACCCCTCTTGGCTGGCTTTCTTAGCGAGCACCAAAAATGGCAGCTTCTGGCATTTACTAATGTTTTAAGTTACTATTTTTTTACAAGTTAACACAGCAAGAAGCTGATAAACCCCTCAGATAAGCTTCTCCACCACTCTATTAAATACCTGGTAACAAAACTCTGCTTCAGCATCTTCTCTGCGTCTGCTGGAGGATGCACCGCAGATAAAGATCACCACGGAAAAGGAAGCTGTTTGAAACGTGCGGGGCCGTGCGTCTTGTGTCGGGGTGATGCCGATGGCCTGGCCCCGGCTGGGGCTGCTGCCCAGGGCCCCGCGCCCCCGGCAGCGCCGCGCTGCTGCAGCCTGCTCCAGGCAAGCAGGGGCTGGCTCTCCCCACCCCCCTGGTTTGCAACCCACACAGCCAGTTGGTCAAAGCTTTCCTCTGAATGAGCTCACCTCGCTTCTCTTGAATGAACAGCGCTAAATGGCTTTGATGTTTCTCTTCTCAAATGCTCTGTTTGCTTCCTTTATGCTCAAGCCCAGAAGAAACAAGAAAACTGGAGCAAAAAGCCCCCAGACAAACAGACCTCCAGCAGCTGTGTGTTTGCAGTGGTCAGCAGAACAGGCTACCCTCACCTACCTCCTTCGCACAGGGTGTCCGGGCCAGACCCGGCCTGCGGGCACAGCGGAGCTGGGGCAGCCCCTGTCCCAGCCAGGTGGGCGCGGGGTCTGCATGCTAGTGCTGGAGCACCCCGTGACCACCCCGGCTCGTCCCCAGGGCTCCTGTCCTCTCCAGAGGGGAGCGTTCACGTTTTCCATTTCTGCAGCTCACAGTCATTAAAGGTGGGCAATTGTCTGGGACGCTACCATTACATTTATTCTTGAATACCAGCACGAGACTTTCCATAGGAGAAAGGTGCAGGTTTGCTGAAGAAACACCCGAGTGCTTACTCAAATGCTAGAGGAACCTCTGGGGATGTAGAAGTGTGCAGGAAATGATGCACGAATGCCTGGCACAGGTCAGAGAGCTTCAAAACACGGGCACTTCAGACACCGGCCTCCCCCACTGTGCGCGGCACCATGGGCACGGGGACGTCAGGGATCGGCGCGTAGGGCACAGGGGCTGCGCGCATCGCAGCTCGCTGAAACCCTCAGGGGACCGCTGGTGCAAATTCCCTGGCAGGAAAGCAGCTCTAGAAGCCTTCCTACCAGTGCGGGAAATGTCTCACATTGGTTCTGGTCCTTGGTCCAGGTACCAATCGAAGATGAAGGGCGTAGAAGAACAACCTGGATCCAACGAGAGGCTCTGTGAAGAGGAGCGACGAAGCACTGGAGCCGTGCCCATGCCTTGCCAGGGCCGAGCAAGCACCGGCAGCATCTGCCTCTCGCATGTGTGCACCATGCCCATTGGCATTCTTCTCAAAGTGTCTGTCCCCCTGAAGAAACTGACCCTTTGCTTTGCAGGCTGATGAGTCCCTCATCAGCTGTGGCGTAAGCTGCTATTGTAAAAATAAGCAGGATGGCATAATAACGTTAACACCATCATCATCAGCTGTGAAGCGGAATTAAAAAGACATTTTTTTACATTTTAGGTATGAAATGTTACTCTGTGTTAGCCTTTAGGGAAGCTGAATAAAGTCCTCACAGCAAGACCTGTCCTGTTTCAAAGTGTTTGGCTGTTCTCGGTACAGACCATGGTACCTTGAGTCAAAACAACCTCCACACCAGGGGAGACAAGCAACTAGCTCCACTGAATGGCATTTTCTGGTGGCACATGGGCTGACAGACAGGAAAGCGGAAGCCACTGAAAATGTCACTGAACACAAGGAATTTATGCATGATACTCTGCTTTATCTCTCCATTTATTATGTCACTACATAAGTAAAAGATGATGTTTCCCTGCATCAGTTTTTTGTTCTTTGGTCAGAAACCATCTTTGCAGTCTACACACGTACAACGGCAAGCGGACAGGAATCAAAGCTATTATGATATATGACTATAATACTAATAAGGGGATTGCTACAGTCCATTAGATATACATAGGATGGAACATAACCCAGCTGGAAACACGGCACTACAAGAATGCACAAGCTCCATGCAGGAAATCACAGCCAACTGGCCACGCATGGGGCCCAGGTGCCTGACCCCTCATTTGTTCTGTCTGTCACAAGATAAGGTGGAAACGGTGCTCGCAGCAGCCAGGGGCCGCTGAACAGAAGCGCAGGGTTTTGACGGCGACGCAGGTTTCTGCAGCAGGGTGGCGGAGCGGCTGAGCCACAGGCAGGATGTGCGGGAGCTCACGGCCACTGCTGCCATGGCCAGGGATGCTGCCGGACCCTGACACGGGTGAACACTGCTGATGCCACCAAACCACCCTCCAAATACACCTCTTCTGGCAAGAGGTCTCTGAATAATTCATTAGCTGCCATAAAGGAAAAAAAAATACTGAACTGGTTGCTATTCTCATTCTGTTCAGCTGTTTCACTACACTCTTCACCAAAAAAATTACCATTATTTTAATTTCAAACACAATCCATATGAAATATCAGTCTGTACACACCAAGGTTCATTGCTTTCAGGCAACGACTCATAAATATTCATTAGAGAATTAAAGAGCTATTAACAAGGGTAACTGTTGAGGAGCATTCATTAGCTGTCTTCCACAAAAAATGAAATTTGCATTTTTCAGTGTGGAAATTCACTTTGTGGAACGGCACCTTGAATGACAATAAAACGTGATATAAAACTTGATGTAAGGCAATAAACACCCACTTCTGACATAAAGGGTGCTTTGGATTGTGCAGCTGAGACTCTTCACGGGGATGACAAAAAATACTTTTCATAAACCTTAACTCAGCTCCGGTCCAAACTCTCTGTCCGAGGCACATTTCCTGGACCAAGCACATGAACACACTTCTCCCGAAATTGTGGAGGCACAGAAACTCCTCTTTTCAGCAACTGTGATTCACCCTGAGTTGTGTATCATGGCCGCTGCCTCCACATTTCCTCTAATCAATTCCCCAGAATGACCCTTTGCCCCGCAGTGCGGCACGGTTGTGAGTTTGGTCGTGTTTCTCGTGGCACCAGCTGACGCCCTGGCCGGGCAGCGGGGTGCCGCTGCGCATCGCTGGCCACGCGCCGCCCGTGGACGCGTGGGGACGGCGCCTCATGGTGCGCGGGCTCCGCATCTGTCCCTGCTTTGGTCCCGTGTGGAGCTGGTAGGTGCAGTCACACCAACAATTCCTACGGGTCCCCGAGCCATCCGCTAGGAGGGGAGAGGGGCTGCACGGTTTTATCTAAGGAAATCAGGTAAGCCAGGGACTCCAAGAGGAGCAGGAGGAAAAGGATCGCTGTGGGGCCAGCGGGAGCAAGCTAACGCAGCACGCGCGGCAGGTGGGGCTGCATTAGGGCTGCGGCAACAGGAGCTCCCCGCACAGTGATTTACGCGTGCGGCGGCCGCACGACAGCGCCAAGGGAAATGGGCCGCCTGTGAAGCCGGTAATTTTCCTACAACTGCAGCAAATGGAAATGCATAGGAGAATCCCAGGGGAGTATCTATCAGGTAAAGCAATTATTCCTCAGCCTGAATGGCAAGACAGGAATCACATCCCCTAATGTCTCTCCTAAAGCATAATTCAATAATTAATATTTGCTCTTCTGCACTTGTATGGTAAAATAATGGCATCTGAAAATGGGGAACCCGCAGCAGCCTGAGGTTCCCCTCAGCTGGGATCGTACATAATAGAAGAGTTTTTACCCAAGAAATGAGTAGCTACTGGATTGCAGCTTCAGATTCACAGCTACAGCCCGGGTCTATGGGGTCCACAAAAGGTGACCAAAACCATTGGGCTGTTCCCTGTGGACTGGATTTCACTTGCTTCTGATTAAAAGCTTCTAGGGACCTGTAACTGGGAAGAAAATATTAGAAACCAACACAAGAGGTGGTGCCTTTTCTTAAACGGTTATTCGGTGCTGCAAAGCAGTGCCCTGGGAGGGGGGGAATGGGTGGGTGCAGAAGTTCCCACCAGCGGGTCTGTGGTTGCAGCGGGCAGCGCTGGAGAACGACAAAGATCCACTGAGCGATGCTGGGCTGCCAGAAGTCCTGCAGAAAACTGAAGTCCCATTCTGCTGCCATCAAATTAGCCATATTTCCTGAAGTCTCTGAATAGGTGTATTTGAAACTACAAACTGACCATGGCCAGAAGCTATATATTTCTCTGTAAAACCATGGCAAGATATATATAAATGTATACACATATACAGGGATACATGCACATGAACTTCTATTTTTTTTTTAAATAATGCCTGCTGCTATTGTACAGGGTGCACTCTCTGTCACTGTTTCACTAGATGTTCTTTATGCACAGGACATGGGATTGACAGAAAAGCAGTCAAACCAGGAGCTATTTTCCTTCTCAGACAATTATTTCATCCTTCTGTTCCCCCTCCAGTATCTACTGCTGTGCGCCCTCTTGGCTCTTTATAAATATAAACTAATCACGTACTGGGGCCTGTGAAATAAGTAAATACAGATATGCCTCCTTCTCATAGATGAATCATAGAGAAGTACCAATATGCATATATACATACATTTTGGGTCCAAATTGCATCTTGCTTTACTCAAATTTTTCGAAGGTAAGTTTCAAGCCTGCCTGTGTTAGGGGTAAACCTCACTGATCAAGGAGCATGGGCCAAAGCCTTAGAACAAAAGCAGGCATGCAAACAGGATGCTGAAAGTTTATGCTAAACTCATGAAAGTTACGAAACATTTTCTGGCTTTCAGAAATGATTCATGATTTTTACTTTTTTGGGGCAGACTGTTTTGTTAAGTCATCAACATGGTTCCAGCAACAGATTCCACTCTCAAACCTTTGGCTCTCATTTCTAACTGCAGATTTTGAAATGTCAAACACACATGACCCATGGATCTCCTTCTTTTTCCCCTCTCCCTGGAAATGATGTTAATTTCTAGATGGCTTTAGCTAGTGGGAGAACCTAAGAACGGGGGTGAATGTCTCATCAGAGCACCGTGAGCGGTCCTTGCTGTGGCACGGCTGTGGTGCTCTGGCTGCCCAGAGAAGCAGCTCTTGCTGCTGGACGCTGGATGTTCCCTCCAGGCCTTGCACTGGACCAGGCTATTTACTGTGTTCAAGATCATTACAAAACACAAACTTAAAGGCTGGCATTAGATTAAATCAGAGAAAAGGTAACATTCAGAGTTAGCTTGATCTAACACAAAGTTTTAATGCAATATGCATCAAAAACGTTGAAGCGGGAGAGTGAATGTCTGTCAGACGTGCGTGGCTCGAACCTCTCTCATTCAGCAGCAGGGGCATCAGGAGCGGGGCGAGGACCCCGCTGCAGTTCTCCAGCGCACGGACCCGGCTCTCGTGAGCCCTGGTCCCCGCAGCCGCCGCGCAAATCCCAGCCCGTCGTGCTCAAGAGCTGGATTTCAGATCACGTTTCACTGACAGTGCACCTGGCATAAAAGGCCTTGTAATTCCCCTTTTAGGCCCTTCACCCATACTGACGGCTGGTACTACGGGTACATCACATACACACTTTGGTATTCTACAGTTTAGATTATTTCTGACCACAGTCTCTAATTTGTGCAAAAACTTGTAGCAGAGGGCAACAACACAATTACTTCCTTATTTTTTCTGTGACTCATTATATTTAAAAGTTTTCATTTCCCCAAATGTCACATATTTTGTCCCCATACAACCCCCGACTGTCAATAAATACTAATAAACTTTTATTTGTGAAGAAATTATGCAAAACATATAGCCAAAGCAATCACCTTGTTTTACTGTAGAAGCCAGGCGTTAAGTCCCAAACACTTCCTCATGGCTACCATCATCCTGATGCACTCACTTGGAAATAAAAGTGCGATCAAACCGATGAATTAACATTAATATGAAAGTACCACTTTTGTTGTGCCGTATCAACATACGCAATTCCTGCCACAAACTCTCAAAAGGCAATCAATAGCACAGGCTCATTAGCTGCTGAACCTTATCCCGGCATAGCACCACTGCAATAACACTCAGGGCTGGACGGCGTAAAGGAAGCTTCTCTGGCAGCAGAGAGAGCGTCCCGCGCTGCCCGGCGCTGAGGGCAGCAGGCAGCAAGGCGCAGGAGGGGCCGGCAGCGAAGCGGTTAAAGTGCTGGCAGCGCCGGAGCCTGGCAAATGCATTTCTACCTCCAAGAGAGAGGAAGCAATGCAAATACACAAATACTGTTTACATAACAGAGAAGGGAGGGGAATATCTCCATTATCAACTAGTAATTTTTCCAGACAAAGAAGTCTTCTTCTGTAGCTCAGTAATCCTCTTAGGCACCAACCACACAGAACTGGCGCTTCTTGATTATACACCTACAGAAGCACAAGATCATTTCTTGTTTAGCTAGTTTTCAAGCCAGCGTGCCAGCTTTCCACATTTTCCATTACTCCACACCTTACGTAGTGCTAATGCCTTTGATAGGAAATGACACGAGCTCTAATTGGGGCCCGTCCGCCCCGCTCCCCCGCCCCGCTGCTGTCACCACGCGCAGCGGAGTATCGGCTGAAATTCCTCTGCATTATTCAGGCATGACCTTCCTATTTGGAAACCAGATTTAGTCTCCCTTGATCTGTGATTTTCCATTTCCTCCCTCTGCGGGTCTTGCACAATGACCCCGAGTGGCTCTGTCTTTGCCACGGCATTCGCCCAAAAAAGCCCTTTTGCCAGAGGCAGCGGCAGGCAACCCCTGGCAGCGCCGCGTGGTCTCTGCCGTGCCGCTGCCAGCCGATGTCGCATCCCCGGCTGCAGCCGATTTTGCAGGGCAGGCACCCACAGCGGCATCCCCAGCACCAGCTGCTGCCTCAGCCCAGGTGTCGCTGGCCAGGAAGGCAGAAAATGCAGAACAGAAACCATGAAAGCCACGACAGCTGGATCTCCAGCCTGCTGATAAGGGTTTTGCATGAGAGGGGGTTAAAAGAAGCTTTGAATTTCACACTGCAGAGTTGCCAGTGATTAGCGAAGTCCCCAAAGCCTGTGTGTCCTGGCGCAGCGCGTCCCGCAGCTGATGGCTGGCAGCAGCCCACGCGGTACGGGGCTCCCCGGTGGCTCCGGGGGGCTGGGAGCTGCTGCAGAGCCGGGGGAAGAGCCAGCGTCCGCCACCGCGTGGCCTGCCCCCGAGCTCGGCCGGGCTGTGCTGGGAGCTGGGGTGGCAGCACGGCAGCACGCGGTGACGCGGTGGCTCAGCGGCCAGCCAGACCCAGGGGATGCCTCTCCCCAGCCCGCTCCCTGCTCCCGGCTCCCAGCAGCCGCTCAGCGAAGCGCTGCTGCGTGTGGCAGGGTTTGGCACACACGTGCACACACATGTGCGCATACATGCACACTCGTGCACGCACACAGGCACACAGCCGAACTCTGCTCTCCTCCGATGATTCATGCACGGTGCTTCTGTCACCAACAGAAATCGAGGGGCTCGTTACTTTTAAGGGAGCTGAGCTGTGCTGTGTGCAGCAGACTCACGTGGGCTTCAGGAGCCCAGGGTTTATTTTTAGACCCATTTATTTTCCTCTCGCTTTAATCTCTCCTGGTTTAATCTGTTTTTGCACTCCGTTCTGACACTAGTGATAGGCAAAAAAATAATCTGTTAAACAAATAAAACCCGCCAAGCCCCAGCACAGCATGTTATTGACCACAGCAAGAGAGAATGCAGACACAGAGGGAACTATTTATAGCAGAGATAAACAAGGTAAAGGGTTTTGCTGAACGAAAGGAAATGGAAACACAGAGCTCAGGCACAGACCTTGAGTGCGCTGCCCTTGCCTGGGCCCGGGAAGGCTGGTGGGCTCCGGCCGTGCCTGCCAGCCCTGCACCCGCACCGCCGGCACGGGACGGGCATGGGGACGGGGACGGGGACGGGGACGCTGCAGTCACCGCTGGGAGCAAGCGGGGCTCTTGCTGCTGGGGGTGGGGGCATTCTGGGTTTCACACAAATGCTGAGTGGGATTTTCTTTTCTGCCCTAAAAATTTAATGGGACAAGAAAGCATTTCCTGCCCCACCCTGCAGAGGATTGCTGGTGTGTGACGCAGAGGGGCTGACGGGCTTTAACCTGCTTTCAGCAAGAACTAGGGAGAGGAAGCTTTGGGCACTATTCGGGCAGATTTTAGCAGGAACAAAGGTATTTATTCAGAAAGTAATATATAGAGAGCACAGATCTGTGTCACAATAACTTTGAGCAACCCTAAACGCATTAAGTAGCACTAATCCACCTGAGCTTGCAGTGAGAAGAAACACAGCGAATGCATCTTAAACAGGGATTTCCCTCAGCTTCTGTGCTGTCAGACTTCTGGCAAGGGAGCCGGCTTTTTATCCTGTCACAGTTTTGTGCATTGGAGAGCCCTGGCTGGGGCCATCTGCCGCAGCACAGCAGGGTCTGTTGGGCAAGGGGTCCACAAGGGAGCATGGCCCCACACAGCCCCACGCAGCCCCATGCAGAGCTGCACAGCCCCACACAGCCCCACGCAGCCCCACACAGAGCTGCACAGCCCCACGCAGCCCCATGCAGAGCTGCACAGCCCCACGCAGCCCTGCACAGCCCCACGCAGCCCCACACAGCCCCATGCAGAGCTGCACAGCCCCATGCAGCCCCATGGCCCCACCCCAGCCGCCAGCTCCATTGGGCCACCCACGCCAGCAGGGAGCGGGGAGGTGCGGGACCGGGGCCAGTGTGGGGGATGTTGCTGGGCACCCCCAGCCCGGGCACCATCGGGGGCAGGCGCAGCAGTGAGTGACGCCGCCCAGAGCTGTCAGAGCCCTGCCTGCAGCACCTGCTCCTGATTTCCATGGCTTCAGTCTGCTCCTCGGGAACTCCTCACGGGTAATGCAGTTGTAACTGAAGATAAGCCTGCTGTGTTTGCATTTTCTTAGCCTGTTTGAAGCTAGCATGAATCAAGTCAGAGGTTTAATCCCTATATTTTAGACACAGGGAACAATACCATGCTAATTCTTTCCTGTAGATTTGCTAATTTGACTTTCTTTTTGTGGAGGCATCAAAGCAGAACCCTCCAGAAGAGAACTTCCTAATCAGCAAAGAGAAAGAGGAAATCACTTATTTAGTGGAAAGGATGTAGACATACCAAAGGGAAACATTTCCATATTCTTTTTATAGCTCCGAAAAACAACTTTAAAGAGCCTGTTCACTAAAATCTATTTTTATTGCAAAGAAGTGGAGCTTTGGGACCCTTCCATGCAGTCATCTTGTTCTCTGGACCTATAAATAGGAACATCAATAAGATGAATTGGAACATCTTTTCGTTGTTCAAAATATCATACTTTATTGATTGCAAGAAGAGGAAGGAGGTCAGGAAGAAACAAAGAACAAGTGAAGAGTCCACAGCAAACCCTCAGATGAGATCTCCCAAGCACGAAGTCAACCTTGCAGTTTCTACATGGCCTATGAACATTTTTTGGACTCTCTAACTCCAAAGAAATCCAAGTTTAGCCCAGCGGGAACACATTGTTATACACGAGAACTAGTCTGCAGAATTTGGGCCATATGAATCTCCAGTGGAAACCTCGAGTTAATTATATTAATAATGACAAAAAATGTGTGTACAATAAATCTGTATACAAATCTGTCCCTGCTAAAATCTGCCTCTTGCTATGGAAATAGTAGTCCAGCTCCTTGCTGTGGGGCCTTTCCACAATTATCCAATAAATTTTGCCTAAATATACTGTGACTCTGGGAACTGCCAGAAGGTTTCGGATGTATTCCAAAACCTGAATTTTAGCACCAACTAAAGCTCTCATCATAGCCGCAGGAAAGACAAAAAAAGTCCTCAGGCCTATCTGAGGACAGAAGGAGTAAAGCCAAGCAATTCATTCACTTTATTAAATCTGCAAAGGAGCCAGTGAGGAAGCTGGAACTGTGCTAGGGCTTCTCATTCCCCAGCTGGCGATGGCACACAGCAGTAAAAAGCATCAAATCTGGCTCCATTTTCTAGAGTTCAGAATGAGCCCATTTTCCTTGGAGTTTTCTGTAGTTTCTCCTACACTCATCTCTTATCCAATCCACTTAAAAAACTACAGCCTCTTGACTAGCTGGGCTGTCGGTGAGATAGCTGCTGCCCGCTCCAGCACTGGCACAGGGGCTTCTGTGGGTCACCATCCCCGGGGGGTGCCCAGCCCCAGCCCGAGTCCCGCAGCCGGGCGCTGCGCGTGGGGCAGAGGCTGCTCCAATACAGATGCTGAGCTCACAAGGTGATCTCTGCTGATGTGCTCCTGCGTTGGCTTTCTCAAGACCCCTGAAGCTACAGTTCAGCAACACACTCGGCAAGCGCCAGCTCAAACTCCCCTTGCTTTTAGCAGCACTTCTCCGGCTGGCAAGCCCCCGCGCCCCTGCCTGCCAAGCTGCAGCCTCCAGTCCCACCACCAGCTGCAGCTTCTCCCTTTGTATTTGTTTTGGCAGGCAGCAGGGATCTTGCAGAGTGTTTAACAGCTCCTGGGCTGCTGCGGGGGCTGGTAGAGTCTGACAGTATAAGGGACACATTTTCACCTTGGACAAACGCCTGCAACACCCATCGATTTAAACTGGAGTTTGAAACTGGACTTTTCTCCTGGCAGTTCTGGCCAGCCCCAGTCCCTGCCGTCTTTTATTGGCGCAAGGTGACCGCGTACAGCCCAAGAGGGAGATGATGAACCTCAGCACAGTGTGAACGCTGACTGTAGATCACTCTTGGCTGTTCCCAGAAGTCAACCCGAGCCGCTTCCCCTGTGCCCCGCTGCTTGTTTCGCCTCCCGCGCTGTGCTGGGTCGCACCCTTGCCCCCAGGCTCCGCCGCCTGCCCCAGCCCCGCACAGCCACGGGCTCTGTCGTGTGGCCGCTCCGCAGGCGTGGGCGCAGCACCCGCGGGAGGATGCACATGGGATGGACCCTGCGGCTGCCGCCAGCACGTTCCAGCACCGGCAGGCACATGTGCCGGTGGGGGTGACCACCCCTTGTGCCGGTGGCACCCCTGGCACACGGCCGTGACTGACCGGACTGACTCACCCCGCACAGCAGCCGACAGCAGCACCATTGCTTCCAGCCAGAG
This sequence comes from Anseranas semipalmata, assembly GCA_013399115.1. NCBI lineage: Eukaryota > Metazoa > Chordata > Aves > Anseriformes > Anseranatidae > Anseranas > Anseranas semipalmata. The sequence goes on from VXAA01000236.1 coordinate 138,113, forward strand.
GTGTGAGGACATAAAATTTACCTCTTCTTTTATGATGCCAATTTTAAGAGATTAAATTAGGGCCACTGCAGTGGTTACAAGGTTGCTTTCAGCAGGATAGTCACTGACCTGAGCTGAGGTTCAAAAACTTAGTGAACTTGGAAACTTGGAGGCACCGCCAGAATCTGCTCTTTCCCTGTAGGGCTATAGAGAAAAAAAAAAAACAGTATAAACATTTTTTGAAAGATGGTGGGAAATAGTGCGACTGTTACCAAAGCAATAAGCAAAGCAGACTGGGACCACCCAGCTGGGCTCTGGGCAGCGCGGGGCTCGCTCTGTCCCTGCGGTGGGCGGCCACTGCAGAAACCACCCGTGCCCACCGCACCCATGTCAGGGTTAGAGTGCTCCTGCCACCGTGAGGGAGTTAAAACCATTTCGCTAAACACAAGTTGGGGTGGGCCCTTAGACTTCGTCAGTTGCATGCTGGTGATGTTGGTATTTCATGTGTGGGTTAAGCAAAAGATGGAGAGGACGTACCTGCAGGACAAACCCAGCAGCTCCCTCCTGTACTGGGCTTTGTGCTTGGCAGTGGGCGCACGCGGCAGCGATCCCCTCCACTCCCGGCATCAGCTGAAGTTGAGGTGGGTGAAGACAACAGAGAGCTCTCTGCTGTGATGTACTGCCCTTTCAGTTTAGTCACCCTGTGCCAGCAGTGTAAGTTGTTGTTTGCAATCTGAAATGCAGGAAGACCGTGGGACCACGCTTGCAGGAAAATCATACTGAATTTAATGCAGAATTAAAGCTATTCTAAAGCAGGAAGCTCACCTACGTGGCACCGCATAGTTAATTACAAAAAGATGGCACTCATTGCTGTTTGTTTTACAGCAATATCATCTCTGTTGCTTTAACGGGCTTTGAGACTGATTTCTACAAAAATCCTAAGCTTTCTTTGTCATGCTTGCTAAGCTGAATGCCTACTCCAAACACTAAATACAGCTGTATAAATTACACTTTATAGAGAGACTCATAAGAAAAACTGTTAACAGCAAGGGGTGGCTAAGACAATAATTACACAAGAAATTCTGCAGGTTGGAAGCATGGAGGGGCACAACCAGCATGAACCGGAAGACCCAGAAGGAGCCTCAGCACCCCTGGGCTTTTGCCGAGGCTGGGTCGGGGGCCGGGGGTCGCGGCAGGGTGCCACCATGCGATGGGACTGTGGGAGCAGCAGCACCGGGCTGCCGCGCCGCAGGTTTCGGCTTTGCCGTCCCTCACAGTCACTGAGCCCCCAGGTGCGCAGGGCAAGTCTCCTGTGGGGGGGCAGAAAGAGCACTTCACAGTCTGAAGCCTGAAGTGCGTTTAATTTAGAAAGTTTCATGACATTCGCCCTAATCGGCAACAATTGCAGTGTTTTGGAAACGTCACACAGTTCTAAGCAACCAAGCGTGCAGGTGGCAGTGTAATTTTAGTCATGTTTGCTTTAGGCTGACAGTTGGGGCAGGGCAGAGCTGGACGCCAGCCACCCCAAGGAGATACTGAATTCCCAGGCCACCCTTGTATTTACCAAAATGTCTCCAGGCGGTACGTGAGCTGGAGCTGTCCCAGGTGTCCCCGGCTGTCTCTTGCCCATTATACGAGACAACGACCGTGTGGTGCTAAAAAAAGAGAAGCCAAAGAACTGGCAGGGCACGAGATACCCTGTAAAACAGCCTGATCCTGCGCCACTGTCGTCAGCAGTGATCGCCTGGGCGTAGTGACTACACCGTGCCACGAAGCCCTTCCCGCCAGACGGCCACCTCCTGCCCTCCAGCCCTGTCTGCCTTGGGCAGGGGCAGAGCTCCTGCTGCCTGCTTGACTCCGTCCCATCGCAGCAGCAGGGCACAGGGCCGCCAGGCTGCTCTGCCGCCCACGGTGTCCCAGACAGCGCTGCTGCTCCCTCCGCACGGCCACCGCCATTCCCTGCGTCCTTGCAGTCCCGCTCCTGCCGGCGTCCTGCCCACGCCTGGCCCCAGTCACTGCTCTCACCGGCACCACACCTCGGCATGGGCCTGGCTGCCGCAGCCCAGGCAGCAGTGACAGCCGCAGGCAGCAGCGTGTCCCCACCGCCCCTCCTGCAGGAGGACCGAGGCGAGCAGAGGCCTTCAGCACCGCACACTGCCGTGCACGTGGCCGCGGTGCATGGCGGGGCAGGCGCCTCAGGACGGTGCAGGAGGCCCTGGTTCGGGCCCTGGAGTCCTGTCCTCAGCGCCACCGGGCACCCCATACCGCCCAGGACAGTGCCCGACCTCTGCTCTGGGATGGGGCAGTTGCTGCGTGACAGGCTGGCCACTGTGTCACAGGGTGGCTGCTGTGTGACAGGGAGGCTGCTGTGTGACAGGGCAGTCACTGCATGACAGGGTGGCAGTGACTGTGTGACAGGGTGGCCACTTACCTCCCTGCCCAGGCAACATACGGTGCTGCCCCTGCTCTGGCACCGACTGTGCCGGTGCTACTGTACACGTCCAGGTGAGCCTGCTCCTTCCCAGTGGCACTACCTCTTTCACACTTGGTTAATTAGAAGAAAAACAGCAGCAGTACCAAAGACCAGAAATCCACATCAGGTTTGGTTTCACCTCAATTTACTTTTCCAAAGGTGGCTTCAGTGTGTCACCGAGTTTTGGATATGCTAAGCTGTAATTTCCTATATACCAGTTGCAAAGTTCTGTAGCGGCACAGGGAACAGGATGGGCTAGGACAAAAAAGAAAACAAATTCTTTCTGTTTTTGTCACAAAAACCAGTGACTTCACTAAAAATATAACATTCCATGTCAGGAAAGTATCATTTAGACTTTGTCTCCTTCCTGAGTAAATAAAACTAAAGGAGCCCAGTGCAGCAGCCGGCCAGGCGGAAGGGAGGTGGAAGAGAGGAAGGATCGCACCCTTTGGGTGGGCGCAGGAGCGGCTCCAGGCTGCGCCCGGCGGCGCAGCAGATCTCAGCCGGGAAGTACTACAGAGGTGAGCGTAGCAGAAATAATGGAGCCTTTTTTCTTTTTCCTTTTTCTCATTTCTTCCACAACAGCAGCGTGCCAAGTGTTCTCCCCGTCCATTAACCTCCACCATCACCGAGGTTCAGCTGTGCTCGAGGCGTGGCCCTGGCCCCGCTGCTCCCAGCAGTGCCCATGCCGCAGGCGGCTGCGAAGCAGAGAGCTTGGCAGTCCCGCGAGCTGCTGCGCTGGTCACGCAAGCTACTGCCCGGCCTGCAAACAGGATCTTTACAGAAGACACCACCAGTTACCTACTACACTGGCTGACAGCCTGTAGCAATAACTCAAAGCGAACACGCCACCGTCCAGAGCTGCTCCGCACTGGCACGCCTGGGGGTCCCACGGCAGCCCCGGCATGGCAGGAGGAGCAGCCCCCACGCCTCAGGCACTGCGGCCCCGTGCTGTGGCAGAGGGACTGGAGCACACAGTAGCTGCTGGCATTGGTCACAGCTCGTGCAGTGATCCTGCTGCCCTCACCACAGCACATGCACAGCCACACGAGGTCTAACCCAGCACCTGAGCAGCCTCCTCTGACTCCTAAAAGTCCATTTGCAAGTCTATTTTACACTTTGCAGAAAGCAAAATATATTGTTAGCATTTCCAGACTCTTAGCTTTGTTAATAGTTTTTTATTATTATTACTATTTCCTTCTTTTTCAGTGTTTCAGTTCACCTCCTAGCTGATAATATATGAGCTCTGGGGCCAGCAATTAAGATAAAAAGGGGAAATTACAGAAACCAGCCTGGATAAAAACGTGCTTGTTCTGCATGAAGCAAATGTTCACTTTTTACTATTCCAGTTGAAATACATATGAAGAATTAAGGGTTAATCAAGTCTTCCACTTTGTTCGGTAGGAGCTGCACTCCTCCAGACACACAAGGAGCCGCTCATGCATAGCACTGCAGGGACAGCTTGATTTCACTTTTTCTGGCATGTGTTTTGATAAGCAGCTGCATGCACGAGGCACTCTGGCCAGGCCGCTTTGTGGCTGGATAAGAAGATAAGCCGCTCGTGCACAGCGCTCCTCCCGCGCCCGCAGCCGCGCTGGGCGTCCCTCATGGGAGCGTCCCCGTCCCAGCCCCATCCCGGTCCCGGAGCAAGGCAGGGGCTGCCCGGGCGGTGCTGTGCGGCCAGGCCCGGGAGGGAGGAGCCGGCAGCACCCCGGTGGGCACGGCCGCCCTGTGCCCCGCGGAATTTTGCATTCGTGGCCAAGCTGCCTTGGGGCCTCATCCCCTCGCGGCCCGGGCTGCCTGACCGCACACCAGCGGGGCGGCCGTCAGAGCACAAGCCTGCAGCGGCCGTAACGCCGCCCCGTGCCGGCTCCCTGCCCCGGGGAGAGGCATCGAGTAATGCACAGTGCGTCCCGCTGACCGTGGGCATCCTGAGCACGATCCTTGATGAGCCGTATAGAATGGGCCAGAGCTTGCACAGCCACAGATGTCATAAATGGGCACAAAATGATCCAGCCAAAGTTCTTCTTTTTCTTCTAGCCAAACTATTTGTTTAAATCTTCTGCATAAGTGAATTCCAGAGAGATACAATACTCTGTGAGAACATTTCTTTTATTGGTTCTAAATGTACTGACCCTCCAATTTGTACTTGGCCTCTTGAAAAATACTGTTGTTAATTATTATTATTATTACTGGATCACAAAAAAGTGTTGAATTTTAACTATTAGATTTAACTGAGAAAGAAGAGTAGCTCAAATCCTTGAAAAATTACATGGATCTCCAGTGTGACTCTTTGAAAGAATCGTATGAAAAATCTACTTAAAAACGTTATACTCTCTTAGCTTGCTTTGATCTTTTAATTCAATCGATTTGTCCTTGGAAATCAATAGACCACAAAGAAAAAATGTCAATATGCCACATATAGTTACATTTTCCTTGTCTAATGCAGAATATGTGAATAAAAATAACTATCAAGACCACCAGCCAGGTGGAAAATTCTGTTCATTTTATCTCTGCGGTGAAAGCTAGAGTATCAAACACATTCGGAAATACAAGAAATTCACCTCTGTTACGTTTAATCTTCTTCAGTGGGAGTATTATGTGCAACAAAAAATGCAAAAGGCACCTTTAGCATAATTGCCTCCCTAGCTGGCAGAGCACGGGCTTGCTGACTTCACTGAAACAAGGTTCATTCTTTGCCTGTATTGCACTTATGGCACAGTAATAAAAGCTGTCCTTGAGATCTATCATCAACCAATGTCTGATGACACAAGTACTTTAGGAAAAAAACAACCAAACAAAAAACACCAAAAAAAGAAAAACAAATGACGCTGAATAATCCGACTGCAAGTGAGAACAGCAGTGCCAGGGCTGGGTTTTGAGCATAGATAATGTGTTAAAATCATGAGTCCAACGGTCATGATATGTCAGGTGAGCTCCAGCCCATGCAGAACAATGCCACGGTGACAGAAATGAGACACGAGGCAGTGGAAGGAGGCCTCGGACCTGGCAACTTCCCCGCAATCAGACCCGTCACCGACCTCTGCCGAGAGCCTTGGGCAGCGACGCGATCCTGTGCTCTGGACAAAAAAGGTGGGAAGGAAAAACCTAAAATATAACTGCCGCATAGCACGGCACAGCAGTAACGAGGCCGCAGCTGCAGCCCCTTGACGAGCATCTCTGCTGCTCTGGCACACCCAGCAGGCGGGCAGGAAGGAAGGTGGGCGACATCTGGGGAAGGTTCAGGGGAGTCCACCACAGCGCACGTGCTGACCGTGACTGCCGCAACACAGCCAGGGTGCCGCACGTGGGGGAGCAGGGTCAAGGCTCAAAACTACTAACTTTCCATTCTTCTTGCCTTGTTCTGCAATTGCACATATATATATTTGTACATCGGCAGTGAGAGGCCCTCACTCTAAGCTCGTGCAAGCAGGTATGTGACTGAGCGTGGTGGGAGCGACTGCGTGTGTTTGTAGCATATGGGACCTGGCGCCTTTTCTGTTCTGTTTACACGTATTGCCATTAGCAAAACTGAGTCATAATGGAAGCAAATGCTATATCCTCACAGTCCCTGCGCTGCTGACTGTGTTGGCTGCTCTGGCTGTTACTGCTAGAAAATCTTTCTTTTGATGTCCTTTGAAACTATGTCCTTTAAACTGCTGTATTTTTGTTAGTGCTACCGGTCAGATCACACTCCCACAGCTGAGAAATTTGAGATTTAATTTCAGGCTTCAAGAGAAACTTTAATTGCAAATCCATGTGCTTTAATCAAGATATACCTGGAAACTATCTTGTAAAAAACAAGATCTGCAATTTTCCCCCTAAGCTTTCAATGCTCTCTATACATGTCGGCAAATATGCAATATTTAGAAATAGTTGTTGCTACCGCTGAAAATAAAAACCACAGCATATTTGGCCCCCACATAGCCATAGCTAAATATAACATCTGACGGAGCACTGCAACAAACAAGGTGGGTTATGGCACAGGATAGCCAAGAGACAAATAAACATTATCTATAAATAAACAAACAAATAAAAGGTAGCCACTTTCCTTTCCCAAGTTCCCGCAGACTATTTCAAAACAGCCGTTTCTTTGAGTGACTGCAGAACTTGCAGAGAAAATAAAGCAGATTTCAAGCCGCCCATTATGCACAGGCACAGGCAAAGCTGGCAGCACCCTCAGGCCGTGCTCTGCCTCGCACACGGCTGTGTCTGCCCGCAGGACCAGGCCCCTGGCGGGTCCTGGGCAGGGCCCGGGGGCTGTGCCCAGGCGCAGGCGCCCACCGCCGCTGCACCCGCTGCGGGAAGCCCAGCACTGCGCGTGCAGTGGGTGTGCAGAGACCACGCTGCATCTGCACATGCGCCCCGCTCCCGGCCTGGGTGTCCACGGCACCATGGGATACCAATAGGTAGCAGAGGAGCGGCAGGAGGCCAGCCCGAGCGTTAGGGATCTGCCATGCCACGCTGCTGGGCAGCCTGTGGGAGACGTGTGGCGGGGCTGGGAGCAGACGCCAGATCCCTGAGCCCAAACCCGCAGCCTCAACCCAAACCCGCAGCCTTACTGACTGAGCGCACCGATGAGGAGCAAGCAGCGCGATGCAGCTCCCTGAGCTGGCTGATGCTGCCCTGTTCCCTGCCGTGCAGGTGGGCAGCACCGAGGTCAGGAAATGGGAGCAAAGCAAGGACAGGACAGGCCCCGGGGGTGGCTGCCAGCGCCTGGGGGTGCCTGGGGACCCCCAGCTCTCCCACCCCGCAGCACAGAGGCTCCCAGCAGCATCGGGGCTGGGGCGTGCGGGCTGCAGTGGGGTCAGCGGCAGAGAGGGGATGGGGCCGGGGCCGGGGGACCACACTGCCCGATGGGGCGTCTCCATCCCTGCTCATCAGCCAGCGGGCAGGAGGTCTTCTGGAGAGCTGAGCAGTCCAGAGTGTTTCCACCCCACCACAGCCCTCCTGGCAGCCGCCGAGCACCTGACTGATACGGCCAGCTGCTGCCAGATAACACAAGTTCAGGGCCAGGAGTGTCACCACGTCCTGTGCAGCCGCGGGGACAGGAGCAGGGACACTGGGGCAGGATCGGAGCTCACCTCCACAGGCACCAGGGCAAGCTTTTCCCCTAGGGCTTGGTTCTTGAGCACAAGCCTAAGGCAGAGTGAGTGAAAAATAACAATAACAAAATGTTAAGCATTGGTCTGGACGGCAGAACTTGTTTTGTCTGCTTATGGAAAGACAGTGAAATTATTTCATCCCCTGCCACAGAGGCGCAGCGTGCCCACCCCTGGAGCCACAGGAGCACTTTTCCCACGAGAGCCTTTGAACTTGGACTGCACCAGGCGCAAGAAGCATCCCCTGTTCCAGAAGCAGTTGCCAGAGTTGGCATTTACCTTGCAGCCGTGCCCCTGGAGGCGCGATTTCTAACCTCGTCTCCTGCTCCAGGGCAATGCCGGGCAGCAACTGGCAGCGCAGGCTGCGGGGGTCCCGCGGGTGACGGGGGCAGGCCCAGGCGGGGGCAGCCGGTGCCCAGCCCGAACTCCCCGCAGCCCCTCGGGCGCGCACACGCCAGCACCCGCGGCCCAGCTGCTGCTGCACGTCTCGCTCGCTGGTGACACGCGTTTTCTGTTACGGTGGAGCCTATTCGGAGCCCACCTGCTGTGGACAGTACCACAGCAAGCTCAAAATCGGCATTTCCGAGCACCTCCCCGCGGTGCGAGGGGCACGGTGCCCGGCGCACTCCCCGCCCGGTATTAGTTCCGTTCTGCCAGGGGAGCTGAGGCACGGGGATGCTCAGTGGCCGTCGGCATCAGAAAGGAGCGCAGAGCTAAAAGCTGTCACTGGCACTCATGTATCCATCACCCGAACATCTCAGCACCTGGCCCCTGCCCGGAGCTCCAACCACCAGCCAGAAAAGGGACGGCAGCAAATGAACTGTCTCCTCTTGTTTCAAAGGTGCCCCTTAGGAAGGTTTGAGATGGCACTTTGGAAGGTCTCCTGGCTGGATGTGCTATTTAAATTTCATAACAATATCACATACACACACAAAAAGAATTGGGGGAAAAAATAACCATGAAACTTACCATGAAAAAGCATCTGACTCAGGGAGCTCACATCCACGGAAAAAAGAAACCAGTCAAAGAACACATCACTACTAAGCTTCCTGCAAAGCTTTAGATTTTTGTGTCCCCCCCAGTTTCTGCAGCAGCTCACTCTCATTTCAGAGATGCCGTCAGGTGAACAGAAAAGAACCAGAAAGGGCCCAACTGCACCCTGGAAGCTGCGGCATCCCTCGGGACACCAGGAAGCTGGAATGGGGCCGTCTGCAAGAACACCAGGCACCATCTCCAGCCCCGTGGAGCGGGACCCGAGGACAGGGACATCACAGGAGCGTGCGTGGACCTGCTGGTGCCCCAGCTTGCCTTGCCCAGGCAGGAGGGGAGCAACCTTATGCAGATGCTCGAATGAAGAGAGGAGGCCTTGGAGGCTCGCTCTCAGTTTGCTACTAGAGCTCCTGTTCATATGCTCTGGGAAACAACACACATGTCCTTAGAGGATAAAGGCTTCCCCACTGCCCTCCTCTGAATCAGCTGAACGAGTCATCTGATGCTACCAATATTTTTAGATGGGCCAATTATGCATTAGTTCAGGACTTCAGCAATGGTAAAGCATTAGCATGTGCTTGAAATGCCCTTTACAGTGCAGACTTTCTCCTGAGTAAATTTTCAAGTCACATATGTCAGCTATACATTGCATTAATGAGGTCTTTCCAAACCCTCCATTTCAAGTGCTCCTCTAACAAGAACAAAAGCTTTAAATTCCCAAGGCAGGCGAGAGCTTGCAGTGCTCTCAGGCGCCAGTGCTTCATGCTCAGCTTCCCTATGGGGCATTACCAGTATCAGGCGTATCCCGAGGCACAAATTCGGGGACTCTCTCAGGCCCATGCCTTGCTCTGTGTTTGCCATCAGGACGTGTTAGCAAACACAGGCACAGCAGCTCCGCGACAGCCCGCCCTGGCCCCACAGCCGAGACCAACGCCTCTGTCCTCACTACTGCTGTCACACCGCGGGCAGCCCATGTACACACGTGCATGGGTACACACACACATGCACGCACAAATGCACACACACACGCACACATCAAAGACACACACACACACACACACACACACAGAGCCCTCGCAGCTGACTGCTGCCGCGGGAGCACAGTGCTTTCCCTGTGCCACCACGCAGGCAGGGGCTCGGTGTCACTGCCAGCCCACGCTCACACCCACGCACTGCGGCAGTGCAGTCTCAGGCTCGTGTTTGGGTGCTGTGCTGGATGGGGCCAAAGGCACCGAGGGGCTGGGCTCCGGGCCGGCTCAGCCCAGAGCAGCCGTCACCCCTGCGGGCTCCCCGGAGCCGGTCCGGCAGGATTTTTGCCTGCATTTCCCCGTGGTGTTTGTAACCTGAATTAGGCCATGGCAGCCCAGAAAAGGAGGGGGTTCACAAAATGCCTTCCGTGTTCCCCAGACCTGGCTTTAACCCCTGCAGCGCAAAGGCTGCCGTCCTGGCCTATTTCTGCCCCCGCCGTGCCGTGCCTGGCTTGGCCTCGCTATGTTGCCAGCAGGTACGCAGCCCCGAATTCTCCTGGCTGTCCCCAAAATGCCACGTGGTGGCGGGGCCGGGTGGGTGGCACCAGTGCCTGCCTCTCCTGGATGCTGCGAGTCACTGCCTGTGCTGTTCCCAACACGCAGGTGATGCTCTGGGAGATGGAGAGCCGCCTTCCCCGGGGCCGGGGAGCCGCGGGCTTTCCCTCTGAAGATGGAGCTGCTGCAGAGATGTCTCATCTCCCAGGAAAAGCCAGGCTCTCCACACTGCGTGCTTGCCCTGGGACGCGGCACACAAAGCCCCAGGGTGCCCTCCCCACGCTGCGCAGGTGAGGGACAGGCACTTATCATTGTCTCTTCGACTGGCATTGCCACTGAGCCCACGCAAGCCAGCGACCTCCCAGAGCTGCAGGGGACCGGCGGCAGGGGACGAACAACCCCAGAAGCTCCCGTCCCTGCTCTTTGCTCCAGCTCTCCGCTCTGCCTGTCAGAGCCAATGCTCCGCTGCAGAGCTGGATCGCAGGGCGTGCGCGGTGCCTCAGCACGTGGTGTTGGGCAGAACAGTTTTAGGACAGAGATCTGCATTTGAACAACAAGTTTTGAAAGAAAAATGTTGACCAGGCCTAGTAATGATTTGCATAGGCATCAGCCATGCAAATATTTACGTTGTACTTCTCAAAATACACGGAGCATAATTCTGTGCATGACTCAAACCACTCAGGTGATCCCAGGTGGCATCTGGAAGGAGGTGAAACGTCACACTGCACTTAAAGCATCTGAGGGAAAAGAAAAACTCCCAAGCCTGTTTTTGCATATTACACATACTCAGTTTCTGCATATGAGAATGCACGGGGGGCTGCTTTTTTGAAAAAAAAAAAAAGCAGTTTTGAAGAAGTAATTGCTTTCCCTGTGCTCATTTCCTAGCTATAGCCAGGTCTGTGGTGCGCATCGAAGGGGCGAGGAAGGCAGCTGCCGGCACTTCCCAGAGCAGCACCCCTCTGCTCCTCCTCTCGCAGCCCTTCCACGCCGCCGCCTCGTGGCCCCTTGCTACCCCGGAACATGCCCTGCAAACCCTCTGGGGGCTCGGTCTGTTCCACAAGGGCAGCCACAGGACTTGGCTGGAGCCTCGTGGGAGCAAACCGCAGCGCGTACAAGCTGGCTTTCACCGCTTCTCAGGGACAGGTTTGCTGCACAAGGGAGGCAGCGGCAGCCTAAGGGAGGTGGCCCCGCAGCTCAGCACATGCGCGAGCTCCCGGTGGCAGCGCGTACGAAGCTGCTTCTTGCAACCCGCAGAGCGGGCCCGCTCGCCGGGGCAGGTGAGCAACGGGAGAGTGCCCCTGGCAGGACAGCTTTCCTCCTTCTCACAGACACTTGACACGGCAAGGATAAAGTCACGTGTGGCGTGGACGCTCCGTTACACCAGCCCCTGGGCCAACTCACAATGCACAAAACCCTGGCCCTGTCCAAAACACGACGTCCTCAGACGCTGAATCGCCGCATGGGACAGACCCGTGTCCTGCCTGCACATGTGCACAGCTCCTTAACAGGGCCTGACCTTGCACCGCAGCGGTACTGCCAAGGCACGTGCCGAGAGAACGCCAGCGCCAAGCCTGCGCTGAGCCCATCAACGCACCGTGGTGCACAGCCAGCGCCGGCTCCACTCGCGGCGCCGATTTTCTTCCCAAAAAGGCAGAGGCTGCCTGATGCAGGGCTGGCTTGGTCTGTGTCTCAGGAAGCACCACGCACAACGCGTGCTGAAAGAAACACAGGCTGCCGGGGCTGCAGCGAGAGCTGCAGACGATGGGAGAGCATGGCAGGGGCCAGCATCCATCTGTCCAGCGCCCCGGCCCCCGCCCCAGCATGGCCCCGCTGCCAGGAAGCAGCCCGGACACAGAACATGTTCGTTCACCGCCAAGGGGCAAAAACTCCAGAGGCAAAACAAGATGGCAAAGCCTACTTCTGATTTCTGGAATAAAACTATTGGGAATCGTGGCTTGTCACCCCCTGCCTTCCCTGAAAGGAGACGGAGCACGCCTTGAACTACAGGCACAGTACGTTATCTCTGAACTGCACTTCCAGGGCTGCCAAATCTTGCACAAAATGCTCACTCCTCCCACATGCTTTTACAGCACTGAAGTATAATAGGTGCTAACAAAAAGCAAAGTGCTTAAACAATCTGACTATAAATCACTTCTGCTTTGAATTGCTCAGCTTTCATCCCCTGTCATAATTATTTACAGCTTTCTGCACTGAGTTCCTGGACAGATGAAACCTCAACATCTAAAGGAAACAAACAAGCAGAAAAAAAATTAGAAGCAGAAAATAAAAAATCCTTGAATTCTCTATGCATCATAAAGCAGCAAAACAAGCATATGCCCGTTTTCATCATCTTGGCAAGTCACCTCACCCTGCCTGCTTACTTCTCCTCCTCTCTGCCACTCACCAGCTGGGTTTCCAGCTCCTGCTTGTCCTATACCCTTTAACTCCACCATCTATTTAAACGCAACAATGACTTGGTCCAGAGAGCGCACAGTGCTGTGAGAGAGCCCCCGAGATAAAAGCGCAGTGCAAACCAGTAAAAGCAGACAAGGGCTTCCTGCTCCAGGGGCGCACATTACGTGTGAGAGCAGAAACCCCGGGCCCCCAGCCCTGCGCAGAGCAGCGGCCCCCAGCTGTGCGGGAGCCGGGGGTGCCTGCCTCTGGGCAGCGGGGCTGGCCTTGGGCTGACCGCCGCTCGCCTGAGGAAGAAAAATACTTGTATGTTTATAAAGCACTCATAAACCATCCATTGTTTGGAGATAATTATTTCTGATGGGTTAAGCATGAGCGCTGCAGACAGACTCAGATTTTGCTATGCTAGTTGTATTGCTTAGCCTTCAGAGGTTAGAATATAACTAAGCTGTATGCTGCAAACACCGTGCTTTCTATGTGTATGCAAAAACTGAAAACACATTGGGCACCTCAGTAGTTTGTTACTAGTCTGACCATATATATATTTCAAAGGGAATGTCCAAGAAAAATAAAGTCCTAATACTGTGAATATTTACATGATTTAACTATCAAGACTAGACCCTGGGACTACTTTTATTAATAAAAGCTAACGACTTGCATTGTGTCTGCAGAACCAGAACCTGGAAGCGTTGGGGATCCAACTGGGGGATTATTTCAGTGAAAGGGGCTGCTCTGACTCCCTCGGGCCTACTGAGAATCCCACCTTTAATTTATTGCAGTCCTTAATAAGATGGTTGCCAATTGCAGGGGACCGTGGCACATTTCTGTTCATCCCGCCAGTAACTGTTTCGCCATATTCTGCAGCACGACGCGTGTCAAAGCTAGTAGCAGCGTACGTTCACCTACAGAGGCGAGCCCAGGCTTTGTGGCTGGCTGTTACACTGGTCACTGATGAAATTTAGCATTTGATTTATTATTAAAATGGCAAACGTTTGTGTAAGGAAACAACTCTCTCCCTCTCTTCACCCATCTGTCAAACCATAAACCACTTTAGCTTTTTGGGAGGAGTAAGAAACTCCGGGTTGATGCTTCGGTTTGCTCTACAAGCGTGGAACAGATGTGCCCCTGTCGCGGCAGGAGCGCCCGCCTGGCCGCAGCGGCAGGGCACGGCCGTGGCAGGAGCAGGCTCCCGCCCTCCCCGCTGCCGCCCTCCCCGCTGCCACGCTGCCGGGCCCCAGCGCGGCCCCACCGGGGGAACAGGGCTGGGCCGGCCCTGCTGGAGCGCGGGTGCTGCGGGTGGCAGGAGCGGGGCACCAGGCCGCCAGGTGCGCCGGCACTTGTGCGAGAGGAGGCTGGACCCCGGTGCTTTCCATCCTC
>VXAA01000236.1:154106-202425 GCA_013399115.1 Anseranas semipalmata
GGGTCTGCTCCGTGTCAGGGTCGGATGGGAGCGCATGGGGATCCTAGGACCCCCGCAGCCAGGGGTGGATCCGCTCGCCCCCGGGGCTGCCTGGGAGGTGTGCAGGTGTCCTGATGTGCCACCAGCAGCTGCCTCAGGGGCTCCTCATGACGGGTGGCAAGAGGAAATGCCCAAAGAGCCAGCTAGCAGGGGTGCCAGCAGACACGTGACGGATGGGCAACTCTAGCTGATCGGGAGAAAAAACACCCCATGTCATTAGCTTTCAGGCTGAAAAACAAAGCGAGTGTCAGAGAACTTGGCCCTCCTCCACGTTCCTGCTTGGCACGACGACCCTGCCAACCCGTGCACACCCGTCGCTGTATCACGAGCTGTGATGCGCTTCTCTGAATAGTTTTGCTGTCACACTGCAGCGTGTAAACCCCATGAACAGCTAGTTCTCAGCTACGCTCAGCCCAGTAACTGTGTGCATGTTGAACGCTGCTGTCAGGGCTAACGAAGGAGTGCACAGGCCACCTGCAGCCCGTCCGGGGGTGCGCTGTGTGCCCTGGGCACCGGTGGAGTGGAACAGGGGCAGCAGCCCCACGGCCTCCCCAGGAGCTGCTGCCTGCACTCCCGGGGCGAAAGTGCCTGGAGCTGGAGCGCATCGTGGGCAGCGGCCAGTGCCAGCACCCCTCGCCCGGGCAGGCGGCCCCTCGCGTTTCGCTTCTGGAGTGACAGCGAGATCGAAACAAGGAAGCCCGTAAAGTGTGCCTGCAGTGCAGCGGCGGTGCGAGCACCGCTCCAGGGAGCAGCGGGCGTGTGGCAGCGCTGTGCCTGTGCTGCGGGTGCTCGTCCCGCCGCGGTGCCTCCCCCGCCACTGCCCACAACGCGCGCCTGCCTGCCCGCTGCAGCGCACGCAGGGGGGAGAGCTGCCTGCAGAGCCCGCTGCCTCTCGAGTTGCTGCTTATCGCTGGTCACCAAGGGCAGGGCTGTAAGTACTGGCAGCCAGGTAAAACAACACAAATCTTTAAAATAAAGGAAAGAACAAAACCCAATAAATTGTGCAGCAACGCCTGCAGGGACTGTCACGGGTACAAATGCCCACACCAGCCCCATTTGCCCGTTTGCAGAGCTCCTTTGGTGGGATCAGAGGAACCTTCAGGGCTCACAAAAAAACAGATTATACTGAAGCAAGAGGCTTTCTGATCAGGGCGCATCATGAGAGATGTCCTGCCAGCAGCTTATGTGCATCTAATCTGCCTAGCTCATCAGCATGCCCCAGCTAATTACAGTCAGGGCAATCCTGAAACAGGCAGGAGCTGGAAGAGGACTTTTTTTCCTGTTTAAACACAATACCTCTGCATTAACCTGCAGCACCAGTAGTCCCTGGTTCCCTCAGCTGCAGGGGTTACGCAGGTATCTCAGGGCATTCCCGTTCGGAGATGTAACACGCAGACGGCTCTGGGAGAACTGCACGGCCGCACCGCCCGGACTGCTGACTGCAGCCTCCCTCGTGTCCAGAAAGCAAAATATGAAAAACATTCTGTCGATGAAGTCAGATCTTGTGTATGCTTCACCTGACTTGCTTTTTGATTTACAAAAACCAAAACCAGGTCCAACTCAGATCAGCCTTCCCAGTGAGCAGCCACGTTCCCTTCGGCAGATCTCACTGCCTTGTCCTGCTCCTGACACCTCGGTCCTGGAGCTGCTGCGGGGGCAAGGCTGCCCTGCGAGAGAATGAGTTGCCAAGGGGTAGCACACAGGCGGACTTGCAGCATCCGCTGCCGCTGACTTCATTCTGCCCCAGGCAGGATGCTGGGGAGCTCCAGCCACCAGTGTCCCTGTGCGGACAAGTGCGCGTTTATGTGCTGGGGGAACGAGGGGCGGGCAAGACTGGAAAAAAACAGATACGAAAAAAGAAAAAAACAGAAGCAAAAGAAGAAGGGAAGGGAATATTTTGCTAGAGGTAACAAAGCTTTCTGATCGGACCCTCCAAACGTTCCAGGACTAAGGTGAAGCTTCTGGATGGGCAGGTGGGCGGCCAGCTGCCACAGCCTCATTTGTTAACTCCTGGAACGACACATGTATATGTGGTCCATGCATATCGTCTGGGTTACTGGAAAATTGCCCTAAAATCCATGCCATCCCCTCCTGGTCAGGACCCGCTGCCTGCAGAGGCACGCGAGTCGCTGCAGATAGCCATGCGCCGGGCTGACGTCTGGGGCCGCTTGGCAGTTACCCTGCAATGGGAAGTGGGCGGCTTCCAGCTCACTTCTGCTGGTGATTTATTGCAGGCGGCTGTTCTTTTCAGGAGCCGTGACTTTAAAAACCTGTGATTTATGAAAACTCGGTGTGTGCTTTTGCTCCCGTTACCCACGGATCACTTCCAAGCGGGTTTCCCAGCCGCCAGCTGCCGGCCCCGGTCCTGCACCAGGTCCCGCACGCCGCTGTGGCACGGAGCCGCTGCGGGGAGGGCCGGGGTGCGCGGCGTGCAGCCCTGCATGGACTGTGCCCGCCAAGAAGCAGCAGCACCTAATTTTAGCTCTCCATCTAATACCCTCTTTGGAGGAAGTGTCAATTTTCCACCGGCCGCGCATCGCCAGCGGGCTGACTGCTCGCTCGGGGACTGATGGCAATTAACCGGCCCCCCGGCCCCCACCCCTGCACTTTGTTTTTCTTCATGTCCCCTCACCACCCCTCAGCTAAGACAGCTTCATTATGGCAGTTGCTTAAATACCACAAAAATAAGCGCAACGAGAACCCACTCAGAGCACTGAGAAGCGCCCTGCCTGCACCAGACGCCTTCAGCAGCAGAATGCAAACAGGACTTCTGCGCGCAGCTTATCTCTGAGTTGTGTGCACCGTGGTGGGGGCTCCCTCACTGCTCACCCCGCTCGAAACGCAGGCATGAGGAGAACAGCAGCGCTGTTGCCAACACTTGTAGTTTCAACATCTTACACTATTTTTCCCCTTACAGTCCCAGCACCCAGAGTGAAACCGCCTAGCAGAAATTTCTGCCTCAAAAAGAGAAGTTAGCTTCTAATCTTTGTAGTTGACTCAAGCTCACCAAAGCGAAGCTCAAAGGGCACACAAAAGCCAAAAGGGCATTAGTTAATCAACAGATCCCACAGACTCATGTTTTTTAGGCTCATTCCCGTTTCAGAGGCATGACCGAGGACGGCCATGCTGAAATGAGAGGGCCGTGGCTACGGGAATGTCTCACACCTCAGCGGCTCTGCTGCGAGCCGTGGGAGCGGAGCGGCCCTGGCCATGGGAGCCCGGCTGGCTGCGCCTCTCCCCAGCCAGCTGCCGCTTCCCGGGACAGCGGAGCTGCAGGCAGCTCTTCCTGCAACGCTTTGATCTTAAAACTAAGAGTCTGCAGGTGTTTCCATATAGGAAACGGCGCTCACCGTGCCTGGCCTGTCGAGCGCGTGGCTGCTGCCAGCCCGAACGCAGGCTGTGAGACTCCCGGCTTCAGACTCCACACGAGGCACCTCACAAACTCCCCGGGACTCGCAGCACGAGCATCTCCACACCCCCGGGGGAAAACCATCCCTTTCTTTGCCTGCACAAGCCTGTGCAGCAGCATTGTCTCCAGCACAAACTGTTTAACCAATGCCTTAATTAAGGAGAGGCCTGTAGTTGTTCAGGCCAGGGTTAAGCTGGAAGACACGCGGGTTGTTTGCTTTTGTCTTTTAGTTACTCAAAGGACATTTGCTTGGCGCCCCTTTGGAGTGGTACGAGCTGACGGCAGGGCCTGCTGCCCGCGGCACCGCCTGGCTCCACAGGGGCAGGGGAACCTCGCCTGGCGGCACAGAGAGGCCACGGGTCGGCTGCTGCAGGACAGACGGACGCTGTGTGGCTGCGCGGGAGCATGGTGCCCTGTTAGCACAGCCTCATACGCCGTAACTCAGACCCCTGACTTCAGGATGAAGTAGCTCCACTCAGTACTCCACTGCTAGCAGCTCGATGTAAAAACCAAAGCGGCGAATGCCTGGAAGTCTCTCTCCCCCGTAGAGGAAGGCGAGGATAAACCTAAAGTACTTCCTCAGCCCCTCGGTATTTCCTGTTTGCCTTTCTGAAGTCAGCCCCGTTACCTTATTAACTCACCACGTGACAGGAGGACCAGCAAATCTTTAAACTTAATTTCAGAGAAATCATCATAAATAATTTCCTGATGATGTTTTTCTTTTTTCTGATAGGCTGAAAAAAAAAAATTGCCGGAAGGGCCATTTCCGCATGGAGCGGGCAGCAGCGTTCCCGGGGCTCCAGCCGTTCTTTGGGCCCCAGCCCGCGCTGAGTCCGCCCCAGCCGGCGGGGAGAAAGCTCTGCTTTCGTCTGCTCGCGGGGGCTGCTGGCGGAGGACGGGCGGCCGGGAAGGAGGCACTGGGGAGGAAAGAAGCATGCTTCAAACGTAGTTAGGGAACTTCCATGATAGTTCAAGTAAACTGTATAGCACTTGCTACAAAAGCAGCAAGCAGCGTTAACTGTGCCCACGGCAGTCGTTTCCCATGTCCAGGATATGTCCACAAGCAGGGCGGCCGCCGTGTCCGTGCCCAGCACCCCGCTGTCCCCGCTGCGGCGGGAGGGCAGCCCCTCACCAGCCCCATGCTCCCCGCACCCCCTGCCTTTCCCTGCCAGCCCTTCGCTCCCCGCACCCCCTGCCTTTCCCTGCCAGCCCTTCCACCGCCGCCTGTTCCCCCAGGGACGGTTCCGCTTTGCAAGCGCCTGCCCCTGCACCACCCCAAGCCAGGCTGCTAGGATGCAGGAAAACATCCTCGCACCAAGCACCAAGCACCGCACCCATGGTCCGGCACGGTGACCCCGGGTGCACATACATCGTCACGGGGCCATGCTGAAGTGCCCTGCTGCTGCCGTAACGCCAGCTGCTGTGCAGAAGCGTGCTGGACGCCCAGCACATCGCGAACCCCCGTATCCCGCAGGATCCCGTCTCACACTGGCACTTACCCGTGCCAGCCTCACCATAGCCAGCGAGCTTCGTCTCCCTTTTCATTCCACATTTTCATGGCACTAAATGTAGCTGAGTCACCTCTAAGATTGTTGCTTTGTAAAGGGGAAGCTGAAGCACAAAAAATTCCACAAACCTGTCCAAGGTTACCAATTGCCAAAGCATGTTGAAAACATTTTAAGCCAAAAATTATTGTTACGGCCCCAGACTGATGTCCCACCCTGATAAAGGGGCATGGGAACGGGTACAGGAGCCAAGCAAGAGGCTGTTGGAGTCCTCCTGGGCTTCCGAGCCCCGGCTGCAGTAGGACGGGACCTCGTGGCAACGCGCTCATCTTCACCAGGGGCGTATTTTGGCCTGTGCCACAGGAGCCACAGGAGGGAAATTTCATTGATTTCATCTCCTGGACTAGCAGGGTGCAGAAGGAAGCTTTCAGAGGCACAAAGGACACGCTCTTACTTCCACTGAGGACTTTAAAAATAAAAGTACCTCGAATCCCACCCAAAGTGGCAGGTAGGAACGGACTCACCATGCAAGCCTCTCCCATCACTATTATTTCCAACATCTGAAATGCCAGGGCTCCACACACAGCTCTGTCATCATTAATTAGGAGCAACCAAAAATCCTCACATAAATAACCTGCCGCAGCCAGCACAGGCTGACACGAACCGACACGGCGAGGAGAGGGCACACAGCGGGCTCTGTGACGCGGCCAGCACGCTGCCAGGTGACACCGCTCCCACGTCTGGAGCGCTGGCTGCAAATACGCACGAGGTTACGTGAGCCTGTGCAGTCAGGAGTTCATCAAGGAGTGATTTATTCCTCCTATTAATAAGTGAGGTTGTTGCTTCGTACGAAGCAGGAGACAATTTCTTTTTCCTTTCCTGTGATCTTCACTAGCTGGATCACAGCTCGCGATTGTGCTCAGCTTGTCTGAGGGATGAGGTCGCTAGATTGGCTCACAGAGGAGATGACTGGCTTAATTTTTCAGGTATCATACTGGGACAAATCCTGGCCAAAGACATTCACTCTCCCACAACACAAGCTGAGCAGGTAT
The DNA here is from genome assembly GCA_013399115.1 of Anseranas semipalmata. Classification (NCBI taxonomy): domain Eukaryota; kingdom Metazoa; phylum Chordata; class Aves; order Anseriformes; family Anseranatidae; genus Anseranas; species Anseranas semipalmata. The sequence continues at coordinate 160,112 of VXAA01000236.1, forward strand.
CCCGGGGTTTTGCATCAGATGAGTGTTTCTGGCACTCAGCTGCACCTTTTGGGGCCTGGTCAGCAGTCTTCCCAGGGCAATAGCAGCGCTTCCATCCTCACCACTTGGACTTAATTTGCCTGTTAACAGAAAGCTGCGGCTCATGGACTAGTGGATTTGATGTAGGGCACTGAGGAAACGCGATGTGGGGGGCAGAGAGACACAGAGGCCCCCGTGCTGGCTGCCCATGTCACCTCCACGGGTGTTCCAGAGGGGACCAGCAAGTCCCGCGTCTAACCCCGACTTCTAGCGAGATTCTGGAGACAAACTCCACCGGGCCCCTTTGAAAACAGGAGCCCTTCTTAGCAAGTTTGTAACGCGCTTTCCGTCAGTTCCAAGAGGAGAGCGGTAATAAAGGGCTCTAACTACACCGTGATGGGCTTGGGGGCCGCACGCAGCCCCAACGCCGCCAGCACTGGTGTGCCAGCTGTGGCTGCTGATACGAACTTGTCTGTTTCCTAGGGGAAATCAGGTTAAAGCTTTGGCTGGGTGGAGGTACAAAAGCACTGCTCTACCTGGAAACCAACGTCATTACCGCCTGAGCTGCGGCAGCACAGGGCATGCCAACCGCGCTGGCAGGATGAGTGCGCCCAGTGTGCAGGGTCCTCCGCAGGGCCCGCGGGCACGGTGCTGGCACACGGTGCTCAGCCGCATGGCAGCATCACCAGCACCGACCCCATGGCATCCCTTGAGCCCCAGCCGGCACCTCTCGTCCCGAGCCGAGCACGGGCGGCAGGGCAGCCGCCTTCAGGCTGAGCACCAGAGCAAACAGCGGAGGAAAGCAGGAACTGCAAGAAGTAGCCTTGCTGAATGGCAACTGCACAGAGACAGTCTGGGAAAGAGTCTGGAAGAGCACAACGAGGCCCAAAACAGCCTGGTACAGCCCAGCCCAGGATGATCTACTGCACTTCCCGAGCTCTTACTGCCGTTCCTACTTCTCCTCTCTGCTGGAAGACAGGCTAAAGCAGTATTTAGTCTTGCTCTGTTTGAAGGACCAGTGAGCTCAGTGGCTCCCCGGTTTCAATCACAGCTGTAGACGGGCTCATGCAAGAAACACATGGAACAGCTATGAAGCAAGAAAAGTGGCAAGACTAAAAATATCCACACAACTCACCTCGGACCTTAAGACTCAGGTCCCACACACCAAGAGCTGTTCTTCCCTGTCAGCCTGAAAAACAAAATTCAGATTAGCCTTTAGATCTCCACTATCCAGAATGTGAAACAATGGGATTAGAAGTTCATTTCCAGGAAGAAATTTTCAATATCCCTACATGGCTGAACCTAAAGGCCCATTAGTAAAGTAATTTAAAAACTTTAAAATTACTGTGTATTGCTTTGAAAGCACAGGTTTCCAATGGCTTTTTTAATCGTCTCATCTCTCTAAATGTCTGTAAGGACTATAAGCATACCTACAGATTTTATATAATATATATATAAATGTATGGATATATTTGAAGACATGCTCCTCCCTTGTAGACTGCCTGTGCTTGAACATACAAAGTATTAGGTGCAGGTATTGAAGCTCTGCGGATGTCGGTCTGAGAGCAGGGACCCTTCCTGCGAAGGGTTAACTCCCCGTGTGAGTGACCCATCCTCCCACTCCTCTCTGCTGGTGCTAATTAGGATGCTGCTGACTGCTGCCTTCTTCCCCTTGCGGTAATCACCTCTCTTCTAGCTGATTAAAAAAACGACACTCCACCGACAGGCGCACGAACACCCCCAGGCGCAGGGGCAGGCAGGGCAGTGGTGCATTAGCAGCGCCCTTGCGGCTCTGGCAAGGTCACCAGCACCTCCCGCCACGTGGCCGCCCAACCGCGCCGTGTTTAACCTCCTAGAGGTGCTGCGCAAGAATCAGTCAGAACCATCTGCAGCCAAAGGGAAATCATAAGTGAAAATTTGGGGAGGTCCAAAAAAGTATCGCAGCAAAATATTTTGCATGCGTTTCCCCACAGCTGTAGCAAGTCAGGATCTCTTTGCACACAAAAGGTGGCACGAGGCACCTTCGGGAGTGACCCCATTGCTATGAAAAAAGGTGAAGGAAAATGCAAGCAAGCAGCTGAGCGGGCAGGGAGTGTTGAAATGGGTGTCCGTGAGCCTGGCCGCACCAGCAGGGTTACTTGAGATGAGATGGGGACGGCTGAAAAGTCCTCCTTGAATTTCACTTTGGCAGCTCAGCACACCGAACCAAAATTAAACAGCAGCAAGCAGCTGAGAAGCTCTGCAGCCTTTGCAGGCATTGTGCTAGGTCTGAAATAGGTCCACACGCTTGCTCACCACAAACAAACTCCGGCGAGTCAGGAGGAGTGTTTGAAGGGCAGAACAAAGGCACTACGAACCACACATGTTGACTTTGTCTCTCTTGTTGATATCTAGGTCAGCTGCAAAGGCTGCAGCCTTCTCCTGCTGCAGGTTCCCCTGGCATATTCTCCGGGTCACAAAGCACAGCTGAGAACGTTTCACAGTTTTGGGGAAGAAACAGATGGTACAAAAAGGCTGGAAATTATATTCCAGCAAGACACAAATATAGCTCCTCCACTGAAAGGAAAAAGATGAGAGGAAAGAAAAGGAAAGGGACGAGGGTCCTGTGGGAAAGGTGCACTATGGGGAGCCCAGGCAGGGTCCGTTCCAGAGCCCCGGGGCCCATCGGTTGGTGTCACCGGGCGCTGTGTGGACATGGCACTAAGGGACATGGTTTAGTGGTGGGACTCGGCAGGTCAGGTTGATGGTTGGACATGGTGATCTTGAAGGTCTTTTCCAACCTAGATGATGCTATGATTCTATGAAAATAAGCCATTAGAACAGGGATACTGAAGGCAGATCTGTTTCTCCAAGGAATTGTGTGCAACACTGCAGCCCCGTCTGGCCTCTGCAGAAAGCAGCCAGAAGAGAACCAAAGTCTAGCAGTCCTGCCGGATAAAAGCAATGTAGCGACGTGAGAAACAAGCAACAATGAACTTGCATACTGATGTTAGCTACTATCCCTCAGCAGTGAAACGCAGGAATTCACCCGGGCAATGTGGTTACATGGGGATCAGGGATGTAAGCCTTCCTTTTGCAGCGAGAGCCTGGGCTGCAGGGAGCACCACGGCTTAAAGGATCCCCCTGCTAAGCTGGCTGTGGGGTGGTGACCGTGTTACTTTAAGCCCGTTCGGTCAGGATAAAGGACCCTCCACTGTCTTATGCAGCTTGTTCCTGAGAATAAAAAATACCATATTCCCATCTTGGTGTTGCACCCTAAAAAAAAGCCTGACCCCTTAAAATGGAAGGACAAAATAAAGTTCAGCTAAGGCATGAGCAAGGTGAAAGCCGACGTCCGACGGCTGTTGAACAAGCCAAGAGGGTGCCCAGGGCGAAGCCGGGACCGCGCGTGCAGCTCGCCAGCACACGCAGCGCGGCCGCCGGGCACTGGGGCTGCACGCAGGCATCGCCCCTGGGGCTGAAGCAGGCTCTCTGCAGACCTGGGGGCTTTTGTTTCCTCCAGGAGCAGACCCTGAGAGCCAGTGCAGACAATGACGGCAGCACTCAGCACTGACCTGCTACGCTGCCAGCTGAGCGTGTTTACAGGAAAACCTGCTTTACCCTTCACCCCGACCCGTGCCGGTCTGTAAGCTCGATTTTTATTCCCGGGCATCACTTCCCACCGAGGGACAGCTGCTGGGTCGGAGCAGCTCGCCGGGGCCCTCAGTCCTTTGCACGTGTCAGGGGCTTTGCTGCAAATGCAGTCGGGGCACTGCTCCCTGCAGCCCCAGCCCCGGCTACTGGCACAGAGGACGCTGCAGGGCGCAGCAGCGAGGCACCGGCACCGGCACCGCACGTCCCTGCCAGTGCCACCGATGCTGGCCCCAAGGGCTGCAGCCGGGCCAGGAGGAGCAGTGCCCACGTCTTCCGAGTCTGGTTAACAACAGAGGGAAGCGTCTTGGAAATAGAAGTTCAAATTAACCTCCAGCATGTCTGCAGAACCCCTGTGGAGTGTAGGGGTGCTTTAATTCGCAGCCCTCGCTCTGTAGTGCTGCCTGCATTGCAAATCAAAGCTATACAGTTTGTAAAGGTATCAAAGAACACAGTCCTTGCAATTTCTGGGTTTGGCCTCCATCTCTAATGGCTTTATGTTTATTCAAACTGGAAAAGCAGACACCTTCACCTCCTTTGTGAGCAAGGCAGCTCCTCACATGGCAAGCTTGGCTCTCCCCACCCACGGAGAGGGCTAATTTTCATGAATTTCTGAAGGACTCTTCTAAGAGGGTTGGGTCTGAGAACTTCATTTATTTCGAAAGGTCTTCAGTATAATGCATCGATTTGCTGTTCTGCCTTCAAGCCTGCTCATTCTACTACTTAAGGAGCCTTGAACATACTACAGATAGCTGCCTAATAAATAAATATATGTAATTATCAGCAGCTAAGAAACAACTAATGAACTATAGTAGCGTGCATCCCAGCTGGGGCTTGTACATTGGATACAGCAAGGCAAAAGGCTCCCCAAATTACACTGTTGTCACCTACACTGAGAAAAACGCAATGAATGCCTTCCGCTGCTGCTGGGCTGCTGTATCCGCATTGTTTCAGCACAGAGAAAACTCCATAAACACAGGGAATAAGACAAAATGGAGCATCTCCTCTGGACTCACCTGAACTTCTGTCCCATGGGGCTGGGAGCTGAGCCGTGCCACAAAAAGCATGAAACCAGCCTTCCGCTGGACTCTGCTGCGAGGCCGCCCCGTGGCCCTGTGTGCTGCAGCATCACCGTCTGGGACCCGCCACCCTCCTGGTGCCACCGTCCCACGCCACAAGCAGGCCGAGTCCTTTGCTTAAAACCCTGCGTGAAAATGTGAGCAAACACCTTCCTAAATCCAATGGTGTCCGCAAAGAAGGGAAGAAAGAGAAGAATGAATTATAAACGCCAATGATAATTCAAGGATGCGTACGAGCACGCCCTAACAGCTAAGGGAAGGGGAGGAGGATGCTGCAGCCCGCGCTCCGCTGCCTGGGCGCTGCGGCTCGCTGGCGGGCCTTGCGCGCCTTCGGGCCCCGGCCTCCCTCCGGCTCCACCCGCTACTGCCTCTCGCAGTCTGCAGTTGCTGGCATGGAAGTGGCGGCTCTGGGGACACTGAACCTTTTCGCCTCTTCCCAGGGGAGGCGCACAGCCGATTCCTCCTGCCCCTCCAGCCCCTTTCCCCTGGCCTCTGCTTGCTGGGATCTCCCCTTGGGGACGCTCGGTGCCCACAGGGATGCACCTGGCGCTGCGCTGCCCCTGCCCGCCCCAAGCAGCGGGCACGGTGCTGACTGCTGCCAACCGCTGTCCTGCAAAGCCAGCCCAGCTCCTGCCGGCGCGGCCGCTTGCCGGTGGTGGGAGAGCTCGCACAGCTCTGCTCCCTGCCGAGGCGCGGGGCTGCTCCATCGCCTCCCACGCCCCGCTGCTGCCAGACTTCTGGTGCTGCCTCAGTGGCACGTGACTGAAACCAGAACAGGGCGGCTAGGCCAGGGCACAGTGGGTCCGATTTCGGATGCGCTGCCTCAGCCAGCTTAGCGTGTACATTGCAGATTTCTGGTTGAGAAGAGAGAAGCGTGCCTGTTTTCTGCCCACGCTGGCCCAGCGGGCAGGGTTCTCAGCACCTTTCCCTCTTCCCCTGCAACAAAACGCTGAGGGCACCTCCTCGAGGGCAGCACGCAGAGCCGGCACGCTGAACCGGGAGGCACTGGGGCCCCCCAGCTGGAACGCTCTCCGAGATAACTGTATCACTATTGCTTGCAATTAAGTTAGCAAGAACTAATAAATGCAATTCAAAAGCCAAAACAAAATCCTTGAAATCCCAAATTTCTAGTAGATAATTTATCTCCTTTCAATAGAAGATCTGAATTACTGGAGTGTCAGGCTCCTTCTTTGCCTGGCTTTTAAGTTCTGCTGCAAAAAAAATCTTATTGACATAAAAGGCACTTTCTTCTTTAAGCATTTCTGTGGCATTGCATTAGTGATTTGATTACACAGTGCTGTATTTTAAGTCAATGGAGTGGAATAAGTTACTGCAGTAGACACTAATACAATTTTTGCAAGACTGCAGAATTGTTTTCAAATCTCACAGGGACAAGTAATTTATCAGAGAGATCCCTTACAAACTTTGGCAGAGCTTTGCCCTAGGTGTGAGGGCAACGCAGCTCCACAGAAGCTGCTTGTGATTGTCTGGCTAATGGGAACCGGTGGCTCCTCCATATGTTTCTGCAAGCTCTCCTCTGTAGTTGTGCTGGCTTCCCGCTAGTGTTAAAGCCTGAGCTTCGAGCAATGTTTTGGAGCTTTATTTTCTCCCCTAGAAATGACGGAGGAGCAGATTTAGCCCGATTCCACCGTTTGGTTGCACAGAAACAGCCTTTTACTGAAAGGGGGGACCTGCAGGAAGACGTGGATCCCGGCACCAACCGCCCACACGCGGCCCAGAAAGCAACCGCCGGCATCCAGAGGACGGCCGCGCAGAGCGCGAGGTGAGGTGCCACGTCCCTGAGCCACTGCCACCCCGTTCCTCCACACCTGCTGTTAAGCCACTCCTGGATTTGAAAGCCACATTTGCTACTGAAAAGGCTTGAGTCTTTTGAAAAATAGGTTATTTTTTCTTTGGTAGCTTTTTTTTTAAAAAAGAAATTAAGAGAATTTCTCAGGTTTTTAAAGGTTTGTTATATTCACTAGTCTCTCAGTTGTTGGTACACCCAAGTACTTCTGCATCCATTGCTTTAACAGCAAAAACCCAGGCATGCACCACATTTTGTGCCCTGAGTCTACGAGGGATATCACTTTCCTCAGCGCCCTGCAGGGCCACACGCAGCCATCGGCTTCCCGGCACACCCTGCGTGCCCGGGCCGGCCCCATCGCTCCCCCTGGGGCCGGCAAGTCGGGGATCCTGAACCCAGCCTTCCTTCTGGCTGTGTTCACAACCTGCCGGCTAAGGGATGACCACAGCAGTGGTCAGTCTCTGCCTTCAATTTTGGTCCTGCTCTGGCCTCTCCACTGCTGCTTTCACAATCTTGTTTCGCGCCATTTTTGACAACGCAACTGGGAAGCTGCACGTTGTTTTGTTGATCTTGACTAATTCCTTGCCATTTCGTTACTGACAACCTCCAGCTCATCCAGACTGTGCCAGGGACTGGAGACATAGACAGGAGGAGGTCTGTGAGTCAATACGTGCCTTTTGTCATCTCACCAAGGAGTTTCCTAAATCTATGAGGGCAGCAAGAGCGCCAGGCACCTGCTGAGCAGCGCAGGCTGCTCAGCCCTTCCTTGCTGCGCCGTGCCGCGTTGCTGCAGTGCGGGAGCGGCGTGGGCCCAGCGCCCACCGGTGCCACCAGTGCCGAGCTGAGGCACCGCGTGAGCCCGGCCGCGGACCTCCGCTGGCACCAGAGGCACGCTCTTCCACGGCCAGCATCGGATGTGGGTGTTCAGAACATGTTTTCTAGACAGGAAGAAAAACAATTGGACAGGAATGTGCCTCTTATTTTGTTCCCTTTGCATGACCTCATCTCTCTTTATTTTCAGTTTCTCCAGACCATTATGCACCTTCAGTTACAGCAGGCCACCAACCCTTTCTGTTGCTGGCAAAGTCAACTTAATTTTTGCACCTGTACTCTGTTCCTGTGAAGCACTGCATCTCTTTCTCTTTGGGCTCCCCTCCATCCACGAGCTACTTTTCCCATAACACTGAACAGCAGGTGACAGGGCTGGCAAGGTTTACCAGCGCTAGAGAAGATGGCTCTGGTTATATGTCAGCTCCTCGGCATCTCGCTCACCTTCTGCAGAAGACTGCCGCTGCCCCGCCAAAGGAGCACTCTGTGCCGGCGCTTGCCCAGCAGCGGGCCGAGGGCGAAGAGGCTCTGAGGGGGCTCCTTTGCTGATGCCCCCAGGTTACGCTGCACACCGTCCTCGCTGCAACCTGCTGCAAACACGCCTGCAGAATCCACCGGTATCGCACGCTAGCAGAGATGGGGCCCCACGCGTCTCACCACGCTGCTTAACCTCGGCAGAGCGGACAGAGGTCACCTGCAGCTTCCCTCGGGCAGCGAGCCTCTGCTGCCACGAAGCCTGGTCATCAACGCGCTGCAGAGCACAGCCCCCGGGCAGAAACACCAGATTCACACAGATATTTTTAATTTCACCATGGAAGAAGCCCAAGCGATGGATCCTCACTTGTTTTTCTGCCAGCCTGCCCTGCAGATGCCCCGCAGACATGGGGAAATGGGGCTTCTACTGCCCCAGCCCCCACAGCCCCAGTGGCAGCGCTTCCCGGCATCCCCTGCCAGGTCCAGCCTAAGCCGAGACCATCAGAAACAAAATCTGCGTGATCTGCAGCAGAATGCTTCCAAAATGAATGATTATTGTAACCGTAAGTTCCCAGACGATGAAAGTCCAGACTGCTGGCCATGTCACTTGTTCCCACAGGTAGGGAATTACAAGACCAGTGTTGCAGTGACAGACGAAGTGTGTGGGCAGTGCTGGTAAACAAGAATTTAGTTTGCTGACTTGTAGCAAAGGGAAAAAGACACAGCCCTGCACAAAAAATGCTATTCTAAACAGAATGCACTTCCACGTTTCCCAGAGAGACAACAGTGATTCATAATAAAGGAAATGCTAAGCATATCACCCAAAAAAAGTGCCTGCCATATCCATCACCATTGTGCAAGCAACTGATCATAATCGGCTGATCATAACTAATCCCCAGTATCTGTAATGGGAGGAGGAAAAAACATTAATTACAGCTGGTAATTAACTTCTGTGATGGGAAGAATGGTTTAACCTTGAAGTAAGGATGAATTAAATTTAGGCACAAAGCTGCCCGCAGTGAGAGCAGCACCAGGAAGAGCAGCAGCACCATGCCATCACAGATCCTCCCAGGTGGGGTTGGAGACCGGGAACAGCAAAACAGCACGGATAACAAAATTAGAGAACAGGTTTAATTAAGCCAAGCAAGCATTAGCTTGCCTCCAAAGGTTTCTATAGTCCATACAGAGGAGGAGATATCACTTAGCATGTCAGGGAGCTGCTGATTTTGCCCCGTTACGTGTTTGCCACCATGCATGCAGCCCAGCTGATGCTGGCAGTTCCTGAGCGAATGCAGAGGCTGCATGTGGGAGACCGGCCTCGGCCCCCCAGCCACCAGAGTGCGTGGGGCGTCCCACATCTCATGCTCCCCCTTTGCTATGCTAAACAAAGCCAAATTTAGCTCCGTTGAAGAATCCAATTCTGCCCAGCGCAGCAGTCTGTGCCAAAGCCAGCAGAAGTTTGCAGGCAGAGCAGACGCGGGTCTGAGCCTGGACTTTCCTATCTGACAAGCCGCTTTCTGCTGTGGGAAGTCACGTTTTCCAGGTCCCAGAATGTAACAAAGCTTGTGGATCTGGCACCAGATCCAGGCTCTTCCAGGCTGCGCCGTTCTTGCCCAGCAAGAAACCCCATTCCCGTCAGCGGCTGGGCTGAGCCGCTACGTGTTGCTTGGCTTACCGCTCCTTTCCCATTGTGCTCGAGGAACAGCACCCACCCTTCCTACTCCGCAGGCTCCCGGCACAAAAGCACCCTCACCACACAGTGCCCTACCTGACAAATCAACAAATCGCTTGTTCTCCAACCCCTCCTGCCTGCAGGCGCCCCTGGCCCCATCCAGCCCCCAAGGGCACGGGCATGGCCGCGGCTCTCACCCGCCCACCCTTGATGCGCTCCTGGCAAAGCCCACCTCAGGCTTCGGGGGCTCGGGTCCCCTCCATCACCCTGCGCCTGCCCCGCGGCCACGGCACCGGTGCCCAGCTGGGGCACGTCCCGAAGTGGAGATGGACGCGTCTCCCCGTCCCGGCCGGCGCTCAGAGCTTGGCAGCACTGAACGGATGGTGGCCAGGGATGGGCTGTACCTTCGGCTGCTTTACTGCATGGATAACACCGGTGCACCTCAGCAGCCCCCGCTCCATGGCGCAGTATGAGGATGTTCAGCCAAGGCCTCGGGGCACGAAGCACCTTTGCAACCTCTCTTGTATCTGTGTATTCATTTATCCCACACAGAGCAGAAAAAGTGAATTATGCTCATTTGGCAGGAATGCTGTGGCTGCATTCCTGTTTTTCCAATCTCAAAAGGGCAGTAAAATTGAGCAAAAATAAGAACTCTATTTACCACCTAGAAGCTAAGTATGCAGGGCAGTAAGAAGACCTATTTAAGTAACAAATCGGCATTATAAACTAAACAGCACGGAGATGGGGGGTGGCTGGTGCGGGCAGGTAACAAACGTGCACACGGGCATGCAACGAGGCAGGCACTGGAGCCAGCTGCTTCCCCTGCACCGAGAAATGCATTAATCAATGATTGCCACACAGGCTGCAGCACCTTCTTCCAATGACAAAATGGATGTTTCAGAAAGAACTCTTCAGGGTTACAAATACATAATTAAAGAAGGTGGGAATATTTTAGGCTCGGCATTTTCTCAGTTTATTAGCTGCTCCAGTCGCTTCCACAGCCCATTGCTCATCATGAACCTGAGCGCGCATCCTCCCCGTAGAAGCACAGACTTGGCACTGACAGGGAGCACAGACTCAGAGCTGAGCTGCGAGCAGCTCTCGTGAGAGAAGCCGGTACCGCCGCTTCGTGCTTACCTTCCCGAGCTCTTCCAGCATGCCGCCCCGCGTTGCGGTTCCTTTCTGAAGCCTCGCCAGCCCCCCGTGATAGCACGCGCCCTCTGCTCACCGCCAGGCAGCCACCATGTGCCACGGTCCCGGCCGCGCGGCGCTGCCCGCGGGTCTGCCCAAGGGCACCGGCACACCGACCAGCCCTGTGCAGGCCCCCCGCTCCTCCTGCCAGCACCACCCAGACCAGGTGTTTGGCTCAGCAGTGCTTTACATTAATCTGGAGCTCCTGGGCCTCCCAACAGGCACCTGTGTTGTCTACAGCACCGTCCTGATCTGGACTGCAGAAGAGCTGCTGGTGCATTTACTCACTGCCTACTTCAACCCTGCTCAGCCTGTGCCGAATCAACAAAACCCTCCTCATTCCCGGGCAGCCGGCTCCCTGGCTACATTACAGGCTGGACAAAGAGAACCAGAAGAAAATGCAGCATCAGAAAAGAGGAAACTGAGAAAAACTTGTGTTACAAATCTGATTTGCTGGGAGGAGAGTTTTGCAGGTGGAGGACCTGGAGTTTTCTTCCCACTGGGCATCGATTTGTAAGAAAAGCTGCATTAATGTAGCTTTTACAGTCATTTGTAAGTCATTCTAGTGGTTGTATTACATTCTGAGTAATCTTTTTTTTTTAATTTAAAAGATTTTTTTTTAAGAAAGAGGTCGTATAGCTAGAAAGGCAAAACAGATGTTTCTAACAGCAATTCCTGTCCAGATCCCTACTCCTATTTCTTGAAATTGATGCAATTTTCATACCAAGAAGTGTTTCATATGTCAGGGACAAACCACCAGGGCTGAGCCTGGCAGCATTTATTAGTAGCTGACAATGTCTAGCACCAGAAAGAGAAAATTACTTATACACTAAAATAAACTTCTTCATTAGTTCCAGTCACAATGGAAACTGCCGCTTGGGAAACTTGCTGGTACGATTTTTGGTGCGCTCACAGGCCCTGCTAAGAAGAAAGATAAAAAGCATGACACTAAAATAAACACCTCTGCTCCCCTGGGAGTGCCCCCACTGCCCAAAAAGCACCCACGCAGAGGGGACCCACGCTGTGGCACACTGCCGGCGGTGGTGGCCCCTGTCCCCGGGTCCCCCAGGGACGCCGTCCCCTCCAAGGCTGCAGCAGCTCTGGGCGCACAGGCAGGGAACGTGCAGGGAAGGAGGTTTTGGGTGAAACCCAAATGGCTCCCCGATACGCCAACAAAACAACGGATCAAGAACCTGCCGACATGGTTTGTACGGCAACATCGTCTTGCAAAATCCCTCACATTAATCTATTAAGCAACTAACCAACTAAGAGACAAGGAAGAAAATAATAAACCATCCAGTTTTACTGGAGAAAGGGGAAGTGCAATACTTATTTAAATACTGAAATCAGGGGAAACAAAGGCCATGAAATGATTCTCAAAATGGTTTAGTCTTGTGGATAATCCACATCACAAGATATTATGTCGAAAAGAAAACTTTCAGAAAACAGAGTAAACACTTCTATGGCTAAAACCAGCAATCATTGCACAGAACAACTTATTGATCCTTGCGCTTCAGGGTGTAAATTAGCCATGAAACATTTGGGCAACCTCCTTAGCAGTCAGAGCACTTTGTGGTGGTCCATGAGAGTATTTTCTGCATTTTCCTCTATATTTTCTGCATTTGCCTTTAAAAGCAGATGGATGCTGAGCCAGCAGCTCTTCAGTCTGACGCAGGATGCCTTTGGCAGCAGGGCCCCAGTGGCGTGGCACCCCGTGGCGATGTGCGCAGTGCCCGGTGCTTCTACGGCCCGGCGGGGCCCGTCACGGTGCTGCTGGAAGGGCAGCGCTGCCGCAGCCAACGCCGTGGGAGGCGGTGGGGCAGTACAGGGACGCTACGCGTGGCCTCCGCCCTCTGCACCCAGGAGGGCGCCGGGCTGACGGCCCCAGGAGGCTGCGTGGCGGCAGCCAGAGGCGTCGGGACGGAAACCCGGCGGTGCCGCGGCACTGCAGCCAGCACCCGCAATGCCTCCGGCCAACCCCAATGGTCCTTTCGGGTTTGAGGACCCTTCACATTTTCCAAATGGGGACACGTGTGATCTTGTTTTATCACTCACCTTTTGAAGGACTTCAGAACCAGTAACCTCTGTGGAGTAAGAGCTGAAAAACACTGAATTCCAAACAAAACCTTTTTGTGCTCCCTCCCACCAGATTTTAACACTTCATTTTGGTAATACAAGCCCTGTTCTCCCTGCTTTCCTCTCTCTACCTCAATTACACAATCTATCTAATTAAATACATACTTAATTACACAAAGTTATTCCTGAATTTAAAAGCATCTTCACGTAACTGAAATTCACGCATGGATTTAACTTGAGAAAACCACGCATACTCTTAAGTTTGCCTTTGCTTCCAGCCCCGCCGGCAGAGCGGCACGCACCGACACCAGCAGCTCTGAGCCCACGCGCACTCACACCCTCCCTGCTGGGGAAGAGACCCAAATTCTAAAATTAAATGACTCAAAACAAGCATTTTCTCAGCCCACTTTGTATCAGCAGTCACTGAGTAATTCACAGCAGATCTAAGATTAGCTAATAAAGTGCAGTGACTCATCAACCAAGCCTCCGTGCCGCTGGGAAAATTCAATTTTTCTGTAGCAACAGAACTTTAGCTGTGGAAATTATAAATGAATATGGCTTGGAGAGGCTACAGTGATATGAGGATTCTTACTTAAAACTCAGTGATACAGACGTCTGTGTCGGGCCGCTGGCACGGCGCGGGAGCGTGCCCGGCCCCCCGCTGTGCACGCTGCTCTCCCCAGTGCGACCCGTGGCGCGACCCGCGCCCAGCTGGGCAGAGGCGCTCGGCAATACAGCGCCAGCCAGCAAAGCCTGATCTCAAACCCTTCATTAGCTCACACCCATAAGCAAATTAAAACCATACCGATTCATTACAGGCTTCTGCAAGCAATATTGTTGAGCAAAATTACGGGGTGGAGGAAAGTCATAAAGAGAATCAAAGCAGAAAGGATCCCCCACCCCAAACCAGTAATAAGATGAAAAACAAGAGCAAATTTCAGACACGGGGTAGACACGTGACTGCAGACCCAGGTCCGGCATGCTCGCAACCGGCCTGAGCAAAGGCGGCTGCAGCTCCCCCGTCCTGTTCCCTGTCCCTGCGCCACAGCCCCACACCACCGTGTTTCTGACCTGGGTCACTCCCGGCCCCCCACTGCAGCAGGAGCCCCCATGGCAGCACCCAGGTGCCGTCCTGCTCCGGCCCTCACCACTCTCCTCCCATAAACCTGCCTCTGCGTCCCAGCCCACGCTCACCCGTGGACACCAGCACGGAGCCCTGGAGGGGAAGATGCTCTGTTTCAGGGGCTTGGCCCCAAATCGCTTCCTGTGCGGGGGCCAGGCTGTGGGTAAGGCTGTGCTGTGCCCCCACAAGGGGCTGGCAGAGGTGGGGGGCAGCTGCTGGCCTGGCCGGGACCCTCAGTGCCAGAAAGGAGGAGCCCCCAGTGCCCCACAGTGCTAACGCTTTGTGGTCACCCGCCCTGGGTACGGCACTATCTTCATCAGGAAAAACCACAACCTTCTGCTCAGAAACCCCCAGGTGGGGCTTTGCTCTGTGTTCAGTTCAGCTGCACTTTAGATTTCCTATTTCAAATATATTCTGTTTCAGCTCACATTAGGTTTTGGTTATCAAAGCCAAATGCTCTAGCCTTTACTATCTAATTTAAAACAGCTTACAATTTATGTGTTTTTTTTGTCCCCCAAGAAATTAATTTTGAAAACAACTTGCCCAACTTTGTGTTTTATAATATGCACTTAAAAAAACGTTTAGGGGAACGAAAATATTTTCCATACAAGACCGGCATTGGATTGGATTCATGCAGCTTCCTCTTCAACTGGGAGGGCTGGAGCACCGCTGGAGAGCTGGGCGCCGTGTCTGAGCCCTGTGCCGGTGCTAGCGCAGGTGGACCCCGGTCCCGAGCGGTCACACACCGTGCCCAGCCCTCGTGCTGCACCCAAGCGCAGGCTGAAAGCTCAGAGATCCAGAGTGTGCAGCCCTGCCCGCTGCAGGGCTGATGAGCGGGGGCTGTCCGAGCCGGGCACTGGGCACCGTGGCCTCAACAAACACCCCGAGGGATGGGGCAGGGGCAGCCCATCTGCGGCCCCACGCAGCCACCAGGTCTCACAAATCCCTAGACACAGAGAAGAACACGTCAATGCTGCTTAGAAATCCTCTGCTACAAGTAGTAATAAAAATGGATAGTAATAATAATCTTGAGATCCAGCAAAATAAGAAAATTACTACGTACCAGAATAGCAGCCATGCCTTTGACCAGCATAAGGCTACTTTCATCTTTAACGGTGGCCGTTCAAGTTCCCAATTTCTCCTGCCTATGAAGAGAAGCTGCAGCTCCAGAAAGGGTTTCTGTTTCAAGGCTGCAGCCGAACCAGCAGCATATATAAACATAAAACACAACTATTGCTAAAACGCAGCAAGTTCGGCCATAAAGACAGCTTTTCCCCCAGGGAGTGGTAGAAAACCCCTTGAGAACAAGACTGATGCCAGGAGCGACTAAACCAGAGCATGAGCTCTGGCTCTGATTTTCATAAGGGCTTGACCTCATGGGCTCGTTCAGCATTTTCATCAGCACCCTTAGCGCCAGGACTGCCTGGCCAGGGTCGCTTTGTCCTTCCAGCCCATGGTTGAGCGGCCAGGCCCCACACCAACGGCAGCGAAGGGCGCGTCCCAGAGGCCCGGGCGCGTCCCAGAGGCCACCACGTGCGGGCAGGCCGCCTGCTGGCTGAGGCCCTCTCCTGACGTGAGGGCGAGGGCAGCACCGGCGACGCCTGCAGCCCGCTGCCCGCCCTCGGCTGCGGCCACGTGGAGCACAGCGGCCGCGCTGGCACGATGCAGCTGCCGCTCAGGGATCTCGCGGCCGCCACGGAGCTGGGGCCTCCTGCCTGGCCCCAGCGGCACCATCATGCTGCAGCTGCCCGTGGGCAGCAGCGAGCATGGTGTTTAAAAGCTGGAACCGCAATAAAAACCTGCCTTCAGGCTTCCAAACCCTGCGTTGGGCTAAGCAAGCGCACTAGAGCAGTGCTTGAGAATTTTGGATGAGATTCCAACAAAAGACTAATTTCATGTAAAACATTATAGCCGAGCTCTGCCTTTCACGGTCTGAGATGTCCATGCCCACGGCATGGCCAGGGCAAAGCCTCCGTGCCCACTCGGTGCTGCGGCTCGGTGGTGGAGGGGAGCTGGGTCTCCTACAGCAGGGCCAGGGCGGGCTCAGGGCCCCGCTGCTGCTGTGGCTTCCAGCTCACCGGTTGCTTACGGCTCTTAGCACTGACCAGCCAGGGGCATCCTTACGGCTGAACCCTTCCACGGCTAGCCAGGTTCTATTTATGTAGCCACCACAAGCGCAGGACAAGGAGGAGGGTAAAATTTATTCAAGCACTCAAAAGCGGAATCACAACCAGCCAGCTGGGGTGTGACGGGCAAAGCTGGGTGGTTGTGATTCCCCTTAGTTTAAGAAGCAGGGAGGAAGATTTCTTTTAATGAGGAAAAGTGAGGAGAAATGCTCATAAATACGAACTTAATGCTACGCGAATCAACTGTGCGAATCCTCTCCCTAAATTCAGTCTCATGGGTCCATCATGAATGACAAAGGCAGAGTTGTTTGGGAAACAGATTTTCATTCCATTCACTTTAAAATTTCCCCCTATTCAATTCTACATCAGAAAAAAGCTGAAATTTCATGAAGTTGGATTATGAAAAATGCTTACTTCAGGTCAACAGAAAAGCTTGAGGAATTGAGACGCTTACGCTCCAAAAACAGTCAGCATGGGTTTTCCCGGCAGGCAGCAGGCAGAGGCGCACCCGGGTGCCAGCCCCGCGGCAGCGCTGCACGTGCAGCCAGACCACCGCGAGCCCCCCCCCAGACCGCTGCTCCGCGATGCCGGGGCCGCAGCAGGCCCTGAGGGCGGCCGCGGGGCCGGGCTCTCCTGGCCAGGTCGCAGCCCGGCGGGGAGAGGCCGCCCGGGAAGCGCCTGAGTGGACAGAGAGCTCCCGCCACCTCTCGCTGCAGCCCTGGGCTTCCCGGCCACCGCCAGCAGGCAGCCACACAGCCAGAGCCGCCGGCAAGGCAGGTCTGCGCAAGGTGCACCACGCAAAGCCCACCATGCAAAGCCCTTACCGGCGTGAGATGGCAGTAAGCTGACTGTAAGCCAGTCGTGCAACCAGTCAAGTCTCATCTGCAACTTGGGTTCCCCGATGGAACCAAAACCATGGTTTTTTATTCTGTAAGTCACTGTGATGGCTTCATTAGCATGTAACAAAAAGATACCTAAATAGTACATCATTAAGTGCTACAATTCCAACACGAGCTCAGCCAAATATCCTTCCCTTTCACTAATCCAGTGTGCAAGGGACCCTGCCATCGGGCAGCATGCCACCGACCACCGCCACTCCAAAAAATGGCCACGTTTACGTGGACACAAGCACAGGGGCACCCACCACATGGTTTGAGCGGGTGACAAACCCTTTCCGTTCCAGTTACTTACCAAAGGAGTTAGCACAAACCAAGGTAATTAAGCAGGCCAACTGCTGGGGAGACCAAGGCAGAACGCCCAGAGGTACGCCGCCACTTTCTAAACTATTGCTCCATTCTCAAATCAGCATCGCTGCACTGTCCCCTGCAGCTTTTCTGAGTCATCCTACATCTCACAAAGCAGCAGAAGCTATTAAGTCATGCCACCTACTAAGTTTATTAAAAGTAACTAGATATGCAAGTCAGAAAAGATAGGATAACAAGATTTGGTAAGAAATCCTATTTTTGAGCAGAAATAACCAAACTCACTCTCCAGTTCTGCAAAATACCTTGCTTCCCCTTGAGAAAGTGTGCATCCCACCAGGCAGAGCAAGCACAGAAGGAGCCTTTTTACACCAGGGCATAAAGGAGGCTGTCAAGACTTGAAAAACTGCTCAAGATGCGTTAGACATGAGGCTAAGGAAAAGGAATGTGGATTATGCACATATAGCTGCAATTTACAGATTCAGAACATTAGCAAAATGCCTCATTACAAAAAATACTGGTAGGTTTAGTGTTTGTTCAAGTCAGAATAAAATACTGGGAAAAAAAAACTGAAAAACAAACTCTGATTCTGCAGGGCTTACATTTAGGAAATCAGCTGTTCGAGCTGAAGCACAGCTGTAGTGTTCAGGAAGAAACCTCCAAAACCACAGTGTGGAGCAGAGGAGACTATAATAAGCCTTTAGTGTAACAAGAACTGAGACGGACTGAAAAGGGCCCACCATTTCCTCAAGCCATGTGCAAGTTTTAGAAGTATATGAAGGGAAACCTTAAAAATTGCACAGAAAGTATCATGTCACAGAACATAGGAAGTCGTTAATTGTGTTCAAATGGCAGCACAAAACCAATTTGCAGAGAATACTAAAGACAGCTTACTATTCCTGAAGAATTTCCACTTAGTTTTTAGCCTAATGGAGCTTTTACTTTGGTGGAATTAAAGACTAAAGTCAGCCATTCAAAACTTCACGTTATTAAAAATGACAATCGGGAACTCCTACGGTAACTTTTTCAAATCAGGTAAGAAATGAAACATCAGTGTGCTCTTGGCTTACGCTTCTGCATTTGCTGAGAAGTTCTTGTCATTTATCTGCATAATGGCCAAGGCAAAAAAGGCAATTTGCTGCTAGATTTTTGCTTTAAGACTTGCCAAAACTGAAGAATAATCTTTTCAGTGAAACGAAGTGAGCCAGCTTCTTCAATTCCCATACGCAGATCCAAAGTTGTGCTTTTTGCTGGGATATTAAGACTGATGTGTAAACCCACTTGTGGAACTGAGCCACTGATTAAGAGGACACCAACATTCAATCCACTCACGCCCCCTAAGCACTATTTTCTGTCTTTATGTCTTTATTGAAACTCTCTGCAGCAGTTCTTAGTAAAGTGGCAACAATCTGGTGACTCACCTGCAGTGCTCAAGTTTCACTCATCTGCTTCATCCTTTAAGCTGGTGTTAATACAGACACGTGTGTCAGGCCACCTGGTGTCACAAGGGTAAAAAGGGAAAAAAGGCCCACCAGATGCAACCTTGCAGTCCTCTGGGAAAGAGGGTCCCAGTCCCTCCCCACCCTCCTGGCAGGGAAGGGCAACAAACCAGTTCTTCTAGCCTTCTGGCTGCTGACAAGGGACCTGGTGAGGGCTCAACACTAATGTTTTTCCCTTTACCTCTCCCCTTGCAAGGAGTATCAGGTAGTAAAAGGCGTTGTTTGCCTTCTGAAGGGCCCAGCAATCTCAGGAATGTCACACGCTCAGGTGCAAGGAGGCCGCCCTTCCCAAGATGTGAGACGTGCCTTGGTGGCGGGGCACTAGCGGGACGCAGCAAGCTGTAAGGGGAGACTGGAAAGGTTCCTGGCCCGTGATACTGGGTACTCCTCCACCAGCCCTGTGGGGCACAACCGCTGCTCTGAGCCCACGCGTTTGGCACAGATTATCAAGGCTGCAGCAGAAGACAGGCAAGTTTCCACTGTACGAACACCTGGCAGAGCGTTTACGTGCACCAGAGGTCTTACTTGCAGAGCCAAATGGTCATGGAAAAACACCTCTCGAACATCCCCTCTGAAACAACTCTATCCTAGGGACTACAACCAGCATCAGAGAAGGGACGCTGGGCTTGATCTTACCTTCCCAACACGTTTCATGTCACTTGCAACACTGACACAAGGCTAGAGAAAAGCAGTGGCACCAAGCATGAAGTCTCGTAACTCTCTCGTACCCAGCAGAGACCGAACACCCGGCTTCTGCCTATCCACGAGACTCGAGTGACATCTGCTAGCCTTCTCAGGAAAGCGAGTACTCACCTGTTGATCTTGGCAACTCCTCCAGCCACCGAGCAGCCTTCCCACTGAGGCAGAG
Organism: Anseranas semipalmata; assembly: GCA_013399115.1. NCBI lineage: Eukaryota > Metazoa > Chordata > Aves > Anseriformes > Anseranatidae > Anseranas > Anseranas semipalmata. Next base: position 179,705 of record VXAA01000236.1, read on the forward strand.
GCAGCCCATCACCAGAGGATAGACAGGCACTTTTCCTGGAGCGTGGGGGAGCAGGGCTGTGCTTATTTTCATTTTGCCTTTTTTTTTTTTTTTTCCCCCAAATGAACAGAAGGCTACTTGTGACTCCTTCAGCTAACTGCTGTAACACTACAGCCAAAAACCTTTGCGACACATTTTGGCAGAGATTTTGTACAATGGAGAGCCGTGTGAGCAGAAAACACAGAAACTACCTCACATAGCCATCAGCTAACCCTAAGCCTAGCTTGAGAAGATGCTAGGAAAAAAAAAACAAAAAAAACACACACACAAAGAAATTCCTGAAGACAGACAGACAGGGGCTGAGAAAGGCAAAACTGTTTTCTCCGTGAGTGGGAGTACTCACTGCACAAGAGCATCTTTGCCAGCTAAGCAGTCTGCTTTGGAGATGGGCAGAGCAGATGCCCAGGTAAACAACTGCTTCATAAAGGCTTTACACAAGGTGCAGGAACACATTCCTTCTCTATACACTGCTGTCCTTTTTGCATTTATTTTTGGAAATCAGGAAAATTGTTTATTTGCAGAGGTGGCCAAAATTGGTCTTGGGAGACAGATGTCCTATTTTAGCAATGCGTTTTAGTTTGCATGTTTTTTATTACAGTCTTCCAACTGTTCTAAGGCAAACACCTTTGCCTGTATGCTCTTATTGAGACTGAGCAGAAGGTTTTTTTTCTGGTGTTTAACTTTTCTTGTTAAACTTTGTTGTTAAACAGAAAAGGGAAGTTCTGACCTCTCTTGCTGATGTTCAAAAGAACACATTATGAACCAGCATGAATCAGGAAAACATGAGCTTCTATGTTTTCCTATCCACTCTTTGAATTCGACAATAATTAATCAGTGTTTGCTGCAACAGATTAAGAACCAACAGGAAGCAGAATCTGTGCAATGATCCTTTAGCTTGAAGTTAATTTACTAGCACATGCAGATGACATTTCACCTAGCAGGGGCAACTCTGACCTCTTCCCCACAGCACCAGAAGCAATAAATTATCATGAATTCCTAAATTGAGGGAATCCAGGGGAAAGCTAGACTACTGCAAATCCAAAGAAATTAAGTGATACAGTTTCAAAAAAAACAAAGAAATTGAGTGATACAGTTTCAAAAGTTTGGCCGCAGGTCACTTTAGTTAGTAAACCATTTCTACTCTAAGGTGGATACACAAAAGCTATAGGCTGTTTTGTTTGTTTGTTTGTTTTCTTTAAAGTCTGCCAGTCATTTCTGGTAATGTGCGAGGATAAGGATTCCTTCTATCCAACAGCATGTGTTCAAGAGGCCTTAAATCACACTCGTTGACTAGAAGGTGTGGACACAAAAGTTAGTTCATTCTCCAGTCGGTGCCATCAGGCTAACCACCCACCTCTATGCACACAGTACAAGTGACTCAAGGCTGTCCTGCCTACTGTTTCAGGTGACTTCAGAAAGCACACAGTTCAGACACACAACCATCCAAGTTACCCGTTGACTGCTTGTTCATGTACTTGAAAACGTCGATTCTCTCAGCTCTGCAGTAAATGACATCAAAAAGCTTTAATATATGCAATGATAGCCACATTGTTAAGTGTTGCACATTTTCCAAGTTTTAATAGACACAAAAGTGAGTCCATTGTATTTAAGACACTACAATGATTTCATTCTATTGCATGTCCTGCTCCAATTACATTTCTCAGAGTACAGTATTGAGTAAAAGTCTGGTAGCTTTAAAATTAACAAGTGTGTGAAATCTGTAAGTAAAATAAGCAGCAGCAATAATTTTTGGGATTTTATCAAGAATAGCTAATTTTTAGGTAATAAATACATTCCAAGTTGTGTTTTTTGCTGTTCTCCTAGTTCATTGCCGTATGACTCGTCAAATTCTCATCCTAGGTTAAGAAATCCTTAAGACTTTCCTGCCAGCCTCACACCAGAAGAGCCTCCTAGCTCCACGTCCAGGTGCCTGTCACCTTTCACAGATGATAAGCAGTGCAATCTGACAAGGAAACCCGTCCTCCTGTCATGTGCATGGCAACCTCCAGAGTCTCCTGGGGAGCATGTCAGGATGTTTACAGACTTCGTGACACTCTAGGAGAACAGCTGTGCTCTTATCTTCTGTTACCTTGAAGAAAGTGAAAGAGGGAGAGGTTACTGCAAGCGGCACAGAACTGACCGATATTAGCGGCGAGGCACACGCTCCGGGTTTCGGCTAAATATAGCCTGGCATTCTCCTGCTTCCAGCTTGCGCAGCAGACAAAAACAGCAGCAGCTACAGTTTTGGAAGAAACTTGTCAAGTTAACAGATCTAAAGTAAGAGCGGGACTTTTCTCCAAGATGGACATGATACGAGTTTCAGTGATAATAAAGATCTTCAGTCTCTGCCTTAAAGGCTTTTTGGTCTCTAAGGGTGGGGTATTGTAGGTTAATCTGCCACAAGTCCCTACAGAGAGTGCCACGTAAAGAACATCTGCTCAGTCCTGCCTCCACTTTTCAAACACAATCTATGAAATAGGATTATTTCCCTCTTGAGAGCAAGCCTTACAGAAGCTTTTCTAAGTACCTGCAGCTGCTCAAGATATCAACTGCTGCCACAGTACCCAAATCATGCTTCACGTGAAGAGGTGCAGCAGCCAAACCACCTCTTCACTCTGACTTCAGAGGCGAGAGACATCCCTGCTTCCCCTCACACCCCCACTCACCATAGGTGTCCCCTCTCCACTCCAGATGTTTGTTTCAGGCTCCCCGAGAAAGCAAGTGCCACAGCAGCACTGCGGATCTCTTGGGACGCCCGGTGTCTCACACAGAAGGACAATGCCACTGCTTCTCCCATCCAGCCATCCACAGGGGGCTGCAGCCAAGCACACTGGACCACATCTGACAAGTCTTTAGGCAACAAGAGCACGTGAGATGTTCCTTTTGAATTCAGAAACGCAAAACAACACACTCCAAAATAAAGCTACCAAAAGGTAATGAAGTTTGCTTCACACTTGACATGTGGCACTCTGGTCATTTGGCCTTCTCACCTAATACCAGCTGCTAAGAATAAGGGCAGGTGACAGGCTTCCAAAGCAACATCTGCTGGAGAGGGATGGGCCTGTCACAGGAAAAATTTACCAAAGAGAGAAGTCCTCACCTGCACCTTTCTGCACCTTATGCGTAGCCCTGCACGCAGGGTGTACTTGCACCGGCCCTGTGAGCCATGTTAAGGAGAGGAAGTTTAAAGGGAGCATCCATTCTGGCGTCAAGAAGCCAGAAGAGGAGACATACGAAACAACTTAGTAACACAGAAATGAACAAAAAGATGGCACAGGGGTCTACACTTGCACTTCTCAATTGCAAAAGCATCACTGCACCATACTTCAAATGCAATTCAGTTTGAAACAGTTCAGAAGTCTGATCGCTCCTAACACGCGTCCATGTCAAATCAACTAGAGTGGCTGAGTCAAAACCACAGGACACACAGGCTAAAATCTGTGTTCCTGACAAACAGGATTAATTAAGATCAAACACCTTTAAAAACCCCTCGTAGTTGAGGTTTGTGACTTAAAGTACAGAACACAATATAACCAAGAATGCCAACACCAAACGCAGAAAGATGAACACGTTTCCAACAGTGCTGAAAACGCACCAACACCTCCTCTGCGGGCACGGAACCAAAAGTGACACCAATTTGCAGTCTCACCACCCAGAATCGTTTTCAGTATCGCCCACACATTTAAGACTTCAAAGAGCTGATTTAAAGCACCATGAACACCTGCCCGAAAAGCTGTATTTCAGAGAAGGACTGCAATCCTTAAATCCATAAACTCAGTATTCAGCAGAATTATCCTGCTCCTCAGAAACGGGGATGTGTCATGACAAAGCCCTATTACCTATAGTCAACAGAATATAAATGTATACTTAATCTTACAAGATAATCTATTCACTGGCCTTCTGAGATTTTCAAGAGCACACAACTAACTCATGTGCGTGCTTATTATCTTCCAAAGCCTTAGAGATCCAGGGACTCGGTAGAACATCCCTCAAATATTTTTGCAAAAACCTGACCCTTTAGAGAGAGATTATAGGTGGAGAATATTTTGTCTAAACAGAAAATCTGCATTCCATTGTTCAGGAGGCAGCAGCAAGCCCCCCGGCCAGTTTTACTCCCTGTGATTTGACGCTGGTAATGCTCGGAGGAAAGAAGCGCCACAACAGAAGCACGATGCCAAGCAGCCCGCCCAGCGAGGGCTCTGCCCGCGCAAGGGAACGCGCTGCTCGCTGGCAGGGACGCGGGGCAGGCTGAGCCCCGGCGTGTCCCTTCAGTAAGCCGTGGGCTGACCCAGGAGTTTCCAACACGCCCTGGGTAGGAGCAACACAGCAACAGGCATTCATACCCTGTCACTTTGTCTCTAGAAAACTTCAGGGATTTCTGTTTAAGAAAAGCTTCAAGATGGAGCAGCAGCTTAAATGCTGTGTTCTAGACATTACTGTAGCCTTGATACAGGTATGAGTAACGTATGCATAACAGACAGACTGATTCAGGACATCGGCATGATCTAGCAGCCTGTGTGCTACACTGTATGACAAAAGGAAAGCCAAGAAAGCTCTCCTGAAGCCAAGAGCTTAGTCATAATAAAAATATGCAGCTTTAGATCAAATAAAGCCATTCACAAATACAGGTTTAACAGCTGCAGCAGAGTGCAAAAAGCTGACTTACCTTTTTTATTTTAATTGATTTTATTCAAAATTGAATTGAGATTAATGCAGGCCGATGGTGTTTACGTGTGGGGACCCAGACCCCACCAGCCCTGCCGGCAGCCCTGCTCAGGAGGCTCAGCATCTCCCATCAGCAGGTGCAGGACACCCCAGCGCCTCCTCCTGCGCATGGGAGCACCCGAATCCCCAGCCTTCCGCCTCCAGGAAGCGCAGGGTGCCGGGCTCAGCACCACAGCAGCTCCCGACTTCATGGAAAGTGGCGTCGAAGCCCTCCCTGGCCTCGTCCCACTGGATGGAGCCGAGGGTCCCGCACCAGCAGCACCAGGCCGCTGCCTGCAGAGGGCCCTGGCCAGCAGCAGAGCCCAGGCGCCCCGCAGAGAACCTCTCACACGGTGGTGGTGCTCCCGGGTGTCCTCTGCTGCACTGCCAGCAAGGAACCCAGCTCCTTTCGACGGCTTCTCTGGAAAAGCGCGGAGCCAGGGCACGTCCCATGGCGGCACGCGAGCCATCGCGCCCTGCCGAGCGGCACGGGCTCCGCGGGGCAGGTCGGGAGGAGAAGGAGCAGGGAGCCTGCTCGCTTTCCACACTGGCGCAGCTCATTTTGGAGGAATATTTTCCAATCATAGTGCAGGCAATTAACAGCAGGCTGTAATTTAGCACCGCCAAATCAGTCCTCCTGCAGACAAGGAAGGAAGCCCTGGTGGCAAGCTGAGGAGAAGCAAGTGCTCGTGTCTGCCTGCAGCCCAGCGAGGGCTGGAGAGCCCAGAGGGCTTGTGACTGGCACCGAGTGGCTCCGACAGTCCTTGCTTCTGAAGACAGCACCTGCCCAAAAACCTGACACCGGTGGAAGCTGAGGGGAAGTGCAAAGAGGCCCAGTGCTTGCCGTGAGTCAGGAAAGTCCTTCCTTTCCGTGCCTCGTGTCTCTTCTGCAGAGGAGGGCACGGGCAGACGAGCGTTACAGCGTCACAGCCAGCACTCCTGCCTCCCATGGGCCGCACCGGGCTTCTGAACCATCCGCCAGGCATCGAGGTTCGGCTGGCTTCAACAGGCTGGCAGGTGTGCTTGCCAGTATCAAATTCTACCATCCAAGCACCTATATGAAAACCAGTATCAGGTTTAAGGGCTCTTTTTTTTTAAGAAAGGGTTTCTTTCTGCATGAAGAAAAAGCTCAAATTATTGGCTTGAATCAAAACAAAGCAAGTCATCATTCATAAAGGAAATTAAACTAGTAATTTTGCTGCAATTCATTTCTTCAACTGCAGACAGCCCACAGGAAATATGATTTTTAAAAAAAAAAACAAATTTGATCTTGCAACAGCAAAAATCTAATGCAGATTAAACAGGACCTGGTACATTGGTTAAAAGCATTCATTCCTTCAGAAATTAATCAACTTAATGAAAAAAAGTATTCATTAAAAAATACCCTACTCTTCCCTTCCAGAAAGACATACACAGCAGCGACCAAGGAGATGGTTATACAGCTAATGCAAGGCAGCTGACAGGCTCGATGTGGGAAAGGCTTCAGCACAAGATGCTGGAGAGAATTTGTGCCCCCCCTGCTAAGGCGCGATGATCCATGTTCACTCGCACTGACCCAGAGCCACACGTGGACCTTCGGCCCATGCTGCGTCTGCATGGACGGAGCACCCCGAGCTTTCTGTTGCCCAAGGGCACCTGGGCCCAGCCCGCGGGCTCAGCACCGACAGGAGGCGCAGCCCTTGCCCTCCTGCGCCAGGCGGATGTCACCGTTGGTGCGTGCAGCAGGATCCCACTGTGCTCCTGCTCCGGGACAGGGGAAGCTCCGGGAAGCGAGGGAGCACCTTCCAACCGGTTGAGGGGCTGCAGACTTGGGGTGAAGGGACCGCAGGCATGAAGAGGACAAGCTCTCCGGGAACGTAGGCATTAAACACCATCTCTGTCATCACTGATGGACACGAGAAGCCTACTTCGGATGTACACAATCTCAGGATGTGCAAGACTTCATAAACTAGCTAACGCAAAGCCTGTGTATTCTCTAACAGTACATACAGAGTGCAGATCAGAGGCATCAAGCAGATTAAAACAAATAAACCAGGCACCAACCCATCTCTGTCTAGTTTGCAGGATACAGGCATGCAGCTTCTACAGCCTTTTTTAGGGAGAACTTAGAGAATCCGTTCCTCAGCCCATACACCTGCTCCCATTCACACTGATCCCAGTCTCAGTGATGGGTACTTCCAGGAAAAAAAAACACCACCAACAAAAAACATGCATTATGGCTGAAAAACAACAGCTTGCACGTTTTTCAATATTTGAGAGTTTTCAGATCAATTTTGGAGTTCAAAGCCTACAGCTTTACTTTCGTCAATTTCTTACCTTCTATGCCCAAGCATTAAAAGGCAAGTAGCTATGCCACCCCACTGTGCCACCTAGCCTCACGTGCCAAGCAGCCTCATGTGGCATTAACAATGCACTGTTATAGCATAAAGACCTCGTCCATTCTTCTCCTTCAGAGGAACAAGTACTCTTCTCTACACAGAGCTATCCCCAGGTTTCCAAAAATCCCCTACTCCTTCTCACAGTAGTCTTTCTATGGATGCAACTTGAGGGTGCTCAGTATTTTGCAAACATCTGCTGAACTACACAGACACAGGATGAATACTGAGCCGTGCACAGAGAGGCAAGAGGACAGCCTCCGCAAGGGCTTCGCCCCCTCTGCGCTGCTCCCCTCTAAACTGCGCCTCAGCAAGCCCTGCGCCCGAGATCCCATCCGCCAGCCTCGCCGTGAAAAAGGGAAGTCTAGCTGCAGCTCTGAGTTCACAAACAGAACGAGTAAATAAATGCAATTCAGGAAAGGCTACAGAAATTTCACTTTTACTTCTCACAGGAAGTTGCGCTATTTGTAAGTTTTCAAAGAGGCAAGTTTCCAGGCTCTTCATCCAGACGCATCTCCGCAGCACAGGGACGTGGCCTCCCTCTCCCTGCCCCAGAAGCAGCACTGGGGATGGGGCTGCTCTGCGGGCCCTGGCTTCCTTACATGCTCGGCTAAAGGCACCCGCTGCCCCGAGCCCCCCGGCAGAGATGCGCCCGTGCAGCCGCTGGATGCGGAGCGGGCGAGCGGCACGGCAGCAGGCCGTCCAGCCCCCTGCAGAGCCCACCGGCCCGTCGCTGGCGCAGCGAGCAGACACCCGCAGCTTCAGCTGGGCTTGCAGGTCCCTGCTGCAAGGAGAATCGGTAAGCCCTTCGGTTTATACAAATCTCCTTTGGCAGCTGAAGTTACAGCTCACGTAAGCAGATCACATTCTTGGGCATCTGTGCAGCTTGCGTGCAGTTAGAAATAGCACAATGTATGGCCTACTGGCATTTCCAAAAAATACGCCTGCGGGAGTGGAGGGAAAGGGGGCAGCAGACGTCACGAACAGGGAGAAGCAACATGGACCTAGACATCTCCAAATGCAGCAGCAGTGGTCACAAATGTGCAAGTGCTTTGAGAAACAGGAAAATCAGCCGGATACCACCAGACGTGCAGCTCCAGACATCCAGCACTGGGGCACACAAGTATGCCATGCAGGCTATTTTAGACTTGTTCTCCCACTTTGTATTAGTATGCACAGATGCTGACTCCAAGCTGTTTGAAGGAAGACTTTGAGAAACAGTAATTAAGTTGGATGCTTGGTTTTAGTTGACTGAACCATCTAGAAACCAGGCCAAGAAAAATCTCAAGCATTCATCTTCTGGGCTGAAATATTTCACATGACCCGGTAGGTGTTTTTAAAACTTCAGCTATCACAGCAGTCACCACCACAACTTCACATAAAATTATATAACCTTTTTGTGCCACTGGCAGAGCAGACAAGGAGGGGTAAAGGGAACAAGAGAATGATTTATGTTGCTTCATAAACTGCTGGCAAGCAGTACTGGCTACATGCACATACAAAGCCCTGAACATCTTTGAAGGTGAAGTCATAACCCAATGTTCCAAATTTTACATTAGAGCTTACTAAATATAGCAAGTATGCAATAAGCTTTGAGTTTTGCTGCACATAGTAGCAGTGTGCTTTTGTTGATGAATGGCTAAATGGACAGATACTGAGGGTCTATTAAGCTAATAGCAGTAAAATTAAAACCTTCAAAAAGCCAGTATTTTAAAGTTTAATGCTTTCACAGCTACAGCCTGGGGGTGGCAGGGAATAAAGGACTTTCCAGACTGAAAAAGCAAATGAACGTACATACTGTAAAGTTGTTTCATACAGAGATGCACACGAAATTCTACAAGCACTTCTTATGAAGAGCTTTACTGCACAAAAGGGAGGGCAGAAGAGCGATCCATCGTGAGAAACTGCTCAGGAGGATCACACTGCGAAACGAGCCGCAGCCCTGCAGCAGCGCAGAACCTGCTGGGTGGCAGACCAGCACCCCACTGCGCCGGGAGCGGGAGCAAAGCACCTGGAAAGCCCCACGCCCAGCCGCGTCGGGCCTCCCCGGGAGCGGGCACAGGGCGGCCAGGGACGCGCGGCTCCCCTTGCCCCTGCGGCCGCATCCCCGCTGCTGCTGGCCCCGCCAAGCACTGCCCTGCAGAGCAGCAGCACCCCTCGGGCTGCGTCTGCCCCGCCGCTAAGCTCAGCGCCTCGGTACGCCAGCAAAGCTGCTTGTTACAAAACCAGAAATAAGCTGGGGTCTGTATCACTGTGCAAGATGATTGAAGAGCAATTGTTGAGCTCAAGGAACTTGAAGTTTACGCAGCTGCAAGTTTAAATATGAAGTTATCACGAAAGTGAACGGGAAGCAAATGCAACAGCACAAGAGGTTTTCCTGTTCTCAAGAAAACATCAGCTACAGAGCACACGGTCAGGCTGCAGTGCCAAAGCGCACAGACTGGCTCCCGGAGCAGGTCCCACACTTGGGCCTGCTGAGAAACGTGCCCTCAGCACCCAACACCTGCCTGTCTCAGAAGAGTTTTCTGACTGCCCACGCCTCTGGAGAGGAGAGTCCCACAGCTGAAATGGGTTATGGATAACGTGGGAAGAGTCCGACCACATCCACAGCACGGCCTCACAGTGACACAGGGAAACAGGACAGGACGCTGCAAGAACCAGGGGAGAGGCAGAACCACCTGCAGCAGATTTGGAAGGAAAAGCATCACCGCGGCTCAGGGCGGTCTCCCACGCAGCACACAGGAGGCGACCTCAGCCGCTGCAGGGGAGGCTTCGCACCCGCTCCTTGCTCGCGGCCCTCCCGCAGCCACGCATGCTGGCAACCCGCCTCCTTTCAGTGCCTGCTCAACGTGGCATGGAGACCCACCGTCCCACGAACCAGCAGGAAAACTCATCCAGAAAAGAGACCATGTGCGCCAGCAGAGCTCCGGGCAGTTTGCTGGGTCAGCGAGTTGCGTCTGTTTGTAGGCAGTCTGAAGAATGTGGCACAACGGAGCGAGCAGATGAGAGATCGTGCAGCGGGGAGGGGAGAGCGCAGCTGCCCCCGGCACAGAAGGGAGCTCGGCTGCACCGGCACCCACCTCTTGTGCGTCAGGCACCCAGTGCCGCTGCAGGCAGACGGCACTGGGACTAGACTCTGCTGAAACAGGCGGCAACTCCCCGTATTTTGGCCTCAGCTTCTTCTGGCCTTCATTTTTTTTCCAAGCAATAGTCCAGAGCTGTGATTGAGAGCTCAACTCTCAAAAATAACCAGTTCAGTAACTGAAAGATGAGTTACCCGCTGTATTTCCAGAGCCTCCAGATGCTGTCAGTGAGCCTCTCGGGCCGGTCGGGCGCTCGGCCCAGGAAAACCCGCGGTGCCTGCTCCAGCAGCTTCCTCCCCGGTGCCCACCGTGCTGCTGCTGAAGCCCCGGGGCTGGGCTGGCTGGGGAAGCAGGGTCAGACCCGAACCTGAAACATCCCCCCAGGGCTTCCGCTGCCGCCGCGCAGAGCAGCAGGGCGCGTGGCCCCCCCGAAGGCTGGGGAGCTTGGGGAGGCAGCGGGCGCCCCATTCCCCTCCTGAGACAGGGCTGCCTCGGGAAGGCGGCCACGGGACAGGGGCGGCAGCAGGGCTGGCTGCACCCCAGCCATCCGAAACCTGCAGAACGCAGCAGTGCTGCAAGGCGCCAGCCTTGCCAAGAGCAGCTCAGCCTCGCTGGGACCTCGGAAGGCACTTAAGGGCTTTCCTTAGGACAGACGAAGCAAACATCCTTTGCACTCTGAGGCAACCATTTTCCTGGTGCTTTGCATTAAAGGCAGCCACGAGGTGGGACTGGGCTGCATCCTGGCTCCCACCCTGTGGGACACAGCTCCTGACACACCGCGGGGACCTGGCAAACAGCGGGCCGGGCTCAGAGGGCAGGCAACGCCTTCTGCTATCCTGACACTGTCAGAGCTCTCAGGCCCGGTCACAGCTACTGCTGTTACCAGTGAAGGTCTGCACCGCACAAGCAGAGCGAGCGGAGATGAGCTAACACCCGGTGCTTTGAAACCCGGTAACAACTCAACCGAGTGTTCGGCTACAGAGCAGAAGACATCTCCGCAGCACAGGCAGAGTCAGACCTGGGGCACCCATGCCCAGAGGCTCTCTGTACATGAGATATGAAAGCAGAAGCTTTCAAAGGCAGCAGCAGAACACGCTTAGTTGGAAAATTTCTCCTGGCTATACTCTAAACCAAGAGTGTCTTATGAATGTGACTTTTACAAACTGCTAGCCTGCCTGTTGTTTTTCCAGAAACCTTGTTATACTAGTCAGTTAATGACAGGGTTTTAATCAAGTATGTTCCTTGCAAAAGAAGAATAAGGATGGAACAATAAGTGCACAAAATGATCATACCAGCTTTTCCAACCCTAAATATTTTTTAAATCTTGTCACTTCCAGTTTTATATGCATTCACAAATTAGCCGAATTGTTTGTACATTTTTTCCAGTTACCCTGCACAATTTGCAGAACAGCATCATGTGCCAGAAGACAGAAAGATGCACGACAGAAGGTGTCAGTCACAAAATTCTGCCGTGCCTACAAAGCCCACGAGCAGTGCTAGCAAAGTGCAGGTGCTGAATGCACCTCCTGGACCCTTGCTCCTTGTTTAACAATAACAAGCCCTCGTGCGCTGCTGGTGAAGTCACAGCATGACAGATTTTACAGCGGCAAAGTGCAATATTACCAGCCAGATGCCTGCTCTTGGAAACATGTTTAATTGTAGCTCAGATGTCCAATGTCCTAGTCCTAGGACTGCGGAATTGCAAACATTAGCGAAAACTTCAGTTCCACCCTTCAGGAAAGAACAGTCAATTAGCAACTGGTGGAAACGTTTCAGTTCTACCTTAGGAACATTCAAGGAGAGCAATAAAATTCAATCCTCCTGATTGCAGAGACTTATATACAGGACAAGTCTCAGAAACAATGAGTTGCTATGCAAGTGACGTACCAAGACACTGGGCTCGCTGGGCTAACAGGAAAACCGAGTAAACATGACACGTGGAACATGTGAAGTTGTTTTGTTCTGCTTTTCTAGTTTTCTTCTGAGTAAATGCAGTTGTTCAACCAATTACCATGTAATCTCAACGCAGCTCACCTCAGACACAAGCAAGGCAGAAAACCACTCTCAGAAAGCCCACGGAAGGAGGCCGAGGCAGCGGCAATACGCATTAAATGCATCTATACACCCGTATGTGCACAGAGAGGCTTGGCTGAAGAGTAGGAAGGGAAGGCAGGGTCTGGCCTAACCCAGGCCATCCCATCATTTTCTCGCTATTCTCAATATCTTCTTCTTTCCCTCAGTTTACAGACCTGCTCTATCCCTTCTGCTCTGTGCCTACGGGTCAGACACCACCGTGTCTGCAATAACCCAGGTCTCCTCGGGAGCAGGTGCTTCCCCTCCTCCTTGGGGCCTTGCCTTTCAGCCTTTTGGCCTGCATCACCGCTAGCAGCACCTCGGCAGTGGTCCCGCTGCTAGGAACGGGCAGCGCTTTCCTTAGGCTAACACACGACTGGGCAAGCATCCTCCCCATTTCGACCTCCAGGTCTTGACTTTTTTTGCTCCTCTTGGCCACACGCTTTCCCAGTCTGCATGGACTGGCTGGCATGGCCAATCTGACAGATCTGAAGCACTAGGTGCTTCTTCTCCCTGCCCCTTCTCCCCCCAGAGGCCACCAGATGTGGAGTGCCAGCCTACCGGGAGCGCACAGAGCAGCAGAGCATGATCCAGCCAGAGAGCTGTCAGCAACAGTGACAACATCCACTCTGCTAAAGCGGTCCCACACTGCACGTACAAATCCAGCAAAGACAGTTCAGAAGACAGACGAAGCTCTGCAGCTCCTTTAAATAGAACAAGTTCATAAAGGAGCCATGGATTTTGACCATTATTCTTTGATTGGCAAGGACAGCATATTCTGGGCAACAGGTTTATTTATACTCCTGATCTAGCTAATACGAATTTGGGTCCAATCCAAACACTCTCAATATAATAAAGCCTTTAGCCAGAGTTAAGCAGCATTTGAAGAGGCAAGATCAAGGCTGAAGCTTAAATGTTGCTGCAGTTACACATTTTTACTTGCTTGGGTGTCCAATTGGCCAGACCCCTTGAGCCCACAAGATGAATATGCCCCGCTCTGATCATGTACCCCAACCAGGCTTGCTGGGATGGAATAACTCAATCAAAGCTAGTCCTTCATCACTTTCAAGCAAGTGGTGAAGCCCCACAACAGAGGGTACAAAAAATCCTTTTTGCCCCTCAGGATTAGAAGAGCACTAACCATGGTAGTCCCACTGCACTGCAATCACTTAGATACAGAGGAGCAAGCAGTCTACAGCAGGAGCAGTACTGGCTTGTGTACACACAGTCCTTCTGGCACGAAAAAGAAAACTCTGGAAAAACCTTATGGGACAACATAATGAACCGGTAAAAATCCTCCACAGGACACTACATAAAGCTAGACCTTCGACAACAAGTCTCTTCCTAATTAGTTATGGTTTTCAGATAAAAAAATTAACCCATTCCCTTGTTTAATAGTATCACAGATGAGGTCTTGTCTAGATAGTGATGGCCGGAAGGTCACAAAACAATTCTAGATCTTACTCAAGTTGATGGAATTTTCCCCATGGACTTCACTGAGAGCAGTGTAGAAGGCAGCATCAACTAACGTTACACATGGTAATCCTATTCCCAGTCGTACCACATCCTGTATTTATAGGTACCAAATTTTCATCCTGGGCAAAGTTTTGATTGTTTGGTGTGGCAGGGAGTTCCATCCCCCTCCACACTTGCAACCAGTAAAAGCAAAATATGCAGGCATTACAAGGAATCAGTTCCCATTTTTATGTCCCCACTTTATGTTCTCAAAGAGGTTGCAGGTGAAGACCAGAAGAACTGCATTTGATGATCCAGGCCAGTCCCAGCAATGCACCAACATTTCAGACACAAGCCAAACAACTGAAATAGTTAGAGGCAGTTTCTAGTACAATCATTTTGAAGAGTCAAAGATAGTGCCTTCATTAGAAATAAATACCATAGGGGTTGCAGTAAACGCAAGGGGAGCAAAGGGCCTCCAAGAGCACGTAATTGTTGTGGGTAACTGCGTGGTATCAGTACCTAAATATGATAAATGTAATCTCAACTCCAAGAAGAGTTTTAGTTCTTTGAACCAAAGACAATTCAAAAAACAGCCTAGGAGCTGTTAGCCCTCCAACCACACCGGATTAATTCTATCGCAAATGAATTATCATCGATACTCACCATATCCCAACTACATATACTACTACTAAATATAGTAGTATATTTTTATATATGTATATATATATATATACACATATATATAAATATATATATATTATACATATAATATATATATTATATAATATANCTACTGCTACTACTAAACAGCTCTAATACATTACTGTAATTTTGTTAGCTCTTCGAGCAAGCAAGGCTTCCTTCCTCATGATGTCAATTGCTTTGTACTCCCCTCTGAGATTAGGGGCTCCGGTTCCCAGAGTCCTCCCACAGTTTTGGAGCTAATGGCTCTTATCACCTCTGAAATTACCACCACCAACTCACACCCAGGCATTTAAGTTTAATAACTGCCAACCTTGTTTTTTATGGAAAAACAAAACGCAAACAGTGGAATGCTGGTTAAAAAACACAAGGAAGTTTTTTCCATGGGTAGCATTAGTCCAGCAAGCACTCACCTGATACTGGCGGCAAAGTTATGTTTCGAACTGTGTTAAGAGATCTCTTATTTCTGGAGTCAGATGCTCTACTGCCTTCGCAGCTTCTGTGATAGCTTTCCGATACATCCCTTTCTTCTTGCGATTAAATCTCAGTTTGAAAAATTCAGAGAAAGGAGAGAGTTTTGAAACAGATAAGAATGAAGTCGTTGGAGAACCAAACCATGATACTTTAGCTTCTCGCCATGAAGGTTCCCCATTTTCCTTCTGGCTAAGGTTTATGTCAAGAACACGTGCCGGCCACCATGGAAATCCATGAATTTTACCCCAAACAATATCCCCTACTGAAACAGTTCTTCCATCTTCAGTGACACAGTTAGACACACTTTGGGTATGCAGTCTAACTGTTAATGGCGGCACAATTTTACGCTCATCTTTTGAAGATGAAGAGACAGACGCATCATCACCAGGTAAAAAGTCACACATTTCTGGTGATGTTACTTCTGAACTAGAAGACTTGGATTCATCTAGACTGTCATTACTACACACCGATAAACTAGAAGAATCTGCTTTTCTTTTCCGATAATTCATAAGGAAAGCCAAATTATCATGTCCATCTTTACCTTGAGGAAACCTTTTAAAGTCATCATCTTCACCTGAACTCCCTGAAGAGACCTCTGCTAAACCTCTGTCTGTTGATTCATCGTTGTAAAATGCACCAGGGTTGGTCTCCCTGCTGTTCTGAAGGACATTTATTTCATCGATAAGTTCTGCTTTATAAATTGAAACATTCTGACCATCATTTATGCGATGGGGCTTCAGCCGTATCTTTGGAGGTGGAACATCTGCATTGGAATGCACTGGCCGCGTGAGCTTCAGTTTTGGAATGGAAGCGAGCTGGCTGCCTGCTGACTTGTCCATTAAACATTTGGTTTCTCGACATGGTTCAGAGTCTCTGATCTCCTCTTGGTCCTCCTCTCCGTTCTGCAATATTCGCTCTGGACAAAACGGTTTGACTGAGCTGTGAACCCGGGAAGGGATTTTTACAACTTCGCCTTTCCCTTGTGGAGTACTGTAGGATATTTTTATAACTGGTGTTCGATGTACTAGTTCCCCAGAAAATTTGTCATCCTCTCTCTTTTCTCTTTTGTTCCTTTTCTCTGTGTAGTCAGAGTCACTGTGCTTTTTCTGCTCTTTGTCCTGAATGCTTAGCTTCCTCCTTGTTTTAACGCTCGGCCTAGCTGTGTTTTCATCCTCAGGGTTCAGAGTGTTTTTACACTTTTCACAAAGCACCTGCCGCGGCCGTAGCCTGATAGTGCTCATGATAAGCCTTCCCGGGTCTCTATTCCGTGATAAACGCCTCCTCGTCCTCTTTATAGTCCGTGGTGGTGGCTGAGGAACCCACTGGTTGTACGTGTGCCGCAGCCACAGCGGGCGAGGAAAGGGAGCTCCCTCAAAGTAGGGAGGGTAGGGAGGAAGGCTGCCCGGCGGCGGGGGAGGCAGGAGCGGGGGCACTTGCTCATCGCCGTTGCCTTTGGGAGGCTTTCCACCAGCGGGCTGCGGCTCCGTCTCGCCCCACGCAGGATCTCTGCCGTCAGGAACACCGTTAGCACAAGCGCTGGCAGGAGGCTCCTCTTGCTTTGGAAAGGAGGATGGAAGACAAAACAACCCAGACCTAAAACAGAGCGAGAAGGACAGGGAGGGAAAGAGACAAAGAGTCAGGATGTTTGACAGATGCTTCTCTGGGAAGACTGTACATAACAAACGTGCTAGTTCCTTAAAAAACACAAAACTTCCACATACTAATAATGCAACATTTTCCCTTTTAAGACAAGGTAACCAATTCCGCTGCTGAAAAAAATAACAGTGTTTCAAATTTAGGAAAGCTGTCCTACTGCTCTGCCAGGGAAGGCATGGAGATCAACTGCTCTTTCCATATACTGTTTGCACAAAGAAGTTTTGCTCTAAGTTTTATCAGGCAGAGCAGTTTATTTTATCAGCAGGCTGGTAAAGCCACAGGGAGGACTGTGAGACAGATTATGCAAGCCCTCTGGGAGCTATTAAAGTTCCTTTCTTCACACTGCACTTGCACGGCTCATTTTCAGCATCTCCTTCAAAATCCGAACAACTCGACTTTGTTGCGTATCTCACACTTTCAAGCCACAGGTTCCAGTACACAGGTTCTGTTCTTCTCCCCTAGTCTTTTGCATATATGACTATTTGTTAAAATAAGAAATATACTACTTCAGAAGAGTGAGATTAAGAATGATGATGAACTGTTGTTCAATGCCCAGTCTGATTACAGGCTATCGAAGTCTAGATACCATATCTTGCACAGATATTGGCATAAGCAAATCCTCTGAAACACCAAAGCTCATAACCACGCTTCATGTCTTTGGGTTTCTGCACAAGAATTTATGGTCTTAGCCTGACATTTAGAAATATTATGCTAACACAGCACTTCAGCAAATATCTGCCCTGAAACACTGTCTCAAAATGGGCAATGCTCGCTGTCTTAGCTTTCCAGAGATCCCTCTGTGGAGATCACCAATTAAGCATTTCAGCATTTTTAATAATTATGAAATGCTGTATGGATGAGCCACAAAGAGATGGAGAACAGTTACAGACCAAACACTAGTTTTAGTTTAGGGTGCTACAGTCCCCGCTAATCCTCTCTAGGCATCATTTTCCTTCTAACAACTAGGAAGGACCCTTCCTCAAACAACAGAGGAATTTCTTGGAGGACTTGAGCAACCATTCAGTGCCCAGAAGGGCACTGAAGAGAAGTTTCAGGCCCCCTTATCATGTCCCCTTCTCAAGCATAAAATCAACGCTACTGGTTTGCAGACCCAGAGGAACCTCCTCCCTCCACCCTAGTACTTGGGCTGACAGTGTCTTTCCCAGCTGTCCTCAGGCTGCATCACTTTGCTGGAGGAAAGATCCGAAAACACCGCCTCCCCTTACCAGGCACAGACAAGAACGTTCCCTCCCCAGAAGCATCAGCAGAAAGCAGTGTTACCAGTGGTCATGTACCATCCGAGATCAGAGACAAAAAGAGCAGGGCTTTTTCAGCAGGTCACAGGAGAATGAGGAACACGGCTCCCATTTACAATGGCTCTGATCCACCAGCTTCATTTTCCTTCTCTCAGACAACTACAGACTATCTCTCTCTCAACAGATGTCCATGAAGACTCCAAAGTTTAAAACTAAAGCTCACATAAATTAAACAAAGATGAATTCATCTGATTCTGGTACCAAGTCACTGTTCTTCTCTAACTGAAAGAAAAAAATTAACTGAGTTACCTGGACCCTAAAAAGAGAAGTCCTTTCCCATTATTCAAAGAATAAGAGAGCAAGAACACGCTGTCTGAACAACAGTTTAGTTTAACTGGGAAGCTCTATGTTGGACTGCTAGTGAGTCAAGAGGATTAAACTGTTGAAACTGCATAATTTAGAACATGTTTTTGTTCTAAGAGGGTTTTTTCTTTTTTTAAGCAGAGACAACTGAGAACGTAGGTGTCTTTCAAATGACAACCAAGAGAGCAAGTACACTTTGTACAGCCAAAGATGTCAGCACAGTTCATAAAACAACTGGAAGTGGTATCATTTCCGAAGGTCTGGCTATAAATTTTGGTTATTTCGTGCAGTGAAACTGTCCAATTTGGCCACACCAGAAAACTGCACAAAAGGAACCTTCTCCTGTTCCTCACGTGGACACAAGCCCAGCTTCCTCTGCTCCTGCAGGCAAGCCCTGGTCGCGCCTGCCCTCCGCAGCCTGCCCGGCAGCGAGCAGGCAGGTCCCCCACAGCCGCCCCCTGCCCTGGGCCTGGCGCGGCACGAAGCTTCTTGCTTGGCAGAAGCACGGCACTCGCGGGTTAAATTCACTGTGTGATTGACAACTGTAAATTTAAGATAGTAGTACTCCAGACCCCTGCTAAGTTTGCTAATGCACCACCTTGCCACAGGATGGGCCCTTGGGTAGAAAGCTTCCCCAGAAGCGCAGTGACCACAGGCTTTGTGAAGGAAACAAGGGGGCCCGTGGTCAGGGTGCCTCTGTCCCCTTTCGGTCGGATGGCTCCGGGCTCGCGCTAACCTCAGAGGAGAGGACAAGAAACAGCCTGATGCCCTCAGCTGCCTGCAGCTCGTCCTGGGCGGCCAGACGCAGGTCCCGGAGCGCACGTGCGCACCACGCAGGCAGCCCTGAAGTCACTGTGCCCAGCACCCTCTCAGGCGGGGGTCCGGCCGTTCTAGGCGTCGCACAGAAACACGAAGAGCACAGCAGAACGCCAGCAGCAGCTCCGCGCGGCTGGGGACTCTCGCCCCGCAGCCATCGCTCCCTGGCGCCCGGGCGCTGCTGCAGCAGCCATCCTCGTCCAGCTCCAGCCCAAAGAGGCGGTAGCGCTCGTGGTCCGAGAGAAAACAAAACACCTGCCGCGTCTCAGGGATCACGCGGATGGTGAAGCCCAGTAACAACGCAGCTTGCGGCTCAGGTTCGGTGCCTGCGTGCTCCACGTGTCCAGGTAGCGGCTGTGGCACAGACTGTGTGGGAAGGGCCCGGGCAGGGCTGGGTGAGCCCCCAAACCCCGCTGCGGCCCTGACAGGGTCCCTGCCCCGGCCCCGTGGCCCTGCAGGAAGCTGCCACGGCCCGGCTGGCGAGGCCAGGCCGGCACCTCCTCTTGCGGCAGGGGTCGGTGCCTCTGCTCGAGGGGGGCCCTTGCTGCGGCGAGCCCCGAGAGCTCCGCGCCACAACCAGCGGCCTGCTCCCGAGGGGCCGCACGTCACCGCTGCTGCCCGCCATTGGCCTCTGTTCCCTTTTGTTCACACTGGAAGCATCTCTGAAGGCTAAAACACCAGCCTTGCTGAGAAATCGCTCCTTTCCCTATCTCCTTGCCAAGCCCGTGTTTGGGCAGAGGGCAAGGAGAACTGTGCTCTTTTCTTGCCCGCTCCCCTCCCACGCGGTGCCTGGCCCTTCAGGCAAGGGGCACAGAGGAAGCCAGCAGAAGCTGAGCACGAACAGCTATCCCCGCACTGCCACGTGCCTTCCACCCGGCAGGCCCGGGCTACTTTCGGTTTCTCTATGCCTCCGTGCTGCTCATCCCCGCGGAGATGTGCTGGGAGGTGTGATGCTTCCCCAGGCTGCTCGGCTGTGGGCGATGCTTCGCACAGTCCCGTCCCCTCTCGGAGCCAGCAGCCATGCCCTGGCAGCACCGGGTGCTTGCCCCTGGGTCCCCAGCCGGACACTGCCTTCTATATGGGCACAGCTCTTTGCAAGAGGATTTAACCTCGGTGCTCCTCCACCTACTGCATAACAAGAAATGCTTGATTTGACACACTTCGCTTTCCAGTAGAAGCTTAGTTTTACCACAAGGAGAAATATAAATTTCACTAGCCTTCCCTAAAACACCCTGACTTTTGTTCACATCTGGATGCAATTCACGCATTTCTTATATCTACTTACTGTTACTATTGATTCTGCACATTGAAAGCCATCCAACTAAAATGATGATGTGAGAGTTCTTGGTTTACAGGCATGAGTGTTTGTGCAGGCATTACAAGCATCAGGAAATACTGCTGAATGTGATTTCACCCCGTTCGTAATCCCCATTTCTGGGGCAGACATAGGCAAATGGATCAAGTTACCTCAATCCAACCTCTCCTTGGAACAGAAGACACCATCCTCCGATTTACACTCATGCATAATTAAAAAATCAACTCACTATGAGTTCACTTGCAACACAACTACCAAGCCTTGCTATCAAAAACACTGTAACTGCAGTCAAAATGCATTTAAATTTCCTCATGAGCACGGACGCCATGCAGCTTACTGTCTAGAGGAATGGATTTATTAGAGCAAAGTGACAGTGTACTCAGCAAGCTCCAACATTTATCAAAGGGATGCCTGCAGGACAGCAACAACCATTTTTGATTCAGGTCATCCTGCAGCAATGGCAAAGCCGTGCATGCGTGTCTCCCCACAGCCCGCTCCTCCAGGTGCACTGGAGCCCACCGCGGGCCAGCCCCTGTGCCCGGGCCTGGGGCTGTGCCTCCGACCCCGGTCCCTTCCCTGCCGGCTGCTGGGCGCTCGGCTGCACCCACTGCCTCCTGAGCAGCTCCCCCGGCCACCCACTGCATCTTCGGAGAAGCAAAGCAGATCCTGAAGAATGCAATGCTAACAACAGTTCAGAGCACAGGAGGAAGCAAAGACCATCCATACTGTCTTTCCTTCTTTTACTCTGGGGGTTCACCCCTCTTTTTACAGAGGGAAGACCACTGTGCTGATTCCTTTCCCAGGTCTCCTCCCTGCCCCTAGGCTAGCCCACCACCGCACACCCCAGGCTCTCCACACCCAGCCTTGCGCTGATGGGGTCAGACCAAGCGCAGTGCCTCCCTGCACGCCGGACACAGGCACCTCCTTGTGCACAGCGAAACGCAGGAGGGAAAAAGCTTCTGCCACACCACTGCTTCAGACTGGTTTTGGGGCCTTCAGAGTCCAGCATCAAGCTGACAAATTCCTGCTTTCATGCCTTTGGAACACAAACTCCACCTTCCCACCCAGCAGCTTCCAGCCACAGAACCCTGCTGTTAACGCGAAGATCTCCTCTCCACATCCCAACGTCGTGGTCGCTGCAACTGGAGAAGGTCCTTCCAGCCCAGCCCCCCACCTGCCCGAAGCCACCAGTGCTCACCAGGAGTTGGCCTCGAGCTCAACACTTCCTTCCCGCCGCCCCCCAGTGACCAGCAGCCACGGCTGGCGCCAGGCGTCGGTCACCCCACCGCAGCTGCAGGACGGCTGATGCTCGGCACCACCACCCGCGGACGAGCCCCCCGCACGCACCGCACGCTCGAGCTGCCCAACCACTGACAGAGGGCCACTGCCTGGCCTGGCGGGCGCAGGCTGGAGCACCGCGAGAGCGGTGGAAGCTGCGCATTGCTCTGCCCAGGGCTTCTTACCAGCTCCCGGAGGGGCGGACGTGCCGCGCTCCCCCTGCCCCGGCCCCAGCGCTGCGACCAGGCCAGCGCCCGGCAGCCGAGCTCCTCTCTCTGCGTTTCTCCGCCTGAAGCAGCGCTGCCCCACCAGCGGTCAGGAGGCCAGCTCAGAGGCCCCAGCCTCTTTTAACAAGAGCAGAGGCAACCGCACCCCTGGTGGGCCCAGCTGAAGGGCTCACCTTCACTACAGAAACGTTTGATCAGAGACGATGATGGCAGGGGAGGTCGGGAGGAGCCGGGGCAGCCATCCTGCTCGCCAGCTCAAAGGCGCCAACAAAACCGTCTCCCTCCTGCCCTCCCCGCTCCGCTGCCAGCCAGGGGCGTGCGAGCTGCTCCAAGCCCCGCAGCCCCGCGCAGCGCCCGGCCGAGCCGCGGGCAGTGCTCAGAGGACACCGCCGGCTGCTTCCCAGCCCAGCGTGGAGTGGCTGCAAGGCTGCGGCAAGGGAAAGGCTTAAACGCGGGGGGAGAAGCGCTCGTCTGGGTGCGTCCTGCACCCGCTGGGGGCAGCAGGTGGGGCTGGAGGAGGAAAAAAGTCCCGGGAAAGGTTAGGGAAGAGACCCCGGGTAAAAACACGTGTATGCTGTCCCCAGCAGGGATGACAACGGGAATGGGAAGAGATAGGAGCAGACGGCTTTCCAAGTTGATTAAACAGACGCCGACCAGTTACCGTTTTGCCTGGCACCAGGCACCGAGCGGGGCCTGCGGACCACTAAATGGAGACAGATGCCGGGATGCTTCTGAAAGCCTGGCTCCGGTTTTGCAGGGGGCTGGTGTGCGACCAAAGGAGCTACAGACACCGGGCTCACGAGTCCTGCGTGCGCCGTCCCGGGAGCGCTGCGGGGACGCCGACTGCGCGCTGCCGCTGCTCGCCCGCCGGGCGGCCCGGAGCCGGGCCCCGGGCCCCGAGC
>VXAA01000236.1:209725-247706 GCA_013399115.1 Anseranas semipalmata
CCAGCGCAGAGCCACAAAGATGATTAAGGGAGTGGAGCATCTCCCTTACAAGGAGAGGCTGGGGGAGCTGGGTCTCTTTAGCTTGGAGAAGAGGAGACTGAGGGGTGACCTCATTAATGTTTATAAATATGTAAATGGTGAGTGTCAGGAAGATGGAGCCAGGCTCTTCTCCTTGACATCCAACGATAAGACAAGGGGCAATGGGTGCAAGCTGGAACATAGGAGGTTCCACTTAAATATGAGAAGAAACTTCTTCACGGTGAGGGTGACGGAGCACTGGAACAGGCTGCCCAGAGAGGTTGTGGAATCTCCTTTTCCGGAGACATTCAAAACCTGCCTGGATGCGTTCCTGTGTGACCTGATCTAGGTGTTCCTGCTCCGGCAGGGGGATTGGACTAGATGATCTTTCAAGGTCCCTTCCAATCTCTAACATTCTGCGATTCTGTGATATTTCAAAGCAGTGACAGCACTGTGATTCAGGCTCCATTGTTACTACTTTTTTTTTTCCTCCCTGTCTGTCCTGTGATCCCTGTGCTTTGTCTCCATCCTCTGTGATCCCCAGTTCTCACCGCAGCCTGACCACAGAGGGGCCTGACCGAATACTCCCAGACGTAGAAGGTGCAGCTCTGAAAGTGCCCTGCAGCTGTCCGAGCTCCTGTGGGCTACACAGCACTGCGGAGAGGCCCGGACCAGCCACGCTGCACAAGCTCTGGGTCTGACGGCACCGTGCCCGGGTCAGCGTGGTGCCTCACCTGAGCCACACAGTGCTGCTGGGAGGTGGAGCCTGTGAGCCTGTCCTCGCCACTGCCTTACCATGGCTATGCTGCTTTCAAACATGGGCACGCCCTGAGAAGCTCTCCGGCCTGTTTCCTCTTGTCCAAGAGAAGGACACAGCCCTGGTCCCCTGAGAGCAGGGAGAAAGGGTTTGCCAGGATGCCAAGGGACAGAGCAGATTGATAACAGGGGTCTCCAAATTAGCTGTCGTCAATGTTGCTGCCTTCCTACAAAGGGGACATCAGCTGCAGAATGCTGTCCTCTTCTTTCCCCCCTTCCTCCAGCGAGATCTTATTGCCCTCTGGGCAAAGGAGCAAGCCATGCATTCTCTCCACTAACAGCTACTTGCATATGAAGCGTCAAACCCCACCACCTGGAGTAGACAGCAGCCAGTGCTACTTCGTCGAGCTGAGGGAAGCACCTCCTGTGCGGAAGGGAATAAAGGTAAAGATACAGGAAAAAAAATCATGAGAGTAAAATGTAAATAAGGTTGTTCTACATTTGAAGTGCACTTTTAACATTAAGCTTTAACATTAAACAGAGCATTTGTGATTATACCCCAGAATGGTCTGCTATGACTAGAATATACACTGCAAGGCCAGAGATTGTGTAATTCATGAAAGTAGATAACTACAACTGCGTACAAGAGTACACAGTTCCTCCTACTAGTAAAATTACAAATGGCTGCTCCAAACATTAGGGAGCAATTTTGAACTTTTTTTTCCATAGGATTTTCATAGATCTATAGAAGCATTGTCGAGAAAAATGTGCAGAGGAGCTGAAGAAAACACCTTACAACATTTGGTACCACAAATATTCTACGAGAGACAAACTCTGTGGTCAGCTAAAGCAGATTTATTATCATTATAGGTTTCATGTTGTTAAGTGCAGTCAAGAAGACTAAGTGAGAAGAGGAGATCTTTGTAATTCCCATCTTATGAAGTAAATATTTCATGCTTTAACAATTCCAGGCACTCAGAATTTCCTATTGGAAAAGATATTTTTAGTTTGCATTCTTGGTGAATCAGGTGAAAACTCTCCTGTGAAGGCTGTAAAACGATACTCCTGGGGAGGAAGTCCTCCTTTTATTTTCGCTAGCTTGGTCTGTAGGTCTTCAACCTTGCATTTAAAATAAACAAATAGAGAATGGAGATACAATTATGTATAGTTATGAACAGAAAGTACTGCATATGCTTAAGGGGCCAGATTTTTACCTGGCCCCTTTGCAGCCTCCACTTGTATACACATGAAGTCATACACATACAATAGCTAGAGTTCACACTTACGTTGACTCATCTGTCAGTTAACTGTGCAAGCATAAGAATATGTTGGGATTTACATCTCTAGTTCCACACACATGCTAACATTTAAATGTGTTTTAAAATAGCTAAATGAAAAGTTTATTTTTTTATTTTCCCATTAGCACAGATACATGCATTGATCAGTTTGTGGGAATACAGAAGCTATACATGAAAAAAGGGCTGTAAGCATTAAAGCTCAACAAATCTTGAAAGTAATAATCAGTAACTAAATGTACTACTAATCTTACTAGTAATCAGTGTATTTATGGATATTCTCAACTCAACATTGGTACCTAAATATACTTTTTACCAGATTAAGATTCATATTCATTCACTTAGATACATGTTTATTACAATTTTTTGAAGTAAGCTGATGGAAATTCATTAAAGCTCTTACAAGTCTTCATGAAAGTATTCCGCTGTTTAGAAATACATCCAGAGATTTTCAAATATTCTCTATTCAGTATATTATGAACATTATGGAATACAATACAGTTATATTCAAAATACAATCGCCTTGGGGGTTCCATAGAAAGCTTAAGATCATCATGTAAAGTTTGCACACATTTCACATACAGAAGTTCACAATGAAGTCTATGAATAGATCATTGCAGGCTTTGGCTCCTGACAGTCCATTCCACATAACTTTTTTAAAACAACCTGAAAAAATTGGGCTAATAGAACTGCATCTTTCTATGAAGAATAAGGGCACAGAAAGATTTAGTGTGATGATTGATAGCATGCAATAGCAACATCCAAATGCAACAGCAAACTTTGACCTCCCTCTGCGCCAGTTTCCACCGTTTGCAGTATGCAAAGCATGCTCCTCTGCCCACACTAGGCACCACGTATTAATGGCACACTGTGAAGCTGGACGTGGCTCACACTTGGTGAGTGAATTCACGCTCCCCTGTGGGAACTCCACTCTAAGCAGCAGTGTGAGAAGACTCCAAAACTGGAGGAGGAACAACCAGCTGCAGAGCTTCTAGATGGAAAATGGCACTTTCCTGGGGATCTGATCAAAGCTTATTCCTCAGCAGTCTCCAACCAAGAAAAATCTCCTATCCATTAGAAACACGAGACTATTTGCACACTGAAATTTGCCCGCCCAGATTTCCATTAAAAACAACATACCAAGACTAGTTACTATGTCTGATTTGATTAATGTGCCACTCATAATACAGCAGTAGGTTCCAAACCATGACAGCCCTCCAGAGATGTGTCACTGCATGCTCAAGACACTGCCCACACAGTAAGTCAGCTGATGAAGCTGATATTGCTACTGTTTGTCAGGCAACTCTGGGCATAAACAAAAGTGGAAACTTCTACAAGACCCGGTTAGCTGCTGTGGCAAGTTTACCAAAACTCACACCTCTCTCTACTGAAAAGATTAGTTCTCACTGCTTCTGCTGTGTACAATAGTGGTAGTAATTTCTCCCACTGTCCTGGAAAATCCTGTTTCGTTAGGAACTGTTACAGCAGAAGTCAATTACTGATGAAAGAATGGTATCTCCTAAGTGTTGTCAAGACTCCTGAATGCATATTTGGAAAACCAAAGGGCAGATTCCTGATGGAAATAGTAAAAACAACCAAGACCATCTTGAACTGCAACCACGTACCGCTTGGAGCTGTGCAAGGTCAGTGGGAGCAGACAGAACCCTCCAAGAGTGGGAGGAGGAGCCCACAGTTCAGGACATGCAGAGCCCCTAAGAAGTCCATTCCTAAATGCCAGGGTCATGTTGTCATCCGTGACTCTTATACCTACCTTGAGGAATGAGCTCCATTTTGGGAGCACACAGTTTGCGTTTTGCTGTGCGTAACGTTACAGAACATGAGGAACATAGGTAATTTTAGAACAGTGTCATGATTTCCTGGCATAGGGACAGACTTTTCGCACTAGGTGTAACTTGTTTGCCCTGTTTTGTATAGTATGGAGAATGTGCTTTAAGTGCATGAGATCACTTTGGTTTTGAGGTCAGAAGATGCTTTGAATAAAATCAGGATTTCTTTTTTTCTAAAAAAAGTGGTACAAACACTGCAAAAATGAGGCTATAAAATCCACAGCCTTTACATTATCAGTTTACGCAGCTACAGCTATTTGTACATTTCCAATATTTCTACCTAGTGACTGCTAGGAATCCTCAGGACCTTGAACCCTATACTCAAGTGAAAAGTTCAAACGTAGATGACTGACAGCAGGCACAAGTTTTTACTACCATGTGAGAAGGAGCTGTGAAAGAACTGCCTTTTCATGGACTGCTCTTTGGAGTAAGTCAAGAATTTTGGAGCTGTTTCATATTCCCTCTGCATTATAAAATGGGTTTGTTTATTACTAACACAATTCTTTACTAGGAAAAGGTATTGCCAGATTTAGTATTGGTGATACTACCTCTACAACAATTGATTTCTTGCTTGATTAGAATGCATGGTATGTATACAATGTACTATGACATTCAGAAGAAATGTATAAAACATTAGTACTTGCTCTGCCCTCTCTAAACTTATTTCTAAGACAGCTTCCTTTTTTGAATCTGACAAAATCATCATTTCAGCAGGTTACATGGAGGCAGGCAGAACAGAAAGGAGAAGGGAAAGCAAAGTGAGAGGCCCTGCTGCTGGCTGGTTGGTCACTGTCGAGTAAATACCATTTCAGCCCTGTGGAAGCTTGGTCCGTATCTAGTGATCTCATAGAAATGTGAATCAAATCAGGTTAGACTCTTGAGGCAAAACTGATTTTGAGCTGAGTGACTCAATTATGCACAGAAAACAAACTAAATGCAAAGCACTAATTTCATTGAAAAATATATTTTGACTAGCTATGTTGTTTGGAAAGCTGAAGTAATACTTTCAGTCGAGACAAAATAATTCCTAAAAATGTTGCAATAAACAAATAAATTTTACAGCTACACTAACTTTAATGACAGCTCTCAATTTTTCTTCCTTAACAGGACCCTTCTTTATGTCTCATGGTATAGATTTATAAGTCCTCTTTCCAATTGTAAATGGATAATTTTGAATTTCAACTTTCTGCTGCATTAAGCACTTATACAGAACAGCTTACACAGGACATGATAAAAATCATCATCCTTGTCTAGTGAGTTTGATAATAATCTTTGGCATCTCTTATGCTTTTCTTGGTTTCTGTCTTCTATCTTACTAGAATTCTGGTTTTGCTTTTGAAAGACTCAAAGTGCTACAGATGTGTATGCCTGTTTATATATGTGCATGTTGTATACATGTACACACAATTTTAGCATAAACAAAATTAAATGTTTCATTTTTAATTATTTTAGTTTTAAAATATTTGGTACCTGAGATAATTAATTACTTGAGATTAATTTGTGAAATCAATGAAATGCCAAATTAACAATGGTTAATAAGCCCAGAGCACTACTACATTTACTGTCGTTCTTGAAAAAAAAGAAGGTACGCACCACTTTCAAATCTTGCATTTCCTCTTGGGGTTTTCCTCTTAATTTTTCTTTTCTTGCTTTCATCATTTGCATGTGCTGTTTGAGGCATTGTTCCAGTTTCTTTTCTCCGAGGGATCTAAGTAAACACGATAAAAGTATTACTTCAGTTCCTTTAGAATCATTGACCCTTCTATTTCCAGTTTCAAGTATTTAACACATTTCTTCCAAAAGTATTTGCTCTAGGGGAAGCAAAATGAACAAAATCTTGCGGCCTTGCCTTCGCAATATGCATGTGTGCACCATGTAATGCTCTTACACTATTGTATCTTACAATATTGGGATCTTACACTTACAGGGATCTATATTTATTTTAATTAAACCCTTGCCTCATTCAGTCCATAAGCTCAATGGTGCTCTGGGGATAAGTCAGACAGTGGTAGTGACACAGACTGTTTTTGGTGGGTCCTTTGCACAATTGCCGTAGAAGCTGGAAGACTTTCAGTGCACATAGTGCAACAAAGAATGAAAAAAGGAACAGCATATGGTCAAGGAAGCTGAATGAGGTCCTATAATTCAAAGGACGTAACTTTGGCGGAAACACTGATGGGGGAGGTCAGCACAACCAGAAAGTAAAACTAAATGAAATGCTGCAGAAGGCATGCTAGCAAAACAAGATTTTGAAGAGGCAAAGGAACTGTATCCAGTGCAAGTGGTTGAACAATCCACAGCATACATAAACTACTTTTCAAAGGTCTTGCTTGTAAATTTAAAATCATGCTGGAATAGCAGAAATACAAAAAAGGAGTACTACAGAACAGCCCTTTCCAATGGATTAGAGATACTCATACAACTATGAAAGGCAACACAAGAACAGGACTGAAATGTCAATGACCACTAAATAACCATATTTATTGTACTTTACTTCCATGGTCATCAGACCTGTCTGGCCATAGCCATGGTATCTATAACCATCTCCTTCATATTATGAGAAAGTATAACACAGTGTATTGTTACTTGAAGCTGTTTAAAATTTTCCTGGATTTACAGACATTTGCTTAGTGGTTATGCCCTGACAAATTATCTAGTGGGAAGGATGGTGGTATATGCATCAGCTGGAACGTGCTTGTCCAGTTAATCAAGTTACAGCCTCAGATAAAGATGCACTAACATATAGGAGTGCAAAATGGAATGAACTGACACATCTTATAACTAGAAAAAAAAAAAAACAACAAACATTCCAAGCTTTCCTTACAAAAGATAAAACCAAATGGAAGAAAAAACCTTAAAATGAAAAATTTCCAAAATCACATCAGACATTTTATAAGCTCTTAAAAATTTGGGACATATTCACATTTCTCCCCTCTTTTTTTTTTTTTTTTTTAAAACCCTCAAAGAAGAACAATTCCAAGTATTTTCCAGCTCAGTTGACAGACTAGAACAATTGAGATAACTATTTAGATTTATAATCCAGGCCAAGCCTTTCAAGGTTGGGACATCAGCCAGTTGAGATTTGTTTAATTGATTTTGCAAAAAGGATCACAGATACTCGATTTCTAGTCATTCCTCTGGCTCACACTCATTAAGTGTATTAAGATACATTAAGATGATATAGAGATACTACAAAATAGTTGTTTTATTATTAAAATAAAATATTACTATTAAAAAATAAGAATTGTTCCAACAGCATGCTTGTCAGGGTACTGCATTGTAAATGAAGGAGCAGATGCATATAGCTCAGGTACAAGTCTTGAAGTGCTAGTGATTTTTTTTTTTTTTTTTTTAAATAAGCTTGGAATTAACTTGAGTTTTTAATTTCTCTTTTTAAGTCACAGTTTGTTGATTAGGATGTTTGTTGATCTTACTTCACAGAAGAAATTAATATTTTCATAATAGCAATTTAACAGATGCCATCAATACCATTACTTAGGAACAGTTCATAACCTTGTCTTTTTAGCACTAACCTTGTAGTTTCATCTTTTACTTTCAGCAATCTTTGTTCCATTTCTTCAGGTGTATGGCCCTTCTGCTTCTCAGCTCCCTCTTTCAAGGCATAGTAACTGATGTTATCTGTAGCACATGGTGCAGTTTTTGGCATCTACAATAAAAATAAAACTTTAACATATTATATGGAAATGTTAGCAATTAAACTGGTTACATATTGAGACTAGTATGTTGTAAAGGCTGCTGTTACTTGAAATCATTGTTAGTGATCAGTGACTGCTGGGAAGTGTTCTGACTGGTGTTTGGTTACTAATCCTTTCAGGCAGCTCAGAGGCAATAGTATCTTTTGGGCAGTCAAAAGCAGCTTACAGCAAGCATGATATAAAGCTGTAAAACACAAGGGATGATTCTGTAATATATTTTTCCTACTTGTTAAATAGCATGAATATGTTCACATTTCTGTAAGAGGTTTTAATACAGAGTCCAGTACATCAAAAGCTGAAGCTGTGAGAAGACTTGGTTTGAATACCATCTATTTTTTTGGAGCATTTTCTCTATGGTAAAGGAAGTAATTACACATTAGTTTTCAAACACACAGTGAACAGATGAAAACCGAGCTCCCATTGTCAACAAGACCCAAGTGCGTAACCTGTGAGCAAATGGTTCAAAATATGATATATAAGTGTTCCAAGAAACGCTCTCTCTTTGAACATCACACACAGACTTGAACTGTTTCTATATAACAGTTAACGTAAAGCTAAGACAGGCTACAGATAAACCTGGTAAAACATGTCCTGAACAAAGTAACATGAACTGTCTCTTTAGAAGTACATCAGGTAGCAAAGGCAGAAAAACTTTACAGAACAGAATCATAGTTTTAATGAAAATTTGATAAAACCTCATTCATTCTAGAGGGCCAGCATCCAAAGTCCAATTTGGGCTACCTAGTGTCTGCACTTTCATCCGTGAATACCTATATGATGCTACAGTTTAAAAATAAATGAACCTTCAAATATGATGTTGGATTTTACTTTTTTGTCTATTTAAAACAAAACAAAACAAATCCTTGCCCCTTCCATCAAAACAGATAGTCCAAAGTAAATCTCTAACTTGTAATAGCTTTAGGAACAAGTCACTGACATTCAGTGGGAAGATTTCAGATAAGGGCAGATTTACTGCAAACACATCTTCTGATGAAGGCCTTTCAAATCATTTTTGAAAATAGGTTGGGTTTTTTACTTTTATAAAGTACGTGCATTGCAATAGACAAAGGAAAACAGCTCCCACTGTTTAAAAGTTCTATAGTTTTACGTTTTCTGTGAAAAGTTATTTCTGATCCTAAAACCACTGGCATATTGACAAGGACTAAGTGCTTTACTGACAGGAAGTGAGAATTCCTAGTTAATGTTTTTGTTATTAAATCAAAAGGCCAGTAGCAAACATTTTAAACATAACACATCTGTTTGGGTACTTTACACTTCGATTTTGGTTAGATTATGAACAAAATCAGAAAAAAAAATTATGCTGGGGAGGCCTATATGAGTTGCACAACTATGCTCATGAGTTTTGCTAAGTCTACTATGGCTAAAGTTGGAGTTCTATACCTGAATTCTGCACCTTGTACTCCTATGTTTTTATTGCTTTCAATTAAGTTGGAACATTCATAGATGAAATGAGATATTTATTTTGTATTTACTTACAAGAGTCTTATTTCCCCAATATCTAGGGGGTAAAAAGCAGACAGAACAAATCCGTTTAAATTATTTAATGTCAGATTAATGCTGATGCTTTACATACACTCCTACCATAAAGC
Organism: Anseranas semipalmata; assembly: GCA_013399115.1. Lineage (NCBI taxonomy): Eukaryota > Metazoa > Chordata > Aves > Anseriformes > Anseranatidae > Anseranas > Anseranas semipalmata. Next base: position 218,968 of record VXAA01000236.1, read on the forward strand.
AAAAAAATTAAAAATATTAAATTTTTATTTTGAAATACTGAAGTTTAATTTTGTTTTTAATCTTTTTAATATTATTTTATTTATTTAGTGCTTCAATTTTAAACGTTTAAATTCCAAATAGCTAACTATTATTCACATTACACCTGATGGCCAACCACTCTTAAGGTCCAGGACTGTCCAAGTGTATGTTCAATTATACACTTCTCTCATCCTTGCTCACATGTTTTCTTTCTTCACTGTCCCGCAAGAATCTCTTCTACATGCCTAGTACAGGTGAGATTTAACCCTGGCATCTTTGAGATTCAACCACAGTGCTAGAAGGGCCCCAGCATCTGGCAGGAGACAGTGTACAGCTGTTTCACCCAAATTCTGCTACTTCTTCTGGGAGTAGGGCGGATGGAACAGGGCAATTACACTGCTTGGACAGTCTTTTTATACTCTCTCTTGTTCTCTTCCCCTTCCCATAGGGGAAATAGCTGCCCTTAGATAAATGAATGTCCTGCTCACTACACTGAGGATATCTTATGATCGTAAGATGAAATTGGATCGAATGCTTACAGTTATTGATCCTACATAGGATAGTGCTTGCTACTTCAGTCTGCATGGTTTGTTCTTTCTCCTGGACTCCTACCAATACATTACAGCTAAATTAAATACATATTTGTGCAGGAGTTTAGTAAACAGCCTTAGGATGTCAGGACATTGCACACAGCTTGGTTTAGACCACTTTATAACTGTTTTCTCTGAAACTGTTTTAAAACCAGTCACTGTTTTAAAGGACATGTTCATAGTGAGCAACAGACTTATGTGAAAAGCAAGATGTGCCAGCAGCAGTGTCCAGCCTGCAGATTTGGTGGTAGAGTACTGAGTTTGCTTTATAGTGGAACACAATTAGATAGTACGGTAATCATTATGAACAGTGTTTAATTTTATCCCTGGCAGAAGCACAAAATGATTCTATAAAAGGTACTCAAGTCTATAGGTAAGAGTCAAGTCTAAAGGTGACAGCATGCAAAGTTTAGGACCGAAAATAAACAATTTAAAAATCTGGAAAATTCATAGATGTATATTCAAATTTACAATACTGCCTGAACAGTAATTGTAATTGGCAAACACATTCTATATTTTCAAATTCTATCCTATCTGAAATTTTTCTCCAAATATATTAATTTATCTTTAATTATAGATGAAAGAGGTATTTGCTTGACCTTTTATTACTAAAGAACAGGAAAATGACTTTCACCTGTAACATCAGTATCATGTGTTTAATGGTCCACAGGAGACAGCTATGCTGATGGCACATGTAGCTACAACTCATAGTGACATCTGAGCTTCAAGAACACGGTTCCATGAAATAGAGTTGTATCCTGAATTATCAAAGAAGTTAAAAAGTAGTTTCCGGCGGTCAAGTTTGTAAAACTACCATCATCCGATTCTGGGATTGCCAGCCCCAAAACTCCATCAATGTGGCAGCATGGCCCTTGGTAACTATGTGAACTGGTAGATAGAAACAACTGAAGATGTTTTGGCAGCGTTTTTTTCTATTCTACTAAAATATAAAGTCAATTTTGTGGAAATGTATCAGTATTAAGAAACATGTTACTGAGAAAGCATACCTAATGTATTTTCTCACATATGGGCTGTGTGCAGATAGCGGCAACACCCAGCAACTCCAACCCTCACCTGCAATGTGAGTAACAGATCACCGGAGCCTGGGAAAAGGGAGGACAAATGTCTGCTTTCTTAATTATGTGAGCCAAATCTCAGGAGCAAAAGCAGGTAGGACAAGAGGTCCATTTGTTAAGAAAACAGTAATTCTAGGAGAGAGGGTGTGAAGGGGCTGAGAAGAGCCGACACCTGGTATTTCAGCTGTGCAAGGAGGAAGGGCAGCTCCGTTTTCCTCCTCTGTCTCAAATCACACCTGGCCTCACAGACTCGTGCTGGCGGTTCTCACCGCTGCGCTGCACCACCCTCTGTCAGGGGACGTTCCGTTATTTATCGAATACAGCTCTAATGGGAAATACCGAAAGATACTGACTCAATAGCTTTGCAGAATGACTTGCAGGGAATGTGGAAGAGCTAAGGTAAAGCCCTACCTCCACATTCAATTTCTCACATTCCCAGAAACCTGCTCCTTAGCGCTTCATTGGAGGGTTAGATTCCTCTCTGAGTCTCCCATATTAAAAATAAATACGTGGTTTTGCTCTGCCAGGCAAAAATAAATAAATAATAATTAAAAAAAAACTAACCAAGAATATTCCATGAAGCCAAGTTATTTTCCAGACAAACCACCTTACCTATACTTCATGTTAGTAAATTCCCAAGGTTTTGCACTAAGGAAAAACGAAGTACTTAAAATTCACTGTTAAATACATGTTATGGTAGATATGAAGTATTTTACAGGCACCACACTTTTCTTAGTGAAAAACTTAACTCCCAACTGGCTTACATAAAAACTGTAGTAATTTATAGATTTTCTTATTTTACTATGCCAATTATATTTTAAATAGTACTGCCTATGACTATGCTTCTGTAATTGTTCTGCTGCAAAGAAAGTCAATCAACTAATAGAAGTAGAATATTACGGAACAAATTAATTTCCAGAATTGTCCCTTACGAATTATCAATTAAGGTGAAGAGAAAGCAGAAACATGAGCATGCCACTTCTTTTACGTGACACATAAGAACAAAAAGACTATTTACTTCTGGGAAAGTCAAAGTATACAATGGCAACCACAAGCAACCATTACTCACCTTTCCACACCTTTATCATAATTACTTAAAACTGGGATGAGCGTAAACCTGAGGCAATCCCATGACTTCAGAAAAATTCTTTTAAATGTTATTAAGTAAGGCTGGCTGCCTTAGCCCTCCATCCTCCAACAAGGAGGATTTGAAAACTAAAATCTTTACGTTAAATAAAGGAATATTCCCTGTAATAGTCAAGGAGTAGAACAAGTATATAAACTAAACATAAGAGCAAAGATTAAAGATTGTTAATATAAAAATATGAGATCGTGTTTCACAGCTCTAATTTCAATATGTTAGATATTAATGTAAACTGTAGTAACAGGAGCTTAACAGTATATGCATGACTGTATGTGGTGCTATAGTGCCATCTTGTGTCAAATACATACACACACACATATATACCTTCAGGAACACGAACTCACATAGCATTTGTAATTTTAAACACATCATTTGTATATCATCGTGTAAGTACCTAATTTTTTTTCCCTTTTTTTTTTTCCCCCTCCCCAGAACAAATTTTTTTTACAGGAGAAACTAAAGAATTGTTCTCTGGTAGTGAACACATTACTCTCCCCATTTATAAATGTGGGAACATGGAATAGAAAAAAATTAGAATTATTTAGAAGTATGATGCAACAATATACTTCTTCTCGTCGTTCAAAATTCAATTCTCTTCTATGCTAATCAAATTTCTGTAATCCTAAAAATAATCAATCAAGCTGGCCAAAACAAAGACCTTCTTACATGGAGAAAGCATGCTGCATAGCTTCAACAAGATAAATGGAAAGGAAGCCCTTGTCAATCAGGAAAGTTCTCAGTGTTTCAGTAGGAATTAAACCAGTAAGATTTCAGTAACAATAACAATATGCATGTTCAAATCTGACCCCTACTGTTCATAGCAGAAAGATGCCTTTTTTTTTTTTTTTTTTAAACACAGGCTGCTTCTGGTCATGGTGCTGCTTCGAATATTTTGAAGTTACCCTTTATGCTGAATATTGCTATACAACAAACCAGTTTCCAGAACTTCAGCTTAAAGTGAAGAGGAAGAGGGAAATATGACCCATGCTGGTTTGATCTGTATATCCAAAAATGATACTTTTACACCAGAAAGTCTGTGTATGGAATGGTAAGCATAAATAAATAATATTAATCCTATGCAGTAATCAGAACAAGTTACTAGTGCCAATAACGTCACTGGTAAAATACTGTTGTTTATTCCATGATTGTAGAGCTGCAAGTTGATCTTCTGGAACATACAACTGTACTCACTTTGCAGGCTACTTGACTTGTACAAATAAAATTGTACTGCAAACCTATTTTAGCACCAGAGCATGCCTATTTTGCTCTTGCGTTATTTCTGTGGTAAGACTGGCTAATGACATTATTATAAACATTACATTTGTGCATTTATTCAACTTCCAGGATGATAAAAAAAAGCTATGAATATTCACTGTCTCAGAAAATCAGTTTAAATATTTGATAACTGAAATTTAGATAACAACTCTGTTGAAGAAGCATAAAGTGGAATAAAAGCCTGCTTGTACTACTTTACTAGCCACGAGTTCCAAAGCGTATTAATATTGTATTGTACATAATATCATGTAGAAAAAAATTGTTTAAATCAAAATCTCTACTTTGCTAAAGTGACCAAGTATGAACCTTGCCACTTGGTGAGGGAAAAGGGACTACCAATATACTGCTTCTTAGCTAGCGGGTTGCCTCTGATATATTCCTGTGGCTCTGTAGGTTAAGCAAAGTTCCGCTGCCAAGATTAGTAAGTACTGTTTAATTGGTGGAAAATATCACACTGTGGGGGAGTAGAAAGGTTAAAGAGGGATGTATTAACATGAAAAAACTGCCTGAGTGAGAAGCCTAGGTTCCTGTAGAGTCAAAGAAAATGGAAAAGGATGTCTGAGACCAGTAATGTTAGGTGCCTGCCTTTCTTCACTAGGAGCTGAGGCTCCTGACATCGGCACCTACATTAGACACCTATAGTTAGATGGCAAACCTTTGTAATCTCCTATTTGATAAACTTCAATTCAAAATGACATTTATCCAAGCACTGATGCATTTAGTAATATAATTTGGCTTAGTTTCAAAAATATGAGCTAAAAAAAAAGTAAAAATCTCTAGTAAACTGGAAGTGCAGTTGTCTTGTTTTTAAAAATATGAAAAAAGTTTGTGTAAGATTTTAAATTTCATTTTATCTACATTTCTAGAAAAGTTGTAGTCTAATATAAAGATCTTTCTGTACTGTTTGAGCACCAAGTATTACTAAGTAGATATTAATAAAATTTAACACTAAAGCTGAGTAAATCCCTTTTAGAACTGAGGCATATAAATTCATTTCAATTTAAAACCTGCTGAAATTTCAGACAAAACTTATGCATATTTCCACACTTCCAAGGTTAAAAGTAGTATGCCCAGCAATCATGAAACAGATTAAAGAATTCCCCAAAGCAAGAGAAAAAGTATTACAGCATTGCAAGTTCCTTAAGTGATTATCTCCAAATGCCTTACTCTATGTTATAGTTCATTTTCACAACAGAGCAGTGGAAAAATCATGTGTATTCATTTTCAGTATCTCATCTTCTGCAATACTTGCAATTAAGGAATGAGAATCTAATGGCAAAACTAATGGCATAATTTTAAATAAAAATCTCTAACAAAGTTTGTTACTTTGGGGAAAAAGCTTCTTGAGCCTTTTATATATGCCTCAAAAAGAACCTGAAGCAAGGTCCCCTCCTTTCATATGCCAGCGTTTACAAATTCCTGGCAATCCTGCCAGCTTACAAATTACAGAAAATCCAGCCCACTTCAAATTCAGTTTGGCAGAGGCAACACCTTCTATTGGAGGCGTTCAATAATTTTAAAAAAATCATACTTAAACATACGCACTTCTGTTTTAACGCCTCCAAGTAGCCTGGTTACTGGAGCCACTACAGATTTTGAGTAGCAGTTTGAAGGATCGAGCACCTCCTACACTGCACATGGGGCTGCAACACTTCATGAAGGAGCCGTAGGCCACACAAATATTTGAGAAAGGGTCTGCAAAGCCACACACTTTTAAAGCGCTGGCATTCTCCTCTTAAGTTTTAAACTTAAGTACATGGGCTACAAAGAAAACAAATCAAAGTAATGGATTATATTTTCCAACATCCTACCTTGATATCCTCTGGTACGTACCGTATCTGCATTTGTAGGTGAAAATCTAAACGTTTCTTTCTTTTCTTTCATCAACTTTGCATAGCTTTGCCATTCCTGAAGCATTTCTTTATTGCTGAAAAAGTTAATTTACAGCAAACTTTTAAAGAGCTGATAACTAATAACTAGAAACAAAATACCAGGAGCCTCTTAATGAAACATCAACTTACCGAAGGAGCAGGAAAACTGCAAAGACCCACCCTCACTTCCAACTTCAGTGGAGTAATATAGCATCAAAGAGCAGGACAAAGATTTAAACAAAAGCCAAGTGGAGTAATAAAGTAGCCCAGAGGACACGTAACAATCTAAACATTTCATCTCTGAACTATAGTTTAAACTTGGCAAGCTCAGATACTGAGTAAATTTGAGTGATCATAAAGAAAAAATACACAGGTGTACCAGAAAAAAATTCTATTGGACAACAATCAGACCCATCACATTTTTTATTAGATTCATCAATAAATATTTCATTAAAACTATATTTACTCTGATTCTGAACATCCACAGTGCTTCTCCAGCTCTTTTTTTCTATTCTAAGTCTCAGGCTACTTCTCGTACTACCATTGCCTGGTATTTAAACAATAATTCATTTCCTTCATTTCCACTGTTTCTTTAAAAATATTTGTCAACTATAATAATACCCAATAAATTAATACTTTGATAAACAATATACATTATCCTCAGTCTTGTTATGCATTCTTTCCTGAAGTCTTCCCAATATTTTCCTCAAGACCTCTACATCCTGTCTGTAACTGTTCATAAAATTAAGTGATAGTGACATCAAAGTCCAATGAGAAGCTAAATGAACGCTTCTTTGTGTCAACATCTCACTGGAAAGTGAACGAGGACCAGTGGTTGGTCAGACTTCGCTCAGAAAAAAAGCCCAGTTTAAAAGGTAGGACAGTTCACAACACATAAAAGCTCAGTTTTGTGCTCTACTGTTGTGCACAGAACTGGTTAAGTAAGTCACACCAGAAACAAAGACTCGTTTTTGCTAGCAGTTGCCCAAAGGATTACTCACTGCCTAATCACGAGCATCTAGATGCCAGTTTCTTGGTGGAGAACTCTTCACAACTGACAGCACTCCCCAGCTGAGGGAAAGGAAAGGGGAGACAAGAATTCTCTGGTCCTGCTCCTCTCCTGCTGATCCCTCCCTTTCCTCTGGTGCATGGATAGCCAGGGAGGACTAAAGCACACCAGACAATCCAAAACACTGAAACAGAGGTACACTTTGTTTACTCCCCAAAATCCAGAGCATCACCCTTTCATAACAAGTGTCTGATGCTTCCAGATGTTCCACTTAGATGTGGTTGTTCTATAATACAAAATGTGAACTCCATTTATAAAAAGAAAAAAGGTATTAAGATGATAAAGCAATTGGGGCTAACATTCAGTCTTGTTTCCTGTGTCTAGTCTGTAGTAAGTGGATTGATTCCTGAATAGCAGTCCGAATGTAAGCATGTGGTGGGAAAATATGCAGAGATATAAACAAGTTTAGCAAAAATTTGTTCTATATATATACTTTTTATACTGTAGATACATCGCTTCTTTTCCCCTCATATGTACAATTGTTTGCCCTCTAAGCTATCTTTGCTGACAGCAGTCTACAAAGTTAAATTTAAGTTTACATGGAATGTAACACCAAGCATGAATTAACTGAAAAGGATTTTCTACTCAGTTGAATGGGAAATCATGGAGTTCCATGGGCAAGTCAACAATAAATTTGATAGAGATCTTTCTTGTTGTCTCAGAGCATCATATTCTGTAAAGAAAAGCACTCTATTTCCACTCATAGTGCAAAATATTTGAAATTACTTCTTTCCTTATAAATAGTAAACTAGGCACTCTGTTAAGAAAGTAACAACTTTTTAAAAAGTGACATTATAATACTTGCTTTTTCCTTTGTTTAAATAAAGTTTGTTCTTCTTGTAGCTCCTTTCCTGCTGCTGATCTATACTTTTCAGCTCGCTTTGCCTGAATCGTCCTGTCACAGGATAGAAGTTCAACGAATTTATTTCTTTGTCTGGACATCCTCCTTTTAAAATGTAAAGTTTGATATTGTTAATTAGATACTGCATAGAAAACTAAGTATATTTAGTAATAGCAATAAATACACTCCCAAAGCAATCTTTTTTATTTACTAGCGATCCTTTGCCAAAGCATAAGACAATTCAAGAGTCACAACTAGTAGAACTTTAAGTGCAACAAGTTCTCAAAACACTGGATCTTAATTCAATGAGCTGCCCAATTAAGCATATGAGGTCTGTTTTATTTCAATATAACCACAATAAATATTTAAAGTCAAACACATTTAAGTAATTTACCAAATGAATTACTTCATAAAAAAATACTGCAAACCCAACAACTTACTATGAGATAGAAAAAAAAAGCAGGCATGAACTGTGAATTCTGCAAGATTTTTTCCATACTGTTCATATTCTGCTTTCAAAAACAAACAAGAACCCTGTGAGAATACTGGTATCAAAAACTGTAACATATATCATGAAGTGCAGAAAACAGTGAGAAGTAGGGAAATGCAAGATTTCAGAGAAGTTTACATTGAAGCATACAGTGAAGACAGACTGCCACCTTCAGGTTCTTTTTATATAAGAAAAGCTATAGGCCCAATAACGAACATATCATACACAGGCAAGTTAGCCATTCTCCTAAATCAGTAACTCACTGTAAGAGATTTCCCCCTATCCCTTCAATGTTAATTAACCACATGGCTTTAATTATTAAATTAAATTACAGTATTGTATTGCTTTTCTGGGAGTGATATCACAGATGTGTGGACGCAAACGCAAAAGGGCAAGGAGCGAATGGGAGAAAATAGAAGAGAAGTTCACAGTAAATACAAAAATCCCTTTGGTGTTTGTTTGAAGCGTGAAACCTAATCAAAAAGGTCAACACACAAAAAAATTGGTCAGCTCTAGTTTACCAAAAAACAAGAGTTGAGACATTTTTTAAGTAACAGTAAAAATGTTTCTGAATACTGATAGAAAAAATCATTGTTATCATGGTAAATATTGGAAACATTTGAACAAAAAAGATTAGGAATATTTCTAGTGTCTTTATTCTCTCCTTTACTCAAAAAGGTACTTCCCTTTTTCAAAAAGGATTCACCAACAAATTCTCTCAGAGGTTTGTGTTAATTGCATATTGTGAAATACGACAAATACAGAATTTATCCAATGCAAATGAATTTCATGTATTATCTTGTATTTATACTTATTTATCACATTGCATATATTAAAAATGTAAAATTAAGTTATCTGCAAGATTCTACAGACCTTTTTTATTCCGTATTATCAAATTATGGACATTCTCTCAAGGGCAGAATTAGCAAAATACAAACGGAAAAGGAATTAAGTGGGAAAATATAAAAAAAAGAAATTGGTAGCATTGATTTTGGAGAAAAAGTATTTACAATTATAGAAATTATAAAAAATTGTATTCTATATATTGTCATAAATACCATTTATTCATCAAATACATGTTTGACACTGAGCGTAATGCTGCATAATAAAATGCTTATGTATTTTCCACTAGAAATGCAGAGTTTTCCATCACTTGCAAGATCCTTGTCATATACCATTACACGAAACTTAGTCACCTGCAAAGACTAGCTGACTCTGAGTAGAGCTGTTTGGTCATCCTGTGTTTTTTCCCTGCTTCAGTGAAATCATGGATTGAACTTGAACATTGGTCAGCAAGCAATTCTTCTTTTTCATCTTTTATAATTTCTTCTTTCAGCTTCCGAAATCTTAGCTTTTCCTCTTCATTAGGCCACTCATCCGACACTTCCAAACTGGACTGCAACAGTTCACTTAAGTTTAGCTTTTCAACAGGTGGTATTTCTACTGGAGTTAAAAAGAAATTACTGTAATCCTCAATATCAATTAGATTAAGTCAGATGTTTTTCTAAGCAAAATAGAGAGTTTAAACAGTGTCAATAAATCTAACACAAGTGGGATTTGTTAGCCTTTTTTTCTTTTAATACATATTTTATTCTCAGAGATTTTTCAGTGTTTAAAGCAATCTGTATTCTGGAAGAACCCAAGGGTCCATGACAAACGCGAGCAGAATAGGAACTTCCTTTCAACTGATAATTTAAAGATCTCAATTTTGTAAACTCTTCACCAAGCATTTTTTTTTTCAATCATCAATTCCAGCATGCAGGAGCTGATTCAACAGTACAATCATTTTTAAGCGCTTAATGATTTTGACTTACACTTTCCACTTAACAGTTTATGCGTGCTCAACACCCTGCAGAAATCAAATTCTCAGCGTAGTGTCCATATTCTTACTCCCTGAAGGTCCCTTGCTGCCTTCACGCTGTACACGTGACATTATGAGGACTCTGTACTCCTGCAGGAGCCCTGCCTCACTCAGAGTCTGACCCAAAACCTGTGCAACTCAGAGCCTGCCACAGACTCCGGTAAGTTTTAAATATGGCCATATCAGAAATACTGTATAAATGACAGTGACTTCTGATACAGAGTAGGACAGGAAAGCTGTAAAACCCTGCTTTGCACTGGAATCTTTAAGGAAAAAAGAGATTAGAAATTAAGACTAACATAATACACGTGCATACATGGATTGAATTAAGGCTGTATAATCCTAACTTTTTCCTCTCACTTCAGTTTTCTGCAGCATTCATATCCTCTCAATGTAGATTTGTGTATAAATAAGTATTACACGAACCATACGAGACTGAATTAGATTTCTCTGCACGATGAGTAGATAAAATATGTTCTATATATCAGAGGAAGCAAAAAGGCAAAGCAAACTGACACAATAATCGTTAACATACTACAAGTGCCCATATGCAATCTGTGAGTCAAAACAGAAGAGATTTTAACATAATCAATTTAAACATGCAACGGAATTACAAAAATCAAAGCACTGGTGAAAGTTCTAACGCAGCTTGCATCCCATCCCAACTGGCATTTCAGGTTAAAGAAATTTAGCATCATCTCAAACTACATCTTTGTAAGTATTAATTTTGACACATAACTGAACTTACTCAGGGATCTTCCATATTTACACGACAATGATTAATTCTAGGGTATATCTATGCTGCACTGATGTATGTATACAACCCCCAGTTACCAAACAACTATTAGGATGCCTGCAGCAGCGCAAAGCTCAGCAATAGCTGCCCACCACAGAATTCATCCACCTTTTTGGGCAGGTCTGTACCCCAGGCCTTCTGCTGCCTGGACGGGAACTGCAATTTAATATTGCAGCTCACCCTCGGCTGCAATGTTGAGATAACATAAGATGCACAGAGGTTTGGTTCTATACAAACTATAGGCTTAGGAGGTTCCCTGAATCCTAGAGAAGAAACACACAGGATTTCATATCGCTCCTCTTCTCACATTTTAGAGAAAAAGCATTATTCCAAGGTACATTCTGTCATCCTCTCTGCATGAAGTATGTATATACTACTTCTTACATACTGCTCTCATCCAACACGAACAGATGGGCCATGTGGGAGGGAGCAAAAAACTCTTGCATATTACAGAAGGTTCCCAAACTTCATGTGCATGCCCACAGATTCTAAATATTAAAGTCCATGGGATTATTTTTCTTTAAATATACCACTATCTAAGCTAATACTAAACATAACATGATTAACATACAAAGCTGTTCCAGACCATACTTCAGATTTGTTTCGTCATTCTAATCTATTGTTTGAATTAAGTATAACACAATGCAATCCCACATTTTTATGCAGACAAAAAAAATCAGCAGAAAAAGCGCTTTAGATTTGCTATTTTGAAGAATACTAACAAAATCCTCAACATTTTCAAGACTGTGTACCACTGAAGAGGACATAAAAAGCAAAAAACTAGAGCGTTTCAAGTATATTACTTGTTCCTTTCGAAAGAAAGCATATAATAAATGTATACAGGAACTTGGAAAAACACATGCATAGTCCATGTTACAATAAAAGCAATACACCGCTGTCAGAAACTACTCTGCTAATTTCCAAGCAAAACTCTCACTTCCCATACAAACTTGAAGGGTGATCAGCTATCATTAATTCTAAATTGCCACTGCTGAGTAAAGAGCAATCACTGAAAAATAATACAGGTTCATCTTACACAGATAAAAAGGAGACAGCTTATTTTCATAGCCTATACATCTTTAAAAAGAAAACCAAAAAACCTCTTTTGGTTCATTACTGAACTGCTAACTCTCTGCTAGTGTTAGGTGTAGAGTATACAAATATACTTGGCCAGAAGTCCCTAAAGGAGTACTTTCTTGTGTTCTGGCATTTTACTTCTTTAACCTCACACAAAAAGACATTTTTGTTACTATCCTCATTTAAAAAAAAAAAAAAAAAACTTTAGGTAACTATTAAAAATGCTCAAAGATCAGTACGAATCTGTAACTCTGTAACTCTACTGAGCAGTTTTGCCACAGTTTTGAATAATTTGCTTACCAGAAGCCCACTTGAAAGCTAGAGAAAGTGAAGTCTAATTGGACTGAAGTATTCCAATATATTTCAACCCTGATACAAGTTTGGCTTCAAAATGCTTTTGATGTCCATAAGAGGCATAATTTTGAATATCCAAGAGCAACATTAATTCTCATTGAAAATTAATAGTAAACATCTGATATTTTATTCTCACTCCCAAGTGTTTTTCCTGTTTTGATTCTAAAAGTTATTCTGCTGCTGATGGAAATACCAAGTAAACACCTACATTTGGCATTAAGCCTATGTCCAGAAAAAAATCCAAACATTAGCCTCAACTACTTTAAGCACAGATTAAATTAAGAGCTTTCTTTGTTTCTTCATTTTAGCGCCCTTTGTAAACTAATGTAGAAGATGCAGCAAAAAATAAGTTAAATAGGTAGTATATGTTGCTATATTAAAAGTGTTAGTATTTCACAAAAAAAAAATTAATGAAACTCAACTACTTCCATGGGTCACTGATTTCCTTCCTAGTAAAAAGACATCTGATTTTCTTTTATGATGTTTAGCAACAACCCATGCTGGGTTCCTATAGCATGGGCAATCCTGTGTAATATAGAACTTTTGGGGTTCTTTGTCTATAATCATGACTACATTAAATATTAAATTAGGACTCGACTTCTAAAACAGTAAAAGAGCAATCCTGCATTGTAAGTGGTCTATTTCAGTAAATCACTGATTTCCTCCCTAGAAGACTGTAAATATTTCAAAATGATGAATTTACATGATACGGCTTGCGGCAGGTATCAGGAACACTTCATGCAGGCAGGTGCTGGGCTTACTTCCTAGCAGAGCTCTTCCAATTAACTTCATTCTAGATGCAGAATCACAGAACCACAGGCTGGTTTGGGTTGGCAGGGACCTTGCAGACCACCCGGTGCCACCCTGCCATGGGCAGGGCCCCCTCCCACCAGCCCAGGCTGCCCAGGGCCCCATCCAGCCTGGCCTCGGGCACTGCCAGGGATGGGGCAGCCACAGCTTCCCTGGGCAGCCTGGGCCAGGGCCTCACCGCCCTCAAAAAACACTTATAGCAGAGGATGGTTTCGATCCATCGACCTCTGGGTTATGGGCCCAGCACGCTTCCGCTGCGCCACTCTGCTCTGGTAAATGATTCCTCAAATCCAGCATGGTCCTTTCCTGAGGAGACATCTAAATCAGCGCAAAGCTAACAGCGCTTGCGGTCTGAAACAAGCTGTGATTCAGGTCATCAGAGAAGACAGTTCAACCCTCCGAGGTACTTAACTAACGTCACGTGCGTCTGCCTGCAGACTGCACAGAAAAGAGCTCTCTTGCAAGTATAAAAGCCAAGTGACTTCACAGAGGGACAAACACATACGATACCTTAATCCGGAAATTCACTTGAGATCCTGACAACTTCAAACGTAAGTAAGCAGATTTTTACACATTATGCGTGCTAAAATAATGTACGCCAATATGGAAAAATGACAAACACTAAGCACTACTAATGCAGAAAAAAATGTGTCTATATAGGAAAATGCATCACTTGCTCTCAAGTAATGCTAAGATGTGGTAAAATTTGAAGGTAAATAGTGGTAATTAAGAAACACTACTGGGATATAATTTGTCTCAAAACAAGAATTATAAACACAGGTCTTAAAGCAAGAAAACAACTAATCACATGAAGTTCTGAAAACATAGATGGCTCCTTGTAATGGCATCATATGTGGAACTGAGATTAATAAAAATACAGTTGTCATCCTTATATCAGTATTTTGACTTCATTTTCAGTATCATGGTATTTTGAGACAATATTTTTATATTTCACCATATTGCTTAGAATTTTCAGTGGTTCATTCATACTTCAAATTTATTGTGTTCTCATTAATGATAGCATGTCTTAACATCCCCAATTCCAATCTGATACTAATGGTATCCACAGTCATTAGTTTTCATTATAGGAAAGCTTAAATGTGAGAAGAGGTCTTCTGTGGGAATATGACTAGTGCTTCCATTGTTAATGACTTCTGGAATCTACCTGATCATAAATACTGCAAATGATGTTGCATCTTTTCCTCTCTGCTGACAGCTTTTAAATTTTACCATCCTAATGTAAACTTATACCTGCAAAAGTGAGGAAAAAATAGAAAATGTGATCTGAAGATAAAAAGCAGACTGTACTTGTCTTTGAAGAATGTGAACTCAAACAACGTGAAAATACAGAAGATGTTATCAGACTCCTGGTACGTGGACAAACAGTATCGAACAGCTTGTAAAAAACAGTTATGGTGTATGGCGTATGTATTTATACTACAATACATTTTTTTAAAAAAGTCTGTGCTTCAGATTGAATGTAAATTTGACAGTTAGGTCCCCACCTTCCTTATGACACACAGGCAGACAGAAGGAACTTCCTCCATACGTATTGCCACTTTCCTTCTACCTCCTGACAAAGGCTAGCGGGCTGGCCATACTAAATAGGAGGAAAGCTAATTCTGGAATCAGCCTGCAGCTAGCTGACCAGCCATGCCTCCTTACAGCAGGCCTCTTACCTGGAGACTACAGGCAGACGTACGTTGGCATGACGCAGGCTAAGAGGAGGTCACCACCTGCTAACCTGCAGCCGTCCCAGCGCCCGCAGTGGCCCTGACTGTGCTACCGCAGCCAGCACCAGCCGTGTCTCCCGTACACGCCAGGCCTCCGACAGTGCCGCTGGGGGCAATTCCTTCAGCCTGACTTCGTGGCTTTGGCATCTGCGTGAGGCTGTTACTAGTCTCCTTTTTATCTGCAATAGTTTGAGTACCTCAAGCAGACTATTTCCTGAAATACAAGCTACACTGACCTGCTGCCTGGAATTTAATTGACTCCACCTTTTTTTCTGTAAGTCAAGTACTTTATTTCCATTTTTTCCCCCATGGTCTTCTACCAGTTACACATCTTCTTTTATTTCCCTATCATTTCTGTCACTTCTATCCCACTTATGAAATGTCATCTACCCGTACACTTACCCTACACTTGTGTGGTGTGCACACAAACCATTTTTCACCCTAATGAAACAGTCCAACCCTCTCTGTTCATGCTTCTTCCCTGCTGACTCTAAAGAACAGCCGCTGCTGAAAACATTGTCTTCTGTTTCTCTAATCACATCACACAATTAAGACCTCCTCTTATTATACAAAATATAGCCTCTTCTCCACTTAAGGGTTTAAGATTCACTGTTTGCATTTGGAACATAACGATGCACTTCTTTTTCCTGATCTATTCTAGCCTGAGGTGTCCCTTTCAGACACAGAGCAGGATGACGCTCATTAGTGAAAAAGCCAACAAGGAAAGCATCCCCTGGTTCACACTTTTTTTCAAGACAAATTACAGTAAATACACATAAATACATCTCCAACTTACCTGAAGTAGCTGGCTCCACAGAGGGTAGGCTGCTATTCCCAGAAGCCCGAAGAAAGGAGAGGATGGATTTTAATCCCTTTTGTATGACATCTTTAGGTGGAAATTCAAGGGGACAGTGTCTCAGATTCAAGGCTGTCAATGAAGTTAAGCTTCCTGTACAAACAGTGTAATTTAGCAAACAGTTTGAAAGATGGGTGAGTTTTCAGATACGTCTAGCAGTTGAGTTAGAGTGAATTACTGGTATTCACTGTGTTTATAATGATTTTTATGATAATTATTATCACATATGCAGATACTACATACTACCTTAAGTTATTTATTTGCCCAACTCTAACTTCTTTAGCTTGCTGTTTTTGGAACTACAAATAATCAATACTTTCCTATATACCTAGTATTACCAACACTGTAATACTTAAGATTACCTATTCCCAATGGGCTATATTTTTCTTTTTAAAAAAATCTCTTTTTTTTCTTCAAGAAAATTAAGACAGACTAGACTGAATTACATTAAAATGTTTGCTTTCTCCTTGGAAGTAACTCCTAACAACTTTAATGTCCTGGATTTTACATGCTCAAATGAGACCATCTACAAATCAATTGAGCCTTCTGTAGGGAAAAAAAAAATATCAAAGCTCAAACGCAATTCCAGAATTTGCATCAGATGTATACAGAACCAACCAAACATGTATTTTATCTTTTCACATACTTTTACTTCAAACTCAAAGCTATTGTATCTTGTGTCAAGAACTTCTACCTTCTCTCAGTACGGCAATGCATCTCTGAACTGAACCAGAAACACAGCATGCATCTGGCATGTATTCCGCCCCTTGATGACTGCAGATATTTTGTATTTTGGTTTCTAAGATGTTTCACGTGAACTTGTATAAAACAGATTGTCGTTCTTGTTGCAATTGTTTGCATGCTTTTTCTTTTACCTTTTTTGCCCATATATTCTACAGTTGCTAAGCATCTTTGTGATTTTTTTTTTCCATTTTTAATTTTAACTATTTAATTTCTCTCTAAGCAAATCATTCTCCTCATTCAAAATTAGTCTAGATAAAATGACCTGACTCACAACAGCTTAGCTAACCAGTACAATCCCTCAGCTCCTGTCCTGGTGCTTTCGCAAATGCATGGAATTTGTGGTGTTGACAGATCTATGTTTTTACCCGATATTAACTTTTTGTATAAAAGGAAATGAAAAGATTTAATTTTTTCCTACTGTAATATTCTGATTTTCTAATTCTGAAATCATTGGGTTTATATTGCTGCTCACTCCCAGTCTCACCCTTAGCTATTCTTGCCCAAGGAAACAAAGGGCTACCACCTCTTGACAGCAAACAAGAGTGACAAATCTTCAGCCCCCCAAGGGCTAGTGAGTTCACGCACCTTGCAGGCCTGCTGCAGTCTCCTACTTTTCTAATGAGCAAAGGTATGCGCTGAGTTACTCTATATCCCTTATAAAAGGTCATCTGCCCATATACTTATCCTATGATCCTTAGGAAACACACAGCACGCACACAACACATACATATATAAATACATACATAGACTTATTTACATAGCATAAAGTTACACATGGAGACAGATGATGACTGATAGGGTCATCTTTCTTTTCATGTTCTGCTTACCGTCTGGTGAAATGGGAACAAAATATGCACAATCAGTTTCAGAAATCAGATTTACCGTCTTCCCCAATAAATTATGCTTCATAAAAGTAAAATAAAATCAGCAAATTTGCCTTCCCAATAACTGTATTTGCAGAATTAAATAACGCTTTCAATCAAGTTAAAAAAAAGCCTAAACTTCCCGATCTAGGCAAAAATACAAAAGTTGAAATCTTGAATCTTTCAAAAAATAAAACTGTACAAAGTCTCTAAAAGAAAGGTGGTATATGTTGTCTTTACATTCATTTTAGATAGACATACAGTTTATATAACGGTATTTAGGAAGCACAGCATTGAGAACAGACAACCTAGTCAATCAGGATATATATTTTTCATAATGTATTATTAGAATCATGCTAATTCTCCACTCACAGCTTGACCTTACAGCCTAACCTGTCTCACTTTCTACAGGTTGACTGCTTAAAACTCTGTGTCTATCTGCTTTACTTGTTACAGTATAAAATAGTGTATTTGCTCTTTTAAAATTTTTTTACTTGCAGAAATACCAAATACATTACTAATAGCTATGCTATTAGATTTTAAATTACTAGTAATTAAAGCTGAAAGGAATGTTACAAAACAAATTTTACAACATGATTAACAGCTCTATTTGACATTAGTTCTCTTGAAATGTCAACTACAGCAATATTGACAAAGTGCACTTAAAAGAAAAAAATAAAAAACAGCATGAACGCAATGGAAGGAAATGAGCAGCTGAAGTAGGTACTAGGGTTCTCCAGGAAGCTGGTGAACACAGGAGTTTTTCCAAGCATCACGATGGGGAGAACTGCTGGATCCAGAGAACTCAGCAATGTTTCACAGAACAATTTTTTTTTCTTCAAGATTTGAGTGTGCGCAATCAACATCAACAACAGACATGACACAGCACCAAGTTTTGTCTTCTCTGGCATGCTCCAAGTGCAGCTGAACCTATGCTGTTAACCCACAACCCTTCAAGAATCTGATTACTTATGCCTCTGAATTACACTTATTTTCATACATGTAAGTTATTTTGACTTCTTTTAAACAGAATATTTACATACAAAAGCATCCCAAAATAAAATTGTACAGACACACTCAAGTGTTTGGGATTATATATTATGCTCACTAAGTTTTACTTTTTATTTACTGTTTCTCAGTCTGAATTGAATGCCTTCTATAATTGCTCTTTAAGGTAAAATTGGTTTTGATAAATAACTAAAACCTGTAAATAAAGTGAAACATAATTGTGATGTGTACTAGGGAGTATACCATGGAATATAAATTGAAGAGATAGATGCTGGTCAACATCCAGCTGAACATGAGCCAGCAGCATGCCCAGGTGGCCAAGAAGGCCAATGGCATCCTGGCCTGCATCAGAAATAGCGTGGCCAGCAGGGCCCAGGAAGTGACTGTCCTCTTGTACAGGGTGCTGGTGAGGCCACACCTCGAACAGTGCTCAGTTTTGGGCCCCTCACTACAAGAAGGACATGGAGTTGCTCAAGCGCGTGCAGCGAAGAGCAACAAAGCTGGTGAACAGACGGGAAAACAAGGCTGATGAGGAGTGACTGAGGGAACTGGGGCTGTTTATTGCGAGATGTGTGGATGTGGCACTAAGGGATGCGATAGGTCAGGTTGATGGTAGGACTTGATCTTGAAGGTCTTTTCCAGCCTAAATGAGTCTATGGTTCTATGATCCTCCTAGGTCTGCTCACTTGGAAGACTTGAGATCCAAGCACAAATGGATTCTCCACATCAAGGAGTTCATATATGCAACCTGGTACAAGCAAAAATACAACAGCTACATGGTATTTAATGCAACAACCTATTACCACCACAGAATGCAGATGTTCCAATTTCACAGATCTGCAGAACAGACACCTAGAACTTTTCAACTACATTCTGATTCTTTCATTGTTAATCTTCTGGTGATCAGTCACAGGGTCAGAGCTGACTGGTAGATTATCAGTAGTGTAAGAAAATTTGAGTTTTGCCATCCCAACACCAACAAAATTACTTACTGAGTTGAAGGGAATTCAACTCAAATCTCAAAAACATTTACAACTTATTTTTTCCCTGCCACAGACCATACCTAGAACTAGAATTCTCAAATTTTAATCAGAACTATTGTTTTGAAGTCTGCTAAAGTTAAACTCAAACTGAGAACTAGTGAAAGCCAGCACTGCCCGAACTGTTATTTTGAAATGGCACTGAAATTGAAGCTGAGGTGAATTAGAGAAACTGAACCCAAAGAGGTTGGATGAAAATGCAGCTGTACTGCACAGGCACCCCATGCTGGCTGCAAAACAGACACTGTTCTACTGTAACTCGAGGGAAAAGTGCAGAATCAGCCTGCCAGCATCTTATGAAAGGAGGAAAGTTCTGAGGAAGGTTTGAAAAAGAGGAATTACTTGGTACCACAGATCAATGGAGATACCCCAGGCAGAAAAGCAGGCCAAAAAGAAAAAGGCATAAAGGATGAATTACTTGATTACAAACTAAGACTACAACAGACCAATAGTGCTGTATACATAATTATGTTAGAGAGTAACAAAAATGCATAAAAATGAAGATCCATGTTTATTGCACAGAGACTAAATATGCTGTTTTGCAATTATTGCTGTTGGTTTTGTGAGGAAATATGTCCACAGAGCTCATAGAGGAGCACATCTTTGTCAAATAAACAAGCATTCCCAACACTCCAATCAATCATAGTGATGTTTTCAACACAGCATTGATGGTAAGCAATGCTGAGGTTTAGAGGCTTAGTAAATCGACCGTATTCTACCATTCTAAAAATGAGTTTGCCAAGAGAGCTACAGTTACCAAAATGCCTTTTCATAGTCATGATTCACAAATTAGAAAATTACTTCAAATAGTTATAAAATATAATGCAGAAATGGAAGAGCTACATTATCAGCAAGAATAAATGGCTTTGAAGATGCACCTTGTAAAGAACTATTTGGAACACAATTAGATTTGAAATAGTTTAGTATGAAGAAACTGAATCTATTTTTAAACAAATTATCAAAATGAATCATACAGATGACTTCAGTACTGGAAAAAATGAAGTCTCTATTTTATCTTGCTGAAAACCACTCATGTTTGAACATGACTTGAATGCAGTGGGAGAGCTACCCAGGACATGCAGCTACAACACATACTGCATGATATGGCAGTGGGCACTGACAACTTGCCTAACCAGGAGGATGGCAAGTCAGCACTCTACCTTTCAGCATCCTTTTCAAAACTGTTTACTTACATTTTAACCTGCACCACCTGCTGAGACTCTTCATCATTTACAGGTGTTCCTAAATTACTCTAAAGAACACTCAGTATTATTGCATCTATCTAGCTCCTATATAATGCTCTTATTTTTTTAAGCCTACTAAAAAAAAGTATTATCATTCCCATTTTACAGCAGTGGAAATGGAGGGACAGGCAGTCTGGTGACTCATCTGGAGTTAGGTAGCCTTCCTGACTTCTGCAGCGAGCCACTGGCAGTGCTGGAAAGAGAAGGCACGTATACCAAGTTCCAGCCACCCCACACTTCCTGACTTGCTGAAGTTTGAGACCACTTTTGCAAACATGTTGGCTGACAATGAATTTTTCATCTCCAATCACCAAATTCAGAACTCATGGTAATCCTACACAGATCAGGTGAATCTGTATAAATGCTCTAGCAACAGCCACGGGTAAACAACAAAACTGTTCTGCTACCATTGAGACTCCTGCTCCCCTTCTAAAGATTTTTTTATTCATAGAACAGGTAGCTTTTAATATTAAAAAGAAAAAAGTTCAATAAATGAAGGTAAACATCACACATTCGTTCCAGATGTAGTTTAGAAACATACACAAGAAATGAAGACTAACAGCTGAGAGGGGGTTATCCTGTATTATCCTCCAAACTCATCTCAGTTTATATCACAAACTTTTTGTTTGGTATTTATGATGCAAGCATCAGAAAACTGGTGTTCTTACTAAGAAAAGAGATGACAAAACAGCCATGGAATGGACACTGCAGGATGGTAACTAAGTTAGTGCTGAAGCTGTCAGCATTAGCTCCTACTCTGTTTCTTGATATAGGTGGTTAGGATGGCAAGTGTACAGACAAGAGAGCAATAGGGAAGGGTAGGAGGAAGAGTGGGCTGGGAATTAGCTCATGAAACATGATTTTGTAAGAAAAAAAGCTGTCTTGTCAAAACAAGAGTGTTTTGTAAAAATACACCAGGTTTTGACAACTGCTCACTGTGTCACAGGCACAACTCCCAGGTTTTCTCCCAGTTTTCCAGGTGGACTGCTTGCCTATCTCCCGAGGTCCCCATGACTGTGGAGAAGCCTGCTATGCCAGCTCCTAGGACGTGCAGGGGACTTGGAAATTTTGACAAGCACAGCTCCACAGCAGGGAAATTAAAAGCCTTTAGTAACTGGGATTAAGGCAAATCCTTGAATTACGTCCACCATCCTTTAGCTAAGATTCAAATTACAGTGCCTGGGCCAGTCCCAGTCTCACACTGTCCACCACATAAGGAGTCCAGTCTGAAGCAGCTCAGCCGCTGTGGAGCTGGAGGAAGCATGGTTCTGCACATCATGTGCACGCATATATATATATAACGTGTGTGTATACACACACACACACACGCAAATACTACATTGTAGGTGGCAATGCCACAGACATGCAGCCTCTGCCAAGGGAAGACAGATCATGCAAAGCAAGGCATATGGTGGGACAGCATCACCCCAGCACAACATTCCTGCCAGCCGCATCCAAGATCCTTGCGACTCAAGAATACCGACGTGGATGTGGGCAAGTGAATAAGGCAAACGATGCTGAAAGTTGTGCTATCAGAACTGGCAGAGCAGAGCGGCATGGCCTGGGCCACCCCTGCACAGCCAGGCTATCGCTGCGCCACTCGCTAATGAGCATGTACACAACTTTGGAGAGCCTGGCTGCAGCCAGCCTCTACAAATGCCTCCAGCCATCTGTCATCACTTCACTGCTGCCCAACAAATCCTGCCCTGAAAAAACTGCAGTGCTCTTTTCCAATTGCTGTGGCTTGAACAAAACCCTCAAACACAGCAGGAAGGCTGGAATCCTTTTTGGTACCCATCATCCCCACAGCCGGCAAGAATGGGATAGATGAATATATGTTGCATGTGGCAGGAATTCCCTGCATCTCAATACCAACCTGGGAAATCTGTAATAAAAGTATTACAGTAGCAGAATCCCGATCTAGGATCTGTCCAGAAAACAGTAGCACGTGAACCAAGTTTCACTGCAGAAGACAACATCAGGTCAATCAGCGAACAGCACGCCTCCAGCACATCGGTGGCGGATGCTTTCAGCACAGGTCTGAGCAGCCAGGGCGGTTTGGGCCTGCCCCGGGAGGATGAGCTAGCCCCACAGCTCATGGGTTGCAGTCCTGAAGAAACCTGGGCCTCAGGGACCGAGGATGCAGCCATGCAGTCTGAGCAGAGGCAGACCCTGGTGCAGGAAGCCTAGGAAAGGGATCAGTTCTGACAGCATTCCTTAGAAACCAAATGACCACGCTTACTTCTTGGTCCTATTTTCAAGGAAAAATGCAATCACTGCTAGTGAGTGCTGCCCCAGTGTAACTGCTGCATGGAAGGCAAGAGGGTCAGTACTGCGTCAGCAATGTTTTCTGCCAAAATCTTAGCAAAGGTACAGGGCTGGAACCTAGAACAGCTGTGAGGAAACGGTATTTACTGCTGCACCTGGTTGTTTTCTTAACGCATCGCCCAAAGAGCAGGAAGGGAGCATACTTTCATAGCATTTAGTATGAATAACAAAGCTTTGTTAAAATTACAGAAAGGGTAATAGTGCTTGGGAATATTCTTGGGCCTTACAATATGATTGTGTCACTAAACAGTTGGACTGGGCCCTGATGTGTGTCTGCCTGTACCAGCCATGCCTCCCCCAGGCAATTCCTGCATGTAGCCCAGAAACACCAAAGCTCCAGATCTCTTCCCAGGGGAGTTTTGCATGATGCCATCCTGGTTGGGCCTGAGACAGCATAATTATATAGGAACAAGTCATTTTGTGCCAGCTGGCCCCAGCAGGTGGGAACAGACCTGGGAACATTTTGATTACTAGCAGAGATGTCATCTCAGAGACAGGGAGGATACTTCACACAGAGTACTGGAAAGTCAAAATTAATATAACGGAGTCCAATGAAGCACAGGAGCCAGCACGGTCCATCTCAGACAGCTGTAAAAATATATGCAACAGCAAGCAGCACTCAGCTCAACCCTGGCAAAGGGCAGTCTAACACCAGCTATGTAAAGCAGAAGGAAGTTAGGCCTAATTGCGTGGCCATCTTGAGTTCAAGCCATTTGTTTTGGTGACAAGCCCAGACTCAAGATGTAGCTTTGGAGGTTGGTCTCCAAAATACTACAGCAAGGAGCCCTAAAGCTCAGACAACTTCAAATAGGGCTGAGGAAAACAACAACAAAATCAGCATTTATGCTGTGAGCCCCAGGAGTCCTGGGCTCTGCACCTTGCAGGGGAAGGGTGAGGAATGGGGACCCCTCCTCAGAAGTCTCCCTACTCTCATCTCCAGCTAGCAAGGGGCAACCTCAGGCCACCCCAGGAATCCATGCAACCTGCTCAGTTTTCCTTAGGAACATTTGATATGGAGATACTTGTGATTCTAAGGTAGTAACCACTAATGCAAAAAGAGCTACTAACATTAAAGATGTCTTCAAAGTTAGTAAGTTAAGTGTAAGAAGTTGCTGTAGAAGTTCTCAGTTCTAATCACGTTTAGAGATGTCTTACCATGCAGATACCCCAAGATGTCTGAGACCTCTGAAACATTTTTTGCTTCAGCCTTACTCAGAGAAACAATATCAAACATTTGTGACCAAAACACTACAGACATTTGATTAATTTTTCCCCTCTCAATGAAGGCAATCATCATACATGCTCTAACAAAAGTAATTTCCCTCCACCCCCATGTTTGTGGTAAATTAACGTGATTCTTTAGCTAAATATCAAAGTATTCTAAAGTCTCATTATAGAGTTGAGCATCTATGACAGAAGTGAGTACTTACCAAGCTCTGTGGGCAGCTCTTTTATAGGATTCCTTTCTAAAAGCAGAATTTTCAATTGCCTTTGCAATAAAACAGAAAATAGTTGCAACTGTAAAAGCAAAATTCATTTAAATAGAAACATGAGAATTTTTTCCTTCTTAATTTTCTTCTTGCTTGTTTCATACCACAGAAGGGAACCAGAAGGCAAATCCACGCTTCTCCATTGCAAACATCAGAGCTGAAAAATGACACACCCCAAAGCTTTCCGGTATGACAATCTGAAGTTCGCATTTATGCCCATGAATTATTATATACTCCTTCAATATTTAGTATTTGATCTTTCTTTGCAAAGCTTATCACTTCTAACTCTGATACTGACTGTTCCAATTATAAATTCATCATTTTCTGTTGTTTATAATTTTGCTGAGCTGCAACTGTTTGGTTAAGTGCATTCCGCAGGCTAAATTTGAGCTAAAACCGTTCAGCCATTTTTGATAATGATATTAGAAAGAAATATGCCCTATTTGTGTTTCTTTGTTTGTTTGTTTTTAAAAAAGCTCCAGCGTTCCTATTCTTGGAAGAAGCCTAGAAGTTTGGCATGGGTCAGGCATTCACCTCACAAACATTTATTGCATTGATGTCACATATGAGATTTTGATACATCTGGAAGTCTGCTAACATTTAGACAAACCCTAAGCTTTTGAAAAACTGACAATTTGCCTGTGCTTAGAAAACAACTGATACTGTTTAGCAAGTAAAGTGTCCAGAACTGCTGTATGGAGCATCTCTGACGGGAACTTCTGAGCTACCATGTGTGGACATTTTGTCCAAAAGCAGGGAGGTTGTCTCTTTTTCCCCTTGTAGCATACAGGTACTGATACCAAGGCAGCTATGAAATGTAGCCTATTAGAGAAAAAACACTAAGAATTTCCTAATTTTGACTGCTTCATTTTGCCATTTTAATAAGATTCTTCCAACAACTTTTAAGTTTAATATCCAGCAACATATCAGATAAAGCGATATTCTATAGACAAAGCTCTGCCCATACCATAAATGAAGTATTATCCTACTAGAAAAGTTGATTTGTTTTTATTTACAGGTGATGTAATTTGATTTTACTGTTAAAATTCAACGGAAAACAAGAAGAAAGCTTGGAAGTTGGTCATAATATTTCTTTACCTCTAGGTAAAGAGGAAAAAACATTTTGGCAGCTGCTCAACACTGCATTAACATTCGTGGCAATATTCTAAAGACATTTCAATTCAGTCAAAAAATGTAATCATATTCATGTTCATATTTTTAAAGCAAAATACTCAATTCAGATTAAAACAGAAGTAGAAGCAAGAAGGGATTCCACACTTCAAACCCCACAAATTCCTTAATTTAGGCAGTACTGTACATCAGGTAAAATATACCTTTATACTCCAGCATGTAATAAGGATGAAATGAAGTTATAATGATATTCACTAAACATTACTAAAATTCCTCAATATTTCTGATAAGCATTTTCTAAATCTGAGCTGTTTGAAGCCTGTGGAAAAATACAAACAAGTATATTACATGCTGGGACAAATGACTGACATGGTATTTTCTAGGAAGACACATACAGAGAAAGCCTTAATCTCACAGGATTTCAACCACTTGTACAACGATGATCATATAATTCACAAGCTATACTATCAATCCCATCCAATTTAAGAATAACTTATGAAAACTATTTAAAAGATGAAAACAGACGTGACTTTTTCAGCTATTTTTAGAGGCATGTCTTCATTTACTGTATTTCTCTAATCAAAAGTTGAATATATAATTATTCACAAATGAGTGATCTTAAAATACTTTTAAGCACCTTATTTTGCTGTCATGAATGTATTTTTAATTCTGGAAAATTCCGTTGCATATACCTTTCAAGGGTTGTCTCCTTTTCCTTATTACTCTTCTCAGAAAGGTTTGTTTTAGAACCACAAGTGCAAGCATGCATTCCTGTGTTAGTTCCTTCTCCTTCCAGTACACATTGTTTCTTTGTTCCCAATAATTACTACACATTATGCTTTGTGGTCTTCCACTTCTTGAGTGAGAAGCAAGGAATTGCCCAAGGACATTAAAAAAGTGGCAAGAAGTTAGTTTTGGTGATCTTAGCAACATGAGAGCAAGTGCACTTTTCAGGGTCACAGCAACATGGTGTACACCCTTCTTTGCACACCCCATATCAGCAACAGCTAATTAATCCCTCCAACAGTTAATACAGTGCCAGACGACTATCAAAAACAGACTGATGGATATCATTCTTCAACTAAACCATCCCTCACTGTCAGTTACGAGTTACACTAACAGGACTTTCTAAAGTTAAGGGTTTAGAAATTCACTAACGTAATATTAATTGGACCTTTCGGTTCGAGTTTCAGTAAACAAAAAATAAGCTTATTTAGCATTCTCCTGCACTGAGGTCAATACCAAACAAAAGCACGTAAAAGTTGGACTGTTACAATTAAATTACAGTAAGGCAAACAGAAGAAAAATACAATTGTTATTAAGTTACCTGTATGACCAATGATCTTACCTGTGGTAACCAATTCCAGGGGGAAGAGTTTTAATCTTGTTAAACCGGAGATCCAGCCAAACAAGATGTGGCAGCTTTTGAAATAAATCCTCAGGAATCATTGATATGACATTTCCCTCCAGATGAAAGTGCTAACAGAGATAAACCATAAACACGTTAAATCCAGAAATAGAGGAACTGCTCCTTGGCATGCAGTGTTGAACATGAAAACTGAACTCCTCTACACTTTTATGAAAAGAACAGTTGAAGGAGATTAAAGGATACACGGCTCTAAGTTATACACATGAATTAAGGACTTTTTTAAGCATATATTAAAGATCATAGTTAAGAATCTGTAGTTTTCTCATTCATCTGACAAAGCAACAGCCCCTTAACCAGTTCGCACTACATTCAAGCCAAAGGTATTAAAATGATGATTTACACACCTTTATGTAAGGCAGTTTATATATTTCCTCAGTAAGATGCTTAATATTTTTTCTACTGACATCAAGAGTACTTGAAGATGACGACACACACTCTTCAACAGCTTTCCTTATCTCTTTTGATGAATTGGAACCAGATGAATTCCTCTGCTTGAGATATTCATCTCCAAAATTATCACCACTGCCATTAGGCCCTTTGTAATAGCTGTCATCCATTTCTCAGCAAGCAGAAAATACCAGCTCATTAATTCAGACTGATCAACTGAAGACAGGTCATGATCTGAGAAAAACAACAAAATATTTTGGAAACAGAATGCATACAAAGCAAGCTTCTTGTTTATGTTATTTTCAGATTATCTATCCCCAGCGTTATGCAATATTTTATAATACAAAACAGTCACATTGTTCTTTATATATATATATAAACATATTTATATATACACATGGTTATAATAATTCCAGAGTTTATCACAGCATATATTTAACAGTACAGGAAAGAAGAAAAATCACTGACTGGCCCTTGTGGCTATTTTTTCCCCACACCACACGAAACATACTCTTAGAAGAAACACCGGCACATACATCTATAGATCCAATAACCCCCCTCCTGAACACACACCGTTGTGACAGCCTCATTGCCACCTGCCCCTGCCAGGGCTGGTGCCCGAGTTACCGCCCCACGGCCGTGCCGTGCCATGCCATGCCTCCGCACCCAGGCCTGGCAGAATACAGATCCCCTGGGGCACACGGTGCCCCGAGCACCTCAGGGCTCCCTGTGGGCCAAGCTGGGCCCGGTTGCCCCGTCTTCCCTTCATTCCCAGAGCTTGCCACAGAAGCCGCTTGAAGGTGACTGTCACACAGAATTCACCCCAGTGCTCACGAGGGATTGTGTTTTTAATGAAAAACAAATCTCATGCTCCTGGAGTCGCACCCGAATGCGCTCTGGAGAGATCCTCCCCAGCCGTTCGCGCCCCGGGAGGCTGTGTCCTGCCCCATCCACGCTATACTCCAATGCAAATAAAGTACAAAGAACGCATTTTTTTTAATCCTGTTATTTCTACTGATTTCAGTGGGTGCTACAGTTCTAGTGTTCAGCTATACTTCAACTCTTGCGGGCTCAGCGTTTCTGCTGCCCAGTGCCCCAGTGCATCAGCCCGAGGCCTGTGCGCGCAGCAGCCGCCCAGACGCGAGGCGGGAGTCACCGCTCCCCCGCACCGCGGGCGCGCTGCGTGCCGCCGGCACACGGCGGCGGCCCCTCG
>VXAA01000236.1:258181-274025 GCA_013399115.1 Anseranas semipalmata
CCCGAAACACAAGCTTTTTGCGGGCGTGCACCGCGGCATGCCACAGCCGCGTTAGGCTTCTCAGGCGCGGCGTGGGATTCCAGGGGGGCAAGGCGAGGCAAGTCGGGCTGCGGGGGGACCGGGGGGAGGCGTCGGGCCGAGGGACCGGGTGCTCCGCTGCGGGGAGCCCGGCTCTCTTGGAAGCTCTCCCGGGGTGCGAAACGCTGAGGTAGCCCTGGGACGCCAGGCGAGCCGTGGCACAAGTGCCTGGTGCTCGGGGTGCCGAGCTGTGCGCTGGGTGAAGTTGGAACGAAGCACGGCCCTCGGCGGGAGGGTGCGAGGAGAAGCCCTGCTCTCGCGCCGGCCTCTCGAGGGCAGGGTGGTCGCAGCTGGGGCCGGTCTGCGCCGGGCAGGAGCAGCGGGTCTGTGTTAGCAACTGGGAGTAGTTAACTTCGCGATACCGACCTTCCGTCTATTCCCTATTACTAGCGCATAGGGGAAATGACCCCTGGCTGAGCAGGGAGCGCACCGTGTGCTGAGCGAAATGCGAAACTAAATCCTCTCGGAAGGAGCGCTGCAAAGCCCATTAGAGCCCCTGCTCGTGTGTGCTGACAGCGCGTGTGCTGTTGGCGTTACGGGGCTGCCGGGTGCGTGCGGCTCCGGCGGGCTTTCCTCGAATTTGTGCTCCCGGTGAAAAATGTTTCATCTTGGATGTGGTGCACCAGCAGGAGCAGCGAGCGCGCCAAGAGGGAGCGCTTAAACTGGAGGCTTCGCTGCGCGATCCAGAAGGCGTTGCATTTTGAACCGAGCCTGTCTGCAGCCAGCGTGGAGAAACCGAGCTTTGCAGTGAGTGATCGTTGGCAAAATCCCGATGACACCTCATAAGGTGTTTTAAAGCAGCGCTCTTGCGGTGGTGGGGGCTTCCTAGGGCACCCGCTGCCGGCGCTGCCCCGGCGCTGCCCGCCCCTCCCGGCGCCGCGCTGCGGTCGCTGCCGGCCCAGCACGGTTGCTATGGAGACCCGCGGGCACCGCGCGAACTTCCTGCAGTCGGGGCTTTCGCTGGGCGCGTGACACCGCGTGGAGGAACCACTAGTGCTGACAAGTTCACGTAAAATGATAATAATAATAATAACGATTGTTAGAAGATAGATCCGTACGTGACGGTTTACCCATAGGCTGCCAGTGACACACACAGGAATGAGCCTGGCTGCCTAAACCCAGCGGTTGGTCCCTTTGAGGTATGAAAGGGTGTGTGTAAATGGCAGGTCAGCTGCTGAGTAGTAACACAAGGTCCAGTACTTGCCTTCAGATAAATCTAGCTACAAATGTGTAGATTTTTGAGGCAAAGAAATCCACAGTGTCGCCTTGCCTGACGTCCTCGGGACCGGTTGCAAGACCTGCTTGACCGAGCTGCCGCTTTGGGCCGAACAGAGGCGGCTGAACCGCAGCGTGCTGGGCTTTGTGGGCTGGGGAGTAACGAGGCTGTTCTCAGCCCAACCGCCCGGTGCTGGGGGGCTCTCACGGCCCTCGGAGGGTTACCGGCAGCTGGCCTCGCGGTTAGAAGTCAGTACTTCCTCGCAGTCCGAGGCTGCCCAATGCCAGCTTCCTGCTGCTGGCTCTTACCCCGATAAATCCAAGGGCCTGCCGTCGTATTTCTGCCTGGCCGGAGCAGCAGCCGCGAGCGCAGCTGTCTGGCACGCTCTTTGGTGAGTTGTGGCACTGGGCGCCGTGGGCCTGTGGCTCCGAAGGAGAGCTTCATCTTTCTGCGCCTGTCACGCGGGCCTTCTCTCAGCCCTCTCCAGCTTTCTCAGCACCGCGTTCTGTTCACGCCAGAACGGATCCTGCTGCTCTCGCAGGGATCCCAGGACTGCCGGGTGCAGCGGGGTGTAACCTGCGCTCAGCCCTCGCTGCTTTAACGCCCGGGGGCTGAGGGGCGTGCGGCCACGTGGCACCACGGCGAGTCGCAGCCACCAGCAGCCGCCCTGCTCCCGCCTCTCTTCCCAGCTTGGCCGCTGCGCCCCGCTCTGCTAGCCGTGAGCCCGCGTGCAGCCGGGGCAGACCGCCTCTGGCCTCCGCTGGGGCTCATCCGGGCTGTCCTGGAAGAAGGGGCTGGGCGTCTCTTGCTGGCACTCCTGTTTTTGGTGTTGTGCTTGACTGCAGCGTGCACATTTTGCTGTTTCATGTTTGCTGATGAAATCTTTGAAATGTTTCTGAGCATTTCAGAGTTGGGATTCAAGTAACTGAAAAGCTGACTTTGATAGGAGAGTGTCAGCGTGTTTTGTGTTTGCTTCCAGAAGGCATCAGTACGCGCAGGGATTGGTTCCCATCACCTTTGTGAACATCAGCTTCGCGTGCTTTCATTTACATAGACAACTTCGCATGTACAGAAGCTGCAAAAAATACATTGGTTTGGGCGCGTGCTCCAGCCTGTGCATCTAGAGAGTCTAGGTAGTGATGTCTTTTTGACAGCAGGGGTTTGACAAGGTAGATTGTGCCCTGTTTCTGAACAGAGAAGGTTAATGAGTGTAAAAGAAAAAAAAAATGGAAGAAGTAAAAGGGCTGGAAAAAGGCTGCAAGAGTGAGGACTCTCAAAGCTATGGTGTGCTGGCATCAAGGTGGCCTCAGTAAGCTGAAGTGAATTGTAGTAGGCTTGCGGATTTATGGTTCATGCTTAGGTCGTTATCGCCATGTACTGTTTTACATCCGGAAAAATTGGTCCTTGTCTTTAAGGGCTTTTTAGGGTTTCTTATTTATACCCACAAGAACTTTTGGAAAGCTCATTAGCTGGTCAGGGAATGTTCACTGAAACCAAAGGCGGCATGGTCTGGCTGCCAGGTTTCCTCCTCCTTCCTCCCCTCCAAGCTCTTTCCCCGTTCTGAGGCTTCAGCTCTCCGCTTCGGAGCGGAGGGGCACTAAAATGTCTCAATGGGGTATTTGTAAGTTTTGTTTTTGATGTGGGCAGTAAGTATTTTCTACTCTGGGAAAAGACCAAACAAGTGGTTTTTTTGTTTTTTTGTTTTTTTTTTTTTTGTATGTTTGTTTGCTTTACCAAATGGGGAAGAGCTGTCATTGTGAAGCCACCAGGAATGTCTCACCCTTTCAGTTTTCGAAGCGGTTTAGCAGCTTTGCTAGGCCTCGGGGAGCAGGGCTGTGTAACGCAGGGAGCCCTGGGACGGAGCGCTGCTGGCGTTGCCCCCAGCCGGGCTCTGTGAGTGGGGAGCAACGCTGCGTGATGGGTCCCTAGGTGCTGTTGTATCTACAGAGTGCGTTTTGGTCGGGGCTTCTCCCGAGTCAAAGTGGCTTCCAAAAAAAGAGTATGTAAATGTAAACGACAGTATGTAAAGCCATCTGGCGCTATCTGCTGAGCTGTTCTGCCTTTCACTTATGCAGAGGTGACTGGTCCGAGGGCTTTCTGCCTGTTTGGTGACACTGAATTAGATTCCCAGCAGATTTACAGGGTGTTAACGTGGCAGCCTAATTAGTGTTTGTCCTGATTAGTGTTTTGTCTCAGCAGTTGTATGCCAATCCCTTGTCTGTCTCTCTACCAAAGTGCTGATGACTTGACTGCTCATCAAGTCCAGTATCCTGTTTTTTATCTTGCTGCTTGATAAAGCTGCTTTTGATGCAAGTTCCCCGTTCCGCAGCTCCTGCAGCAGCCCGGTCTGACTCGAAGGAGCACGTAGTGTGGGGCTGGCCTTTGGGCTGGGTGACGTGACCATGGATGCCTTGGTTTCCCCTTGCAAAGAGCAGCCTGTGCTGGAAATGCTTTGCCTCAAGTAATAGTGGGAGCCGGCGCTGACCTGGAATTTGGTGAGCGGGACAGAAGGAAGGGAGTTGCGTGGTGTGTGCTCCCTGAGGAGAGCCGGGCCGTGCTCGTTTGAGTCCGCAGGGGACGTGACCCCCACCGGCAGGCGCTCTGGTATTCGCGGCTCCCCTTCCCCAGCGCGGTCAGGCCTCCGGCCTGTGCAACCCGCACGAGGCCCTGCCTCGGGGAGCTCACCAGGGCAGGGGGAGCTGCGGCGTTGCAAGGCCCCGGGTGCCCCGGGTAGTGATCGCGGGGGCTGGGGCCGCCCCTCTGGGCCGGGGGTGCCCAGCGCTGTGCTGGCAGCGAGCCTCTGCCCGCAGGGTCGCCCCGTCAGAGCCCGCCGCGGCTGGGAGGCGACCGGCCGGAGAGCGCGTCCTCGTGGCGAGCCAGCAGCCTGCTCTGCGTCTCGAAGGTGCCTGCTCAGCCGTTGAGCGTGCGGGAGCTGAACACTTCAGCTGCAGGGACGTGCTGGGCGCAGAGGGCTCGTGGCATCTGGGCAGGGCGTGAGCGCGGTCCTGGCTTTCCCCTGGTAGTCCTCCAGAAATTTGCAGGAGTTTGAAGGGCCCTGCAGCAGCTGCCGGCACAGCTCCCATCCCCATGGAAACAGGCGAGAAGTTGCAAAACCTGGGGTAACGTGCTTAAAATAATCTCCATTTTAATTTCAAACAATGTGTTGGCAGGCTGTAGGACTACACGCGCACCAGAATATAGATCCTGTTGCCTCGTGGTGATGATCCAGTGAGCGAGGCCTCGGGTGGTGTGTTCGGAGCTGCTGGGCGTACAGAGAGGCAGTCAGGCGTGCCGCTGCTGCGCCTGCCCCTGACCCCGCGCCATCCTGGAGCCTTCATTTGCTGCGGAGCCTGCGCCGGCTGCCTCCGGCTGGAAGCTCGGGGAGGAGGGACGCTCTCCCAGGCTCCCCTTTCATTTCTGCTTGAATTGTTTCAAAGGCGTGAAGTAGGCTGTACCAGGTTGTCAAACTGTGTTTTTGTTCTCCTTCTGCTTCCTGTTTTCTGATCCGATGGGAGCAAGATGTCCAGCCATTTCCGCAGGGCTAAGCATTACTTTGTAAGGTGGGGATTCTCTCCCTGCACTTGTTTATTCCAGGAGCCGGGACCTCAAGAGCAGTGGGGGCACGGTGTGGGACTGACTGCAGGAGAGAGGGACGGGAACAAAGCCTGCTGCCCTCCTGGGCCTTTCCCTTGTGTGCGGATGTGAACCTGTACTTTGCCATCTTCCTCGGGACCCCAGCCCTCGGCGCGCCCTGCTGTGCTGCGCAGCGGGGTGTTCGGGGAGATGGGACACCAGGCCCGCGACCGAGAGGCCAGGAACGGCTGTCTGTCCCCTCTGGGGCAGGCCGGGGAGCGCAGCGCCCCACTGCCGTTCCGGCCCCGCTGCAGCCCCCGCCACCCACGCTGCTCCGGCTGCTGCATCCCTGTCCCCAGGGGGCTGCCCTGCCGGTGCCCGCCCTGTCCCCCGGCCCTGCGGAACCAGGCGCTGCCCGCTGGGTCGGGAAGCTCTGGGCCCGGTGGGGCAGCTGTAACATCCAGATCCTGCTTCTGCAGGGTCACATACGGGAACGCTAGGCTTCCATGCGCTGCAAATTGCTTATTGCTTTTTTTAAAAAAAGAAGGTAAAGAAACAAAGCTGTTGGAGCGACCAGGGAGCTGTGCCTCTAGGCCTGTATAGGTTACTGATCCGAAAATCGCTGCTCAGGCTGCAAGGCAAACTTTTCATAGCCTGACCCTTATGTGGCTGTGGGTTGGGAGCACAGATGCGTTTGCCTGTTATTTAAAAACAAGAGGAAAAAAGCCTTTATGTATCAAAGTGGTAACTAAGTAAGTATCTGGGGGAAGGAGGGAGTGAAAATTACAAGGAGGTGTCAGAAAAGCTGTGTTTAGCATTGTCATTTGCTTTTTCGTTTTGTTTTTCTTTTTTTAATCTTTCTTCTCCCAGATTGGTGGCTTTGTTGTGCGTAGTTTGCCCAGAGACAAGTTCGTGCCGCGACCTGACCTCCCTAGAAGAGCAGGCACTCTTTGTGCAGGGTAACGACTTAAAAGTTCCTGGTTACTGCTTTACAAACCGGAGGTCGGTCAGCGGGGGGCCCGGGAGTGGGGCCTGGGCTGGTGGCACCGGGCGCGAGGCGGGACAAACCGCCCGGGACAAACCGCGGTGCTGCTCATGGGGGCGCGGGCGGTGGCCGGCACGTCCTCAGCTCCCTGGGAAGACAGAGGCAGGGGGAGCGGGTGCGTCGTCACGCCCCTCGAGGTGCGGCTGCCGCCTCTGGGAGTTGCCGTGGGACACTGGGCTCGCTGGGTGGGTTTGTTGAGGAGGGGTGCGGCAGAAGCGGGCCGTTCTTGCCGCTGTTCTGGTGGAGGGAGCTCCGCGCGTCAGGTTTTCTCGTGTGTCCTGTAATGCAGAAATGGTTCAAATCCAGCTAGCTCACTAGCTGCAAGCCATGAAAGCGTGTAGTTACGTGCACAGCGGTTGGATTATTGGTTCTTTCTCCTTCAGAAATAATTAATAATTCCGCTGTCATTTTACTATCCGCATTGAAAACCATAGTGCATTCTCAGTAGCGCTGAAACAAATCCGGAGAAGCACTGTTCTGGATTTGCACTGATGGAAAGGGACAAAGCTTCCTCCTTTGAACATCGCAGAATTGCAGTTAAGTAAAACTGTTACAATTGCTTACCTGAAATCAGGCTTTATCTTTCACTTGTGTTGGCTTACATATTTTTGTTTAAATCTTCTAATTTGCAATTGTTTAAAAACTTAAACTGTCTTTCAAAGAGATAATACAATATGCACAGAGACCGGAAGTGTCACGTTTCCTGCATTTCATTAGGTATTTTCTTCTTTCAAATCTTTTTAACTTGTTCATGTTTACTTTGCCGTTTGCTGTTCTAAGATTTTACCATTACCAATTTACACACAGCCTTCCTTTCGCGACCGCTGTCTTGCACAACTACGTCGCTTGGCCTGGTCCAGTGCTGGGTGGTGCGGGACTGCGGCATCGTTCACCTTCCTCTGCCTCCGTTCCGCACCAAGGTTTCTGTCTCGGAAAGCTCTCACAACTTTATCCTGTGTATGTGTTGAAATGATGTCAGCTGGTCAGAGCATTGGCAGGGGAAGCAAGTTGCAAATTTTCGTACTTCTGCATGTAGCAGAGGTCTAGCACACACAACAGACTTGGCCAAGGCTGCTGTGGGCTTCGTTTCTCTAAATTTGAATACGTTTCAACGTTCATACAGCCATTTGGTCTTTCGGGAGTGGGACTGGTACCCTTTGGCTGGGACAAACCGTGCCAGTTGTTTGCAGGGTCGATTCTCTCGGGTGGATGGTTCCCAGGCAGCGTTTGTCTGAGCAGAGTTCGCGGTGCTGGGACCCTGCAGGTGACGTCCTCGAGGGAGCTGACCCGCGCCACGTGCCCGATGCGGAGCCTGCCCCGTCTCTGCAGCCCGAACAGCCTGGAGCGGCGCCTCGGATGTCGGCCCGAGGACTGCCGGGGGGCGGCGGGGAGAGGGAGGCCCGCGGGGCAGAGCCCGCCGCCTCTCCCTGGAGGAACCGCCTCCCCGTGTCAGGTTGAGGGCACTCGCCGCCTGCTCTCTGCCGCCTGCCCCGGCTGCAGTCGTGTAGAACTGAGGTCTGGTTCACCCGCGGGCGGCGGGAGGAGGACGGGGAGGAGGGGGTCGAGTTGTCCGTCAGTCCCTCTGCCAGGCTGCTCCAGCGGGCCTTCAGGAGGCGCGTACCCTGTACGGCAGCCATTTGCCGGGGTGGGTGCGGGGTGTCCGGGTACCCTCTGGCTGATTGCTGCCGCTCCGAGCAAAGCAGCTGTGACCGTGGCATCTCCCTCGCGTTTGTGGCTGCGCGGTGTTGCTGTCACAGCCCACGTCTGCCTGAACCTGGGGGGCACCGGGCTGGGTTCGGACCAAGGTGGTGATGTTCCCATCGCTAACGCAGTTAGAGCATCCTACTGAGTTTGGCTCCGTCCTGACCGTACTTCCACTATCCAGTGCAGGATCCTGCTGCTGTCACAGCCTTTCTCACCTAGGGTTGTCCCAGACATCTTCTGAAGAAAAGAAAGAAAGGTTGTGCAAGGCCTCGAGAGGCAAATGAGTTTATGGGAAGTCCTAAGAGAGGAGGTCAGGTGAAAACAAATCCTGACGGCAGCTCAGGCTGCCTGAAGTCAAATCAGGAAAAATTAACAAACCTGACTGCGATTCATGGGATGCTTGATTGATGGGGAGGGAAAAGGGCAGATCAAGAAAAAGTAATCAGAAATACAGTTCAAGTAAAATGTTAGGTCAAGTTAATACTTCATCTGGTCTCTGAAGGCCACAGTCGCTAGACTGTTTAAAACAGACTTTGTGTGAGTTTAGAATAGCACGTAAGAGCATGCTTTTAGGGATTTAAACACCTTATTGATCATGTTCCTGGTACTGGCACGATAACCTTCCCGATCTGCTGGCATTCCCACTGATGCCTGCAGCTGCATTTTCCAGGGGCTACGAATGCAATTAAATGGAGCCGATGAGGAGCTGCAGTGCGCGGTTCCGGGTGGCTTTGGGACACCAGTGCTGGCAGCTCTCAAATAGGGACTGCTTGGCGTGTGAAGGTGCTCGTGGTGTCATTCCATGCTCGTGGCTGGCAGAACGTCAGCTTGTGTCGTTTAAAATGTAAAACCTTCCTGGAAGTGAACGAACTTGTTCTTTTTGCGGTGTGATGCTTCTGTCACATAGAGCTTAGCTAACGAAGCGGTGAGTGGTTTATAACTGCATGCTGCCGGCTTAGTTCTCGCGTGATGGCGGATCGTGCACGCGCATCATCAGAGTGTGTACGCTCCTGGGTCCGGGCACGCAGGGACACCAGGTGGGTTCCCTTCCAGACGTCTGCCTATTTCTTATGGGAATGTCTGAAACTGAAAATGGTGGGTAGCATTTGTGCGGAGCTTGCAGTGGTATTCCTCTGCGCTTGGGTCAGAACTTGGGCTTTCGGCTCACCGTGGCACGACCAGGAGTGCTTGGCCAGCAGATGCCAGCCGAGGCGCCTCTCCCCGTGCCCCAGCCGCGGCTTCGGCTGCGCCCGGGCAGCGGTGTGCACGGAACGCCCGTGGCTACGTGGCTTGCTGGCGCATTCCTCCTGCCGCCTCACCCTGGGGCCCTCGCAGCAAAGCACGCGGGTTCGTTGTGGGCGACACCTTCCTGCTGTACGGCGTGGCCAAGAGCCGCAGGGGGTGGCACAACGCCGGGCAGCGTTAAGAGGGAGCGCCGAGTGGTGCGTGAGGCCGGAACGTGTCGTGTCCCGTGTGTAGGTGCGCACGCAGCAGGGAGCTGGCGAGAGAAGAACAGTGAAAGCTCCCCTGTGTTTCGGCAGTTATCTGCCCCGGTAAGGAGAGCAGGGTAGCTCGCGAGCAGCTTAGCTTCTCCTAACAGGAGAGGATGAATGTCAGTGTCCTCTTCTCCTCTCCCACTGTTCTTCAGGAATTAAATTGCTTTAGGTGACAGTTATGGAAAATTAAAAGTGCTTTGGATGTGTGGGAACAGACATCTGAATGCTGCTAAGCAGTGAGATGTGACAGTGCGTGAACGTTGATGTGCTAATTTACATCGCGGCTGTTGTTCGGGGTCTCTTCCAGTACCTGGGACTAGTGAAGAGATGCCGGCGCTGAATGAAGTGCTGAGTTCAGCAGCCTGCTGATCTGACGGTGCCTTATAGGCTGATGGTTAGCCGTCCTGTGTAATTAAATTAAACAGCAATTACTGGTGTATTTACAGCTCGAGTGACAGTTCTGGAAGCTGATCGTTTTCATTTGTTGTTCGTAAAAGAAACCCACTTGGTTCTGTGGTTATCAGCAGAGTGTTGACGTGCTTCTGAGGCCGATATGTGCTCCGAGTGGCTTTTGGGTTAACCTGCAAAAGGCTTTTCCAGTGGAAAAGTTGCCTTATTGTCCAGGGCCTTCATTCAGTTCCAGCCTAGCTGTCCAGAGGTCTACGTGGTCTTGTCTGTTTGCGTGGGTGATGGGCTGGGTACGGCGTGTGGAGTGCTGGGGGAAGCGTGCTGAGAAACTGCAGCAAAGCAGTGAGGATAAAGATGTAAAAGCATGATGCTGTAAGTAGTAGCTTCACAGATACTGGTGCGTTGCTTTGGGTCTCCCTGTTTCTGCGTGGCCTGTACAAGGGAAAAATACAGCTGTCTTTGCTCAGAAAAAAATATTTCTTCCTTTTGTCATTTCAGGTTAAGTCCCTGACCAAACCCCTTCGCCCCAAACAAAACCCATAGCTGAGCAAAAGTTGGCATCCCTACTTAAAATACTGGCTTATGATGCGTGACCCATGAATTCAGGAGGATTGCCTCGTGGCAGCAGGAGGCCTCCGTACATATTGCAGACCCCCAGAGGGGGGAAGAAGGAAGGGAACGGGGAAATTCAGTAGTGACTAAGAAGAAATTACATTGATGATAAACTATTGCAGTATGTAGGAACTTGGCACCCAGGACACTTCCTAGCACTGGGCTTTAACGTTACTGGTGTACGGACAGGCTAGCTAGTGTGAGAGCATGCAGGGAGTACTTCCTTGGATCCCCTTTAATGGCCATTTGAAGAATTCTGACCTGTTTGTAATTCTAGTCCCTGAATATATTGCCAGAAGTCAGGAGGAGGAGGCTCGGAAGGTCGGGCTGGAGCTCTGGCTCCTCTGAGCAAGCGGATCGCCTTGAGGGTGCGGTGGAACACCTGAGGAGGGCTGGGCTGCAGCAAGGGAGTGGAATTAATTCTGTAAAGTCACGTGCATTAAGTGCTGGTTAGCCATCCAGGAGAGCGTCAGGATCAGTCGAGATCCTTCGGAATCCATTTTCCAAGGCCTACACAAGCAGTGCAGCGCATGCACACAGCTCACAAGTCTCTGGACGTCTCGTGGACGCATCTTTCTGTTCCTTGCAAATAGCTTTCATTGCTACTACCACTTCTGTGCTATTTCAAGTATAGAACAAGCACTTTCGAAGCATTGGATAGCAAGTGTGCTGCTGAGGTGTGACACTCCCCGTCAGTGCATATTGCAGACACCCACAAGCCACTGCCATGACAACTGAGCAGGAATTAAATCTGCCCCAGTGTGTGCGTGGCTGTGCAGTCGGTCTGTGCGTGCTGCAGGCCTGCAGCTGCCCGGGGGTGCCGCACCGCTCCCCGCAGGCTGCAGCGGGCACCCCCTTACCGTGGCTGCCGCTGGCGCTTGCTGGCCGCGGCGTTGCCTCCGTGACTCAGGGTGTTTTCGCTGTCAGTGGGATATTGTATCCCACGTGAAAGGCCTTTTTTAAACTGTGATACACAGAATGCTAAATGACCTTGTAAAACATATGTCACTATAATCCACTAGGAAGCTAGATACGCACGTGTGCTTTATATTTTGCTGGTTCTCCAGTTTTAATGGAAACTGGCAGGCAAGACTAGAAAGTAGGAAATATGGAAAATAATATACATTAGGCTTGGATTGTTTGCACTGTAGGAAAACGTGTTTTGTGCTTTACAGAAAATAAGGCCAATGCCTGGTCCCAAATAATTTGCACTTTAAAGGCTCGGTGCAGTGTGTTGCAATCACGTGAATAATTCATACACACTCAAGTGGTCCCCAGAACTTCGTATCTGGGGCCTGATCCTAGATCTCGCAAAGCTCCGCGCCGCCGTCAGTCAGCACGGAAGGAGCTGGGCAGGGCCCCGGCCGCAGCCTAACCCCTCGGCCGGTGCCCGTCCTGCCGGTCCGCGCTGCTCGCCCGCCTGCCCCCGGCGTCCCGAGCGCGGCCGTCCAGGCGCCTCCTGGCTTTGACCTTGGCGTGTTGCCGTTTACCTTCATACATCGCTGCACCCTCAGCCGGCAAGGAGCGCTTCCAGGACGGCCAGCGTGGGTGTGAGCTGTTGCTCTGGGCTTGGTGTGGTCTTCCTGAATTCCCCAAGCGGTAGGTGGTGCCTGTTTGGGAACGAGATCCACGCAGGAGGGGCTGCGAGAAGGCAGCACGAGGTGGTCAGTAGCAGAGAGCCGCTGGGTGACTCGACGCCGCCAGCATCTCGACGTGCTTGGCTTACCCCTGCCCTGCAGCTGCTGCCCGTCAGCTTACCGCTGGGGATCTGCGAGCAGCTGCAGCCCCGACGCACGCAGCCGTACGGACAGCGCGGGCCTTCAGCGTGCCGCCGGTGGCCAGCGCTGCGGGCGCGGTGCTTGCGGCGGGCTGCCTCGGCTGCCAGCTCCGGCATCGACACGCCGTGCGTCGTGGCAGCCCCTCGGTGGCTCCTTAAAACGGCAGCGGCAGGAAGAGATCTGCCGACAGCTCGGGCGGGGGGTGTTCGGTGCAGGGCGAGCGCGGTGCGCCGGGGCACTTGCACTCGCTGCTCATTTTTGCTTGATTAGTTTTTATTTCATGTTAAATGCCACAGCGAGAAAAATTGCAAGCAGGTGTCAAAACAAGCGCAGTTGCGACAGGAGGAGAACTTGGGGATTGATTAATGAATGTTTTCAGCATATTGTGTATTTTTCTATGTGGCTTTCTGATAGAAAGATCGATGTGTGAAATCCTTTAAAAAATAACAGGTTCCTTTCAACTGGAACAAATTGCTTCTGTTTATCAGAATGTTGAGTAATGTCAACAAACAATTCAGTCTTTGATTGCCCCGCAGTAATACTTTGGAAATAATGTTAGTGTAGCGTTTCTTCTGGCCTTGGTTTAGGTTGTTCTGCACCCTGTCCAGCATCGCTGAAGGTGTCCGCTCTTCTCTCTGAAGGCCTCTCCCCTCGTCCTTCCTGCCGTGAAGTGGTCCTCAGCTGCTGGCTCCTCTCCCCGCCTCTCCCTGAGGTTGCGAGAGGGCTTTAGTTCCGCGTGTCAGCTGCCACGGGTGGACAGCAAGCAGGTCAGCCGCCCTGGGGTGCACGTCCCCAGGCTGCGCGAGGCTCCATGCGTGCGTGTGTCCAGCAGCCCCTGTCGGGTGCCGGCCGCGTGAGCTGAGCACCGCTGAGCACCGCTGCGGGTTTAAGAGCGCCGTCCCGAGCATCGCCGCTGCCCGCAGAGCTCCAGAGCCTGCTGGGGAGCCCGCAGCGGTGCCTGTGGTACAACGGGCGGCGGACGAGGTTTCCCTCTCTCCTTGTTAAAATCTTTTGCGTGAGATGTTGTCTTCTGAGAGGTGGTACTTAGCAGCGTTCCAGAGAATTTCTTATCACAGAAACAAGATATCAGCTTTCCCTAGAGCAGTTAAACTTTGTAAATAATTCTGTTTGTCAGTGCCATTTTCTGTGAATTTGGGCCTGTTTTCTTGTTGTTGTTGGGTTTAAATGAATCCTGAGCAGCAGTTGTCATCCACTCCGCGCTGCTTCAGGTGCAGGGTGGACGGGCTCGGTCCCTCTGCGTGCATGTAGCCTGTCTGCCGCGTAAATCTGCTTTGACGCCTGGCCCTGTTACCTTCCCAATAAAGAACAGATTTGCTGACTTCAGGGAGAACCAAAGGGGATTAGCGCTCTTGGCGGGGGCCAAACCTACTCCATCAAACATAACGTTTCAAGTATTCATGAACTTCTTGTGGCTACGTCTTTTCTTCCTTTCAAGACTTATCTTCACTGTGAGCATGCATGACTGACAACCACTAATTTTTACTGTCCTGGTACTCATTTTTCTTTCTTTGCAAAAAAGAGCCACTCTTATTGCCAGAGTCCTGTGAAGCAGCTTTCCCGACAAACGTAAGAGGTAATCCCAGGGATGTACGGCAGGATACAGCACCGCGTGTGCAGACACCGGGTGAGATGAAAAGATCCCCGAAGCTCGTGAGTGCTTTTTGTTCCGATAGTTGTTGTGTTTGCCCCGCTTTGAGCTGGGGGATGCTGCTTAGCTCAGTTCATCACGGCGT
This sequence comes from Anseranas semipalmata, assembly GCA_013399115.1. Taxonomy (NCBI): domain Eukaryota; kingdom Metazoa; phylum Chordata; class Aves; order Anseriformes; family Anseranatidae; genus Anseranas; species Anseranas semipalmata. The sequence goes on from VXAA01000236.1 coordinate 271,846, forward strand.
TCGTGCAGCAGGCTCGTTGGGATGCTTTGTTTTTCCTGTCAAAGCCAGGGCGAGCCACTGACATGGCTGGCCTTCGGTGTGGGTGCTCTCTTAAGCGGTGTTTGTCACCAAAGCGTGGGTCACTCGGGTAGCAGCGCTTCCCACAGGCATTGAAATACCGAGGCACTGCTGACGGAAGAGCACGTCGGTTTATCCTAGCTGAAGGTATTTTGGGAGCGCGTGTCTGCTGCTCATGAGCTTCCAGGACAAAGATAGGGCTGCGCGCTTAAAATAGCGCTCTGGTGCCACGTGCGCAGCGCGGCTGCACCGGTGGCTTCTGCTGAGGAGGAAAAGCTGGAGTTTGTTTTCACGTTATCATAATTGTGTTGACAGTGCTGTCGCGTGGAACGCTATCCTAACTGGGTAATGTATAAGTTAACTACGAGGGCAACTAATACACGCGTGCAGATACCACCCAATGTAAGTAAATGAGGATCTCGTTAGCTGNCCCGCGCCGGAGCATCGGCCGCGCTCCTTGGAGCTCGTCTGCCCAGTTGTCGGGCGGTGCGTGTGACGGACGGCTCCAGCTCCCGAGGGAGGGAGAGCTCTCGGTTTGTTGCTCTGTTTGCCTTTCCGCTTTCTTCAGGGCACTCAAGTGGAAGGAGGTGCTGTTGCAGGAAGCTGGAGCAGAGACCACTGTACGCGCTGTGATTATGGTACGTGCAGCGTGCCTGGAGCTGCAGGAAATACATGTTAGAGAGCAAGAAAAGTGCATTTCATCGTGGGGCTTCCACTGCCGTTCTTGTGGGTAAATGTTTGTTAGGGACCCCCAGGTGATGAGTAAGGGTGTCAGCGTGCGCGCTAGCTGAGCCGCTGGTGAGTCAGTGCGTGTTCCCCTTCGTACCCAGGGAGGGCGTTCCGTGCGCTTAGCCCTATAGATTCTCTGCTGCGGGGCAAAGTAGCCCGGCTGAGCGGGCCAGTGTGCGACCTGGTGCTTGTCTTTTCTTGTCTCCGATGTTCTGATAGTCGTTACCGGCCACGGTGAAACAGCAGGAAGAACAAGGCTGTCTCTCGTGTCCAACAATGAATTTGCTGGTGTGGCAAATAGTAAAAGCCTCTTTTGGCTAAAAACCAGAAGCTGCCGATTGTGGAATCCTGGAGGATCTTGGAAACTCCTTGTTACAAGGAGTTCTTTTCTGAGGACTGTTACACGCTGCGTCCACAGGAAGGTTAAGCGTTGCTGGAAGTATCTGGAAAAAGCGATGATAAGCACAGAACTTGGACTCGGTGATATTGAATAATGAAGGTGGTCCGTCCCCCCGTCCCTCCCGCACAAAAAAAACAGGACATTTTGTCAGTCTCAGACCTCTTAAAGACACTTTTGTAATTTAAAAAAAAGTAATAATACTGAATTCTCTCTTGATCTCAGCTATTCTTAAGTTCTCCCTTGAAAGCCAACTGCTCTGTGCCCTTCTCAGAGGGGAGATAAAGGGTGAACAAACAAGGGGGTGCTGGACGGAAGACCTGAGGGGCGGCTGGAGAGCCGCCAGTGTAACTTCACTGATAGCACTGTCTTATGGTGGTGTCGTGGAAGCCTGCAGGGAAACCAGAGACAACTCTGCGGGGACAGTTCCTGCAGGAAAGAACTCACAACTGAATAGCCGTGAGGGAGCAGAAGACGTAGAGGATGTTTTGGTGAGGTTGATTGAAAGAAAGCATATCGCCAGAGGTGGAGGGAGCGTCCTCTGGAGCCCGTGGTGCCCCGTGCCCCCGCGTTGGTAGGGCTCAGCACCGCGCAGGGGGCTCGGGCAGCACCTGCTGCCGGTGCACATGGGGGGAAAAGAGGGGCAGAGCTTTTGCTCGACTCACCAGCATGAGGGACGGGGAGAGCTAAGAAGTTACGTGGCAAATACCCCCCGTGTGGGAGGCTTGCCGGAGGCGGGGCAGATGCCGTGGCTGGTGCGGGATGCCCGGCATTACGCAGCGGGCCCCGCCGGGCGAGGCGGGACGTGGCCGCATGCGGCTGGGGGACGTGCGTCGGGNCTGCGGGGTCAGTGCGGCCGCGGGCTGGTGCTGCGGGCTGGGGCGCGCAGGGGAGCGGAGCTGTGTGCGCGGGCCGGGTCTGGCCTCCGGAAGGTGCCTGTCTGGCGCTCGCCGAGAAGAGGGCGGCTCTTGCTGACTTGGCTCCCCAGCTCGCTGCG
>VXAA01000237.1:11882-27379 GCA_013399115.1 Anseranas semipalmata
GGCGGGTCCCTTTTGGAGCCGGCTGGAGCTGGCTCTGATCTGACATGGGGCAGCTGCTGGGCTCTGCTCACAGAGGCCACCCCTGCAGCCCCCAGGGCTACCAAACCCTTGCATTGTAAACCTAGTAGAGAGTTAAATATCTTAACTTTTTTGATTTAGTCATCTTAAAATAAATGAACACAGTACAGCAACATTCTCAGAAACTATATCTCCTGATTTACTAGAAAAACAATAAAAAATCTAAAAAAATGTGGAAAAGCTTAAAAGTTATACTCCATCTGCAGTTTTATGTGCTTATAGACAGTAACTAGTAAGCACTAGCAAATAGGGACTGACTTTGGCTTCAGTTGCACAGGATTTTATTCTGGGGTTCTAGTAAAGAGCCATAAATAAGCAGGTGTTTGAAATTAGGAAAGTTCAGTTGATTGTGGACTAGTTAAACTATGGATCAAAGCTTTTTCTTTCTTCCTGCTGTGAATACTACAATTAAAGAGACTGGCTAGGGAGAAAGACTGGAGAAGAAAAGAAAAAAATATTGGAGAAAGAGAAACACGTGGATGAAAATATTGGCACAGAAGTGGTTACATTTGAATGAAACGTAGCAAAAGATGATTTAGTGATGATTAAACTTACGTGGATATGACTGATAAAGATACGAATGAGCATCTCAAAACATTAAAGAACGGATGCATTTGCTGCTGGAGAGTACCCCTGCTTCAGGCCATAGTCCTTTCTCAACCCCTTTGACAGCACAGAACATTCAGTGTTTCTACAAAGTTTACAAGTTCTAGTTTTACAGAAATGGGAGAATTCACTCCAGTAGGAACAGGCATTACTGTCCCCATTGCATCTTCTCCTTTTCAGCAGGGAAGAAAAATGCTTGAAAACAGAGCAGCTTGACAGCATAGCTGGAAATACTGCGTTGGTCAGAACAACCTTTTGCTTAAAGTTGGATTATTGCAAGTGCTGGATCAGGCCATGGCTTCATCTAGCTAAATCTTTGAAGGTTTTCAAAGAAGGGAATTCCACCATCTCTTTGAAAATGTTTTTCTAATATCCAACTTGAACCTTCCTACTCACAGTCTGTGACTTTTGCCCCTTTTGTATTTTCCACCATTACTCAAATAGAATTTTTCTCCATCATCTTTGTAACACTCCAAGTTGGATGCTGTTATTAGATCACTTGTTGGCCTCCTCGTCACAAGATTAAACAAGATAGTTCCTTTAGCATCTCCGTGTAGATCTTGTCACCTGTATGCCTGAGTGTTTTGATATTCTCCACAGGACTCTGTTCAGTTACTTAACTGCAGGGGGCCGGGGAGTGGGGGGGGCAGAAATCTAGACACAGTATTCCAGATGCATCCACACCATTGCCACGGAGAAGGGATGGCAAATTCCCTTGATCTACTGACCCTATTGCTCCTAATAGAAGCCAGTGTGCAGACTGCCTTGTCCGCAGTGAGCAAGTACTATTGTCTCAAATGCAAATCGGCATCCACTATAACCCTCAGGTTATATTTTTCAGTAGGACCGCTACTCACCTGGCTCTACACTTTAGCATGGGCTCACCCTGCCTCAACAACAGGGCTTTGCACTCCTTCTTAGTGAGCTTGATGAGGCTCAGTTTGTGGACCCAGTCCTCAAGTTTATCAATTGTGGATTAAAATTCTGCTGTTCAGGGTGTAGCCCCCCCCACACCCCCAGTTTTGTGCCGTCTGCAGATTCATGGAGTGTTCACTTGATGTTGTAATCAAGACTGCTGAGAAGGATATTGAATGGTGTCAGTAACTTAGGTGTTCCACTTATTGTTAGCCATCAACTAGATATCAAGCCACTGGTTTCTCCTCTGTGAGGCTGGCAGTCCAGCTAATTTTTAGCTCACCTAAATTTGATCATCTAGCTCAGATTTTCTCAGTTTACAAATGAGAATGCTGTGGGGGAGTGTCAAAAGTCTTGCTATAGTCAAAAAAATGTTGAATCCCCTCACTGTCTCCTTATTGGTATAGCTGCACTTTTCATCACAGAATACAAACAGGTTGGTCAAGCAGTATTTGCTGTTGGTAAATAAATGTTAAATGCTCCTGATTAACCTCCTGTCTTTTCTATGTCTGGAGATGGGTTCCAAGAAGCCGTGCCCATGACCTTTCCCGGACTGAGATGAGGCTGATTGGTCTGTAGTGCCCAGTCATCCTTCCCACTTTTGTTAAAGTTGAACATAACGTTAATCCTTTTCCAGTTACTAGATAGACCAAGGTCAGTAACACCACTAATGTCTGTGTTGGTGGGAGTACTACAATAGCCATTATCTTTTCCTGACAAATTAACGTTTTTTTAATTTGCTACGGGTAGCTGACCACTGATACGAGCATGACAGGTAAGTATCTGTTTTTGTTGATGACTTCTTCATTTACACTAACACAGTTGAGGAAACTTCAGTTACACATTTTAAAAAAAAAGGCAGTTTTTGCAATACTTAGTAGCAATACTGCTTTTATGGCAGCTTATAAATCATTGTTTTGTAGCAGCTGCACAGTTGATATATCCGTCTCCTCTTCATTAGCAGCTACCCAGTGGCAAATGAACTTTCCATTTCAGGTGATGATGGTGGTGTGCTTCTTAATTGAAAGGGGCTTTTTGTTAGGTCATGTTATCTTTGCGCTTGTGGGAACCACTCCTTTCAAGTCCCCATGAAAGAACTCATTGGCATTCTGAAGTTTTGCAGCCACTGCTTGTCTCGCCGGATTTCTTTTTTCCTTCTGACTGATACTTATTTCATGAACTTTGAAACAGACTGGTTCTGAATGAGGTTGCTTCAAGGAAAGTCTTCCAGAAGCAGTTATTTAGTCATGCTGCCTCCTTCTTGTCCAGGTTCTGATTCTTCTCCAGGTCTGCTTTCCACAGCTAGTATGCATGACATTCCAGGCTTTGTGGAACCTAGAAAAGTTTAACTTACCACAGGATAGCACCCAGCTGGGTCATCACTAAGTACCAGTGTAGGTATTTAGTCTGGATGGAGTGGTAAAATTAATAATATGAATCTTGTCTGGTAGTTCAGGAATAAACATAGTCCTACTGCAGAGTGAATGCCAAAGAGTGGGAGAGATCTGATAATAGCATCATACCACCTTAGTGCATGTGATAGGTGATTATCCCTGCTGTAATTGTTTTATAATCAAATTGAGATGAACTGAATGGTCTGTGTAACGTTTTAGTGGCCCCAAATTTATTATATTCCCTTCACTGAATTTGTGGTTTAATTAGAGCTGTGTGAATAGAATACAATATACCAAGTGTAAATAAATTACTGTTTGTTGCTCCTAAGTCTTCTCTTTTTCATCTTTGGTTGATGTACAGTACTGAAAGAAGAGACCTAAAAGTCAGTGCTTCCTATTTTCGAGGGCCTTTGGGGTATTAAGTTGTTTATGTGACTGACTGACATAGAACAATAGCCAGCTTTGGGAATAGGAGAATAAGGGATCTAAATACCTTTCCAGGTCTTGTTCTCAGTAATGGAAATTGTACTGAAGATGACAATACCCAGTTAAATCAGGTGTTCTGAGTATTATCATGCTGACAGTTCATTTGTTTTTGTTTCATATCTGTAGATACTTTCTGGGAAGCAATGACACAATTTGCAATGACTGTACTATTTTTTAGTTTTGAGGGAAAAGCTGTGTTTCTACCTAAAAAAAAAAGTCAGTGTTAATGGCACAGACAGGCGTCTTGGTTGCCCGATTGTGGCAGGTGTGCAAAATTAGAAACTAAAGTAGAAGAAAGACAAGCCCAGACCACTAATAAGAAAAGTGAGTTAAGGGATGCTTACCAGTATGAGTCCTTTCAGAGGCCTGAAGCAGCATGTGTGGTGCATATTGCTGAGATTATTCAGAAATTGAGAGCAAAGCTGAATGCATGGCCTGCTTTCAAATGAGAATGAATGCTGCTCAGCATGATATTTTCTTTATACTTGGAGCTAACTGCTTCAAAACAATAAAGAAAATCCTCTCCAAGCCACATCTATCCTTCAGATAGAAGGGCAACAGTAGCTGGCAGTGAATGGAAGAATCCTGTGTACTCTTTTGGCATATAGTTTCAGACGTTTCCTTTGCTCATGATTCATACAGTAAAATCCTATTCCAGTATGAAAACTGACATCAGCTTTATTATATTATCTCTTTATACATACTTATTATATATGCATATACATACTGTTTTGTTGTGAAAGAAGAGTTTATCTGGAGAAATTAGAAAGAAAAGGCCAGATTTCCAGTACTAAATATGCTATACACTGAGTTTAAAATACATATTTTTAGTTATTATATTAATTCCTATGACTGTAAATTAAATAAAAAAGAAAGTATGCTTTTATCTGGAAAAAATTAAGTGTAATTACTGAACCAAATAGTAACTAATGAATTATGTACATTGCTATGAATATTTGGGCACAAAACTTGAGACACAACAGGGCTAAGAAAATGCACCTAGTCTTTTCGATTCAAGGTTCCTAAATTTTGCTCTTCAAAATGTAGGCATTGAAAATGTTAAATTAAAAAATAACAGCATAAACTGAAGACAATACAAATGTCAATGATTCTTGAATGTCCCAGTCAATAGTGGGATATATATATGGTATGAGAGGATTCAATATCATATATTTAACATTTACTGTTTAGATGCATAACATGCATGCAATCAGTATTTATTTTTTAAATAATACTCACCTATTTTAAAAGTCTGTAAATTTCTGTTGTAATTAAGATATTTGTTTCGAGTTCAGGTATTTTTCCCTCAAGCAAAATGGATCTAAGTGGTTCTTGCAGAAGTTCCCATTGGTTTGACTGTGTACCTTCCAAGCAACATGCTAAATAACCAAGGAACATAAAATAGCACCAATCAAGAGGACAGAGCCCCTCCAATGTACTTTCTGAAAGCTTACAAGCACAGATCAATCATATTATTGCAAAAGGTATCAAAGTGAATTTCAGCCAAGATGAGCATTACTGAGTACTGGGTGCTTCTCAGAAAGCATTCAGCATTTCCGTGGTTAGACCCATTCTGCACTCATGACCTTCACAGTTCTTTCATGTATTACCGTACCATTTACTGCTTACACATTTCATTAACACAGGTGCTTTATGCACTGAATTTTCTAGAGGCAGCTCTTAGAAGTTATTAAGCATGGGCCACATTCTGAACCTTACACCTGTTGAGTCACAGCGTAATCTGAAAGTAAGAGCACAAAAATCAGTAAGACTCTGGTACAATATGCTGTTCAGTTTAAAATGTAGCAGGATCAGTCTTTTGAGACTTACGTGATAAATATAGACAAATCAAAGCTTGTAACTAATCCAGACTCGTAAAAATAGTAAGAAAATGTTTAAGGAAATACATCCCACAACCATGGTTTGAGTTTGCAAGTTAGCACAGGTAGAAGTATATAGGAATGGTGCTAGAATGCCATCGTAATGCCATTATAAAAACAGCTGACTATCAACTACAGAGGTTTGCTTGCTGCCAGTGGCCTGGATCTGGTATATTTTGGAGGGACTGCCAGTGCTCATCTGACCCATCTGACTATTACCTGCTGCTGTTAGTCCAAGTGGGCACAAGGGGAAACCTGGCCAGTATCAAAAGGGACCACAGAGCTCTAGGGGTGGTAGTCAAGGGCATGGGGGCCCAGGTGGTGTTCTCCTCAATCCTGCCAGTGAGGTGAACAGGTATGAGGAGAAGGGCCTTTACTAATAGGACAGGTCAATAATTGGCTGTGGAACTGGTGTTGGCAGCAGGGTTTTTGCTTCTATGACCACAGGACCCTGTTTGCACATCAGCATTTGCTTGGGAGAGATGGGATCCACCTCATTAAGCAGGTCAAATGTATTTTTGCTGGTAGGTTGGCTGACCTTATAAGGAGGGCTTTCAACTAAGAATTACAGGGGACAGAGTGATTAACCAGCAGCTCAGTGAGGTAGTGACAGACAGAGTCAAAGAGCAAGGGCATAGGGTGATATGACAGGAAGAGATCACAAAAGAAACAAAATGGAGCTTAAATGGGAACACCTCCAGCACTGGCATATAAGTAAGGAAGTGCCTACAAGGTAACATTTATGGAGAAATCCCCCAAACTCTNTTGCTTCTATGACCACAGGACCCTGTTTGCACATCAGCATTTGCTTGGGAGAGATGGGATCCACCTCATTAAGCAGGTCAAATGTATTTTTGCTGGTAGGTTGGCTGACCTTATAAGGAGGGCTTTCAACTAAGAATTACAGGGGACAGAGTGATTAACCAGCAGCTCAGTGAGGTAGTGACAGACAGAGTCAAAGAGCAAGGGCATAGGGTGATATGACAGGAAGAGATCACAAAAGAAACAAAATGGAGCTTAAATGGGAACACCTCCAGCACTGGCATATAAGTAAGGAAGTGCCTACAAGGTAACATTTATGGAGAAATCCCCCAAACTCTTTGTAGGAGCTCAACATGCTGGGGTGCCTCTGTAAAGTGCCTGTATACTAATGCATTAAATGCTTAAAGGGAGGACAGGGTGAGGTGATATTATAGTGGGGGTCTGCTACAAGCCACCTGGCCAGGTAGAACAACCAGATGAGGCTCTCTACAGACAGATTGGAGCAGCGTCACATTCACAGGCTATGGTCCTCATGGTGGTCTTCAACAACCCTGATATCCGTTGGAGGGACAGCACAGAAGGACATAAGCAGTCCAGGAGATTCCTGAAATGCATTTACAGAGAACTTCCNTTTGTAGGAGCTCAACATGCTGGGGTGCCTCTGTAAAGTGCCTGTATACTAATGCATTAAATGCTTAAAGGGAGGACAGGGTGAGGTGATATTATAGTGGGGGTCTGCTACAAGCCACCTGGCCAGGTAGAACAACCAGATGAGGCTCTCTACAGACAGATTGGAGCAGCGTCACATTCACAGGCTATGGTCCTCATGGTGGTCTTCAACAACCCTGATATCCGTTGGAGGGACAGCACAGAAGGACATAAGCAGTCCAGGAGATTCCTGAAATGCATTTACAGAGAACTTCCTTCTCCAAGTGACAGAGGAGCCAACAAGGAGAGGTGCTATGCTGGACATCATTCTCACCAACAAGGAGGGGCTTTCTGGGAATGTGGTCAAAGGCAGCCTTGGCTGGAGTGACTATGAAATGATAGAGTTCAAGATCCTTAGGGCAGCGAGGAGAGTGCACAGCAAGCTCACAACCCTGAACTTCAGGAGAGCGGATTTTGGCCTTCTCAAGGATCTGCTAGGAAGAATCCTGTGGGATATGGTCCTGGAGGGAAGAGGTGCCCAAGAAAGCTGGTTAATATTCAAGGATCACCTTCTCCAAGCTCAAGGGCAATGCATCTCAACAAAGAGGAAGTAGAAGTCAGGCAAAAACACCAGGAGGCCTGCATGGATGAACAAGGAGCTCCTGGCTAAACTCAGACACAAAAAGGAAGTATACAGAGGGTGGAAGCAAGGACAAGCAATCTGGGAGGAATACAGAGACCTTGTCCAAGAGTCCAGGGGTGAAGGTAGAAAAGCTAAAGCCTAAATGGAATTGAATCTGGCCAGGGATGCCAAGGGTAACAAGAAGGGCTCCTAGAAGTATATCAGTAACAAAAGGAAGACAAGGGAAAATGTGGACCCATTGCTGAATGAGGCAGGGGACCTGGTGACACAGAACACGGAAAAGGCTGAGGTACTGAATGCCTTCTGTGCCTCAGTCTTTACTAGCAAGACTGGCCTTCAGGAAACCCAAGGGCAAAAGGCTGGAGCACAGGAAGACTCACCCTTGGTTGAAGAGGATCTGGTCAGGGACTGCTTAAGCAAACTGCTTTTGAAATTTTCACAAAGTGGTACAAGAAGTAAACATAAACTTCATATGGAAGCTTTTTCATTTTAGCTCCCTGTGCAACACAGCATAGAAAGTTCAGTAATCTTTCAATCAACTCCGTAAATCTTTGTTTTAGCTACACAGGAGCTGACATCGTGCTCTTTAGAACAACAGCACCTGAACATCTATACATAAAATATAAAAGAGTGGGCTCTCATATGTTCTTATGTATATGTGATATAGTCATCACAGAAATCAACATTTCCATTTAAACTGTCACTTTTTGTAATTAGAGATTATTCTGACCTTTCCCTCTGAAGTTGATCTAACACACTTATTTGCTGTAGCCTTTAAAATTGAGCAAGATCAAAACTCTGATGTCTTTTTGTCTTATGAAATTCCACTGTGTTATACCTGAATTTCAGAACTGGTGAGACTGCAGCAAGTTTGCTTGTACAACGATACTAATAAACCCTTCTACTGGAGAAATATCTAACTGAAAAAGAATCCACCATAATGAAACTGCTTTCTTGGATGGCATAACCCACAGCACTACCAGAAATCGTTTTCTTGTATAAATTATGTCTACCCAGAGGTTTTTGTCCCCAAAGTTGTGTTGGATGGAAATGTGATTTTTTTTTTCCATGTTCACTGCATCTATGATAACAAAACATTAAAAGTTCAGCCCCAGCCATTTTGCTTTTCTCCTCAGGAAAAAAGTTGGCAGTCTGACAGAATCATAACTGAACATTTTTAGGAGCTAAGCTCACACTGCTGCCAAAGCAACACCTGCAGCAGCAGCATACACTGCATTTGGAGTGCCTGGGAGTTGCCAGAGCAGTTTTACTAGCTGGGGGAGATCTTACATCTCAGTCTGCAGGCCTGGCACAGGCCGGGCAAGAGTTTCTTCAGAGTTCAGAAAGGGGTGACTACAAGAGAGAGGAGTCTACAACAGACTTCTTTTACAGTCATTTGGATGTAGTTTTAGTAGTGCACCTCTGTCTAGAAATAGATTTTCTCCAGATGCTGCCTGTTGTGGCTAATATGTAGCTAAAAGTGCAGAAATACATGCAGGTAGTATGGAAGGCTGGAGATTCAAGCCATACTTGTATGTCATATATGTGTATGTCTATGCTATGTATATATTTGTGTGTCTGTGCGCATTGTTTTACCTGCTGAACTACATTCTTGGAAAACTTCTACAAAATTTGCTAAACAGCAGTTGTATAGATTACAAAGTCAAGTGGTTGAAATATAGAAAATGCCTGATCTGTCATTCAAATCATGTATAAGACAATCTTTCCATAGCCACATAATATTTTTAATAGTGCTTCATCTGTACTGCATCTGTGTAAATATTTCAGATACACATAAGGGCAGATTTGAGACTACTCAGGAAACTCTAAGAATGGCTTTTGTAGCAATTAAACTGTTATACAGGTAGATTAGTCTTTCTTTTATGGTCTACAGCATATTAAATATGACATAACTTTTTCACTGACAATTTCTTTTGTACATATTGTTTTCTGGGTAAGAAATGAAGCAATTGTTTTTTTGTTTGTTTGTTTCGCTTTTTTGTTTGTTTGTTGTTGTTTTGTTTTGTTTTTGTTTTTTTAGAAATAGTCCCATTCCGTTAGGAAGATACTACCTTCTCCATTGGCTGATTCTCTACCCTTCTCAGATGATTTCAAACAGCCTGAAGAAATTCTGGCTGATAGACATGAGAAGAAATTCACAGACATGGTAGACATGTGAATGACACTGTGAAGTACAAATTCTATGATTGCATTAGACATGTGGCTGGCAGGATTTCAACAGATGGAATTAAATGATTAGCATAAGGAAATAGTTGATTTTAATTACACAAGGTGGTGCAAAGCACAAGTCCTGCTGTGTGATTAGTCCTTTATGTTTATTCACGCACATTTAAGTAGTTCCCTTCTGTGTGCAGTAGCCAGCAGTGCAGTAAGAAAGTTCCCACTAGCATACATACTTTCTACTGTCACTTTGACATCTTCTGTGACAAGGATCATTATTAACAACAGTATAAAACTTTTTTTTTTTTTCCACGGAAAGGGAAGTAATAAAACAAATAACCCAAATATGGAAATATTGTGAAAAACTTGACACAGTCAGTTTCTACATTTCCTTCAAATTATGTGGTCAATTGTATTAAAAATTCCTATAAGATGATTTGTATTATCTTTGTGAATTCATCTAGAATTTTGTCCAATTGCATTTTACCTTTTCACAAGTTACCTTCACTCAAAGATTCCACAGTTCAAGTTGAGTACTGTCCTATCCCAGTCTTTATGATACCACTATCCAGCATTGCTTTAAGGATTCTGAGCAACACTTCGCTTGTTCTCCTCTTTAATTTACATGGTGATCAAGTAAGCCTGTAATCACAAAACCAAGTATTGCTTTGGTATCCAGCCATCACAGTGGAAGACAGAAGAGAACTACCAAATGCTCAGTAGAATGTTTTGCTTGTTTGTTTTCTGAGGAGCTGATTATTCACTAAGAACTGTTTGGAGGACCATTCAGTTATGCCAGTTCCTCAGGACAAATACTCATGGCAGTGTTTTGTTCAAATACTCTTCGCAAGAAAGTGAATCAGTTTTGAGCAGAGATCAGTTATAGTAAGTATCTGATGGTTCTTACATCTTGTTGATGCTAACCCATATCTTGAACCTAGCTTCTTGTTTGAGAGTTCGTTGAATGGATTGGTATTGGATTGGTGGTACCCAACAAAAGGTTTGCTACTAATTGGTAAAAACATTATTTTTCTCGGCAAATTAGCAGGTATATAGCAAAATCCAAATAATAAGAGGAAAAAAAGACAAATGTGGAGTTAATGCCATTGCGCTTCAGTAAACTTTGCATTACTCATAAGTAGCAGTATATTACGAGAGCAGAAAAAGATTCACGATGTCCTTAACTATTCATTTTTTTTTTTGATTGGCTTGAAGATGGTGTGATTGGTAGATGCATTACTAAAAAAGTTTAGCTGGTTGTTGAAGCAGATTTTCTTGTTTGTTTTCTGTCAATTCATTTCATAGTCACAGAGCGTGGGTTTTAACAGTAGCACTTAGTGTCAGCAGTTCTCTTTATGGCTGCTCAAATGAAATAATTTTTTACTCCAGTTTATTCCCAACTCCTTGGAGTATTAGACAAAACAACAGGAAAGTGTTTAACCCAATATATTTGAAGAACAGTTAAACAGGAACAAATGTTTCATTCAGTTTCCAAAATACATGTGTTACTATGTGTCTTTTCAAAATCGAATAATAAATCTTTCTCTTATTTATAAATTGCCCTGAGATATAATATTACCCTAAGCCACAATGAGGGATTTTGTTTGGATAAAGTAAGACAGCTCTAGTTCTCATGCTTTGCTGATTGAACAAGAACAGCCAGTTCTGTCTCAGTTCCTCTAATTTCGTCTCTCATTTCTCTCAAAATCATTTGATTCAGTAGCAACTGTGTTCTGGAAAACAGGAATCATGAGGAAGTGGGCAGATGCATCTGATTTCATTTTTTGTTTTAAATACACAATTAACAATTTAACAGCAAATATTAAGAGGAAAGAAATCCTGGCCCTAATATATTGAATGAAGGTATTCTTTAGGAACAGACTAAATTTAAAGTGTTAAAGTTATATTCAAAGTTAAACAAAAGCCAAAAAAATCCTATTTAATCAGCCATTTGCTTCTAGTTGTACATCTGTCAAATTCACATTTTATTAATCACAGGGGAAATAATATTTCCCGTCATGTTTGTTTGAAATTATCGTAATTTCATATTTGAAATTAATGTCAACTGTCCACTTGCTGTTAAGTTAGGGTGATTTTCCTGCATTTGAACCAAATTGCTCTGTCTGAACACTTGCTGTCCTTTCATATGTAGTCTTCAACTGAGTAACGACCCTTTTTTCAGTAGATTCAAGCATTTAAGTATAAGAGAAATACCCCTTACAGTTAATTTTTTCATAATTTAGTTGCATTTGAAAATTAAACACTATCTTTATGATATTTCCAAGTTCACATCTGAAAGCTCTTCTGAATTACTATAGAACTTCTTTGTGCTCAGTCTGCAATGTGATTGTGTGTATAGCAGTGATTTTCACAGCCTTCGCTCCTCTAGTTTAAGTCAAGTAGTTCATTTGTTGTCTCTGCTCTGGATTTTCAGCACAGATGTATATTCCAAGCCCTTACTTTTTGAAAAACAGCCTCAATGATGCAAACATTTGCAAGCATTCAAATCTTTATTTCCCGTATTTCAGCATTCCTTGGGAATGTCACAATAGTAGTTTAAGCCTCCTTTCTATTTTCTGTTACCAATTTCTCTCAACAATTTCTAATTTTCAAGTCTTTAATTAAAATACATAGTACCATCACTTTCAGTGTTCAGGCCAACTTATTAGATATCTTTGGAATATCTGTCTCTCAGGATTGTTCATTATCTGTACAATTTTTCGGTGCATGAACTACTAGCTGCCCATCTAAGTACCTTTCCTAACACTTTACAGAGCTATGTTCCACTCCATCATCATTAAATCTATCCCAAAGCAGTGTGTGTATATGTGGTGGAGAGTGGGGGCTGCTTTGTTGGTGTTTGCTTGTGAATTTTGAATTTTTAAGTAAGTTGCTGAAAAAAATTAAATTATCTAGAAATATAAAAATCTAAGTTTAATGTTGGGAGTATCTTTCCTACAGAATTTTGAGCTTAAGTCTTGTGAGTTGCGATACTGAATATAAGCTTTCTCTGTCATGCTTTCTTCCTGTAGCTAGTTCCTTACTGTTTTTCCGTTAGCACAAGTAAGTAATAATTACTATAGGTGTCACACCCTACATTTTTTAGGTTTAGCTAGAAATACAGTCTAATTCAGTTTATTTACTGAAGTCCATGATACACAAAATTCAAATCACAGTATATTCTTTATATATTAGTGTTGAATATTTAAACTTAAAACTTGTCACATGGGACTATACAGAACTTTTCCATTTAGGAGAGAAAATGCTCCACTACACACACAAACCAGTTCTTTAGAAATGTGCCATTTTTATGGTTCCAATGTTTCTTTTTTCTCCGTTTAATTTCTCTTTTTCATGTTTGATTTGTATCTTCAGCAGAAAGGTTCACCTCTTTTACCGTGTGAATTCGTGTGTGCTAATGCTATTTCCCACTGACTGACATGCCTCAGTGTCCTCCAAGATTATTTAATATATTGTAAGATTATTTCCAGATCATTGTGTTCTTGATAATACAAGATACTAGGATCAGCTATACTAAATCCTGAACAAAGCAATATAGCCTGGTAATTTCATATTTGAACTATCATAAAAAATACAGTCAAAGGCAGTTCTATTCTAAAAAATTGGAAAAAAATAGTAATGATAAAGGCTGTAGAAACTGTAATCAGCAGTAGGCAAATGTGTAATCATAGAACTAGCTAATACTATACTGCCTGTGAAGTCTTATGACTGAAAAATTCAACGAGCTGACCAGTTTGATTTATATCTGATATCTTGCTGATTGTGACTGGCTTCAGCTTACCCATTAGCAAAAAAATAAATAAGCATGATGTACTGGGTAGAAATTACTAAAGGCTAATCGGCTCATTTTCAAGGGTACCATTTTTTGCTATTTATTTTATGTATCTCTATGTGTCTTAGTAAATTTAAATGATAAAATAGTGCAATGTAATTTCACTAATCCTTCATGGAGAAGAATATGGTTTTTTTGCAACTGTCTGTACAACCTCCAGTGAGGTTTTAAACCTGAGTATATGTAGCTTTTATTACTGCAGTTCTAACTTATCAGAGTACGGATTCCTAGCTCTGAAAAGTCAGATGTTATCTGGGATGAGGCACTAACTAGCTTTCCTCAGTTGACATGAACAAAATTTAAAGCTAATAATCATAAGGTTACAACACAGGAAGCCGAGACTGTTGGAAATTGGTGCCTAAAATAAATTTTGGGGGAAAGGCCATTCCAGTTAATTTAGAAAACTGATTCAAATGATCAGGTTCCACCAATATGCTACCTACAATCAAATGGTAGTGACAAGCTCTTGATTTAAATTGTCTTTTGGTTACATTACCTGTCTCATGAGACTAACCTGTAAACTTAAGCATTTATGTAGTGTATTCCTTCTGTAATATTCTGCATCATATAGTATTTCCATTCTTCTCTGTTTTTCATCATATCTGATTCAAAAATTATTAATCTGTAAAAAAAATCCATGTGTCACCTCTGCCTCATTGTTACGTAGTAGCTGGGATAGGAATATAAAGCTAAAATACTTAATACCTTTATTATTTTATATAATCATAGTTTTAGAGTTTATGTTTTTATACATCTTTGTGAACATTTTGACAATTCAAATAATTAATTAGGAAGAAAACTGACTATACTTATGAATCAACCATAGTTAATATTTATTCAAGGTATTACAGGACCTGGATAAGTGTGTTAAGCTTTGAAAGACCAGAATACTAGAGATTTACGAATTTATTAACTTGGTGTACATTATCTAGTGACCTACTGTAAACTAAAACGCCTAACTTGAAGTACACATTTATTGAAATCTTGATATAAGTATTTTGCAAGGAGAAGAGATACACCATCTCTACCTTTGTGTCATACTTGAAAGAGAAGCACTTTGTAGTGCTCAGTTTATAATTTACTTACGTGCATCTACAAGTTTAGTGCCTAACAATTCCCATTAGTTGGTAATCATAAAATGGTCAAGTGAACAGTCATTCTCAGAGCACTGTTATCACGTACCCTTATGATACATGAAATGCCTTTAGCACAACTCATACATTTTTATGGAGAGCAAATGAGAGTTGTGTCCCTATGTCCGACTCTAATGGAAAGTTGCAGTCTCAAATGTCAACATAAATCTTTCTGAGAGTTGTATACAGCATTCAGAAATTCAGTAACAGCTGTTTCTGTCTTCTTCTGAGAAGGTTACAGATTTTGTTTCCTCGGTATTGTTGTACAACTGATGCCAGCAGTTATTTATTATTTTTTATTATATGTATATACACACATGTGGTGGTTTTACCCTGCTGGACAGCTGAAATCCACCACAACCACTCTCTCACTCTCCATCTTCAAAGAAAAAGGGGGAGAAAATACGATGGAAGGAGTTCAAGGGTTGAGATAAGGACAGGGAGATCACCCACCAATTACTGTCATGGGAAAAACAGACTCAGCATAAGGGAGATTAATGTAATTTATTGCCTATCACTAGCAGGCTAGGACAGTGAGAAACTACAAGCAAACTAAAAACACCTTCCCCCACTCACCCTCTTCTACCTCCTCCCCCTGAGCGGCGCAGCGGAACGAGGAATGGGGGCTGTGGTCAGTCCCTAACGCTGCTTCTCCGCCGCTCCTTCATGGTCACTCTCTGCCCCTGCTCCATGTGGGGTCTCTCCCACGGGATGCCGTCCTTCCCGAGCTGATCCTGCGTGGGCTGCCCACAGGCTGCAGCTCTTCCAGAACTGCTCCCAGATGGGTCCGTACCACGGGGCCCATCCCTCAGGACCAAACTGCTCCAACATGGCTCCCCCACGGGCGGCAGCTCCCGCCAGGCCTCCTGCTCCTGCGTGGGCTCCTCTCCACGGGCTGCAGCTCCGGCCCGGGGCCTG
>VXAA01000237.1:27539-56837 GCA_013399115.1 Anseranas semipalmata
GTCCCTTTTGGAGCCGGCTGGAGCTGGCTCTGATCTGACATGGGGCAGCTGCTGGGCTCTGCTCACAGAGGCCACCCCTGCAGCCCCCCTGCTACCAAACCCTTGCCACATAAACCCAATATAACACACACCATTTTTTTGAATTTTATTTTAAAAGCTTCATTGAACTCTTGTGATCCATTTTGTCCTCTTTGTCAGGCGAAAAGCCAAATCCACTGATCCAGATGATCCATGTGATCATTTTTCATCATGCATGTCCATAGCAGATGTTCACAATGAGATACCTATAGCGCTACTGACAAGAGGTTGGCAGAAATACGAAGGGAATGATTGTCATTATTGCCAGTTTCTCTTGAGTTCCAACCTTAAAAGAATTCTGTTAAATAAAATTCCATTACACTTAAGCAACAATACAAATGTATAGCTTTAGGAAATATGTTACAGATTTTTTTTTTCTTAATCTGCTCGTGAAAGAAAAATGAAATGCAGATAAGAGTATATTTAGTTACAGCAAATAATGAAACTTGAACTGTGTAATAAATTTGGGAATACATATGAATTGATTGAGGTCAAAACAAAAATAATAGAAAAAGTATGCTATGAATGCTCTGGTAAGACACATATAAGAGGAAATGATGGAACTACTTAATAAAGACATCAATTTGTATGTGAGACTCCCAGTTACCAAGACTACTGGTATGTCCTGTGATACGACATTTTCAGCTGATGATCACATTCCGAAGTTTTTGGATGAATATTTCCATTCTAAGTTAGCTATTTGAGGCTAAATTCAGCCAAAAGAAATATCATAACCAAGTCAATAAAAAGTACATTGTACACAGCATTAATTTTCTTTTCTTTGAAAATCTCACTAACTAACCTATATTTTGAGGTAACAAACCCTGAAATTTGGCATTGGAGAACGAAGATAGCTCTTTCTGAATTTTTCTTAGTTCATTTTTTTTAATTCATATAAATATAATCAAGCTTCAAACAAACTTGATTTAGTCTGTTTATTAAATGAAATCTTTTAAATTCCATAAGCAGGAATGTTATATCTAGGTTTATCTGAGCAGATACTTTGGGGATCAGTAAGTATCTTTCTTTTAAAACAAGTTTATTCTAGGCCAAGGTTAGGTTTGTAAGTGCTGCTCAGACAGTGGTGGAGCCAAACATTTCTGAACAAGAATAAATCTCTTTTCTGAAGTTTAAATACATAAGAATACTTTAAAATATCTTGAAAGTAGTCAAAAATAAAAAGATGGAGGCCACAGAAAATGTAAGGTACATGAATACATCATTATCTAAGAAACACAGAAATTCTATGCATCTTGTGATTACCACAAGAACAAAAGAAAACAAATTAGCACAATTAAAGAAAGCTAGACTATGAAAAGAAGTGTTGATTCTGCACGTCTTTCCCTGAGCCCTACCCAGATTAAGAATGGAGTTCTAATGTTCGAAAGGGCATTCAAGTGAAGATTTTACCATTTCTTTCTGAGATCTTGGTGAATATTTTGGCTTGTTTACTTGTGAATATTATTGTTAAAAAGTAAAATAATCCTGAAAATTTCAGCCATCATCCAGATCCAATCTACATCAGCCAAGTTTTTATATATCAAGGTTATAAATATCTTTTTGTTCTCCATACTTAATGTACAACTTTTAACACTTCTAACTGTCTGAAAACACAATTTATAATTGAAGTCTATTTGACATTTTGGGGAAAGAGATATCTTCAGAGAAAATATTGTGATTAAAAATCTTGAGCAGCTCAATTATGTTGTAAATTAAAACAGGTCTAGCAACAGAGATTCTTGCAATGAGGTATGCTTTTCATTTACTTGTGGCTAATTTCCAACCTTTGACATTTGAAATATTTGTTGACTGAGGATAATTTCTAAAAACTAGGTTATTTATTAAAACACTTACGTTGTGTACTTATCTTCTCATACCGCTCATATGGACCTATTTAGAAATGTAATATTATTTTTTTTCAAACCAAAAGATGCTATAGTGTATGATCGTTAGTAGCATACAAACATATGCTTTCTTTCCTTTTTTCCCTTTCATTTCTCCAAGTGCTTCTATTCACCTCCATTCCCTTATTGCCTTGAAATGTAAAATATTAAAGATGCACCAGCATAACATGTGCTTAGTTATCTTTCGCTTGCTATGCTGTCATGATTCTGATTTGCAAATTATCAGATACATCTTCTTTCTCATCAAAATGTCTTTGACTTTGTTATGGACTGCACAACCATCTGTCACACTGACAGTATTAATATGTGCTGTTTTTATTAGATAGTCTCTATTGTTTAAAGTGAGTGATTTTTCTGCTTAAACTAAATTTTTGTAGCAGGACTGGAGTGCTGTGGAGTGTGGATATCTGTGCTTTTTTGTCTCATGTTTTTCTTGTTGCTGGTTGTTTACAAGTCACGTGGCAGACATTTTAGCTTCACTCTGAACCAATGGCCTTTTTTACTTGGAACGTACATTACAAAAGCTGGAGATGTGCTACATTTAATTGAACCAGGCCAGCCTACAGCAAAGCTCAGTGAAGAATTTGTTTTCCCCTTGCTGTAATATTTTGTGGCTTGAGTTATCCCCACAGAAATGGTACGTATTGCCTCAAGTACTACAGCATAATCCTGCTTTTATACAAATCAGTACCTACTTTTTCACTCACTTCAGAGCTGCATAGTCAAGCCTTACATTGTAAATCAGAGTATAAAGAGTTTCCTGTTTGACAGTCTGATCTTCAGGTATAAATTTATTTATGTGTAGTGTAAGAAGTTTATAATAAGACAATCTTTATAATCAGGATTATTTTACATAGAGAAAGAGTCAATTGTTCAGTGCTAACCTGTCCTTTCAGGTACTGTGGTTCTTACCTGATGTTATTTTTTTCTCTTACACACACGACTCAGATTTATTGTTTTTTTCTGAAAGACTGTAACATTAAAAACCCTTATTTTACCTTTATGAAATAGATTGTTCATAACTGCTACATCTTCTGGAGATACCAGCTTCTTGAAGCTTAATTATTTAAAAATACTTTTCTGCTTTTCCATAACATCTCAGTGACTGTTTCTCTCTATGGGTATGTAATAGCTTGTTATTTATTCAGATCATTTTCCTAAATTATTATCTGTTGAGTTTAAGGCCAGATTTTAGGTCTAGTGGCAGGTGTAAGAGTCATTCACTCAGTTTACTCCTTGTGGGGCAGATCTTGCATTACGCCTCGTGAAAATTGTTTTAGCTGTATGGTATTTCCTTAAAAAATGCATCTGTTATCAGACAGCAATCTGTGGATATTAATTTCAAATTATTTAGCAGCAATATGATTTTAATTACAGACAGTCTCTATTTCCCTTCTCCTCACCCTAACTGAAACAAAAAGAACCAGTTGTGGGGCAAAACCAAAGAAAGAAACAATTCTACAAGATATTGTGGGCAAAAAGCCTCCAAGAGATAATCCATTTTTCGCATAAATCTTTTAGCTTCATGTAAAACAGCAGAAGTATAACACTTTATACTTCTCATAGTCTACCCCAAGATCATCTTTGTTCCTGATTGTGTCTGCAGTATTTTGTCAGTGCTGTAGCTGGAGGGAATAAACTGTAACTTCATGCCATCTTTTACAAAATGCTAATCTTATTGGGTGGCTATTTCTGGATTTCTTTACAATATTTTTTCTACAATTTCTAGTAATCATATAAAAAAGTATCATACGGATTTTTTTACATATCTTAAATTTCCGAAAAAAGTTATTGCTATCAATAGCATTACTGTATGTTTGCTGATAAAGTTGAAGTTAACCATTTGAATGATGGCCTCTACGCTTTCTTTTGTAATAACTTTGTAGAGTTTACTGAACCAATTGGTGTACAGTCTTCTGGTTTTTGATACTTATTTGCCATCTTCTAAACTATGGTGGTATTGAAGAAACCAATCACAACAACTGGTTGGCACTACCCTAGATTCCTAGTGAAGCTTTATATCCTGTAGTGTTAATCTCTGTTGAATCAGTTTCGTCTCTTTCATCCATGTCTCTCTTGTATTGGGGAGCCCAGAACTGGACACAGGACTCCAGGTGTGGCCTCCCCAATACTGAGTACAGGGGCAGGATCACCTCCCTCAACCTGCTGGCAACACTCCTCCTAATGCAGCCCAGGATACCATTGACCTTCCTTGCCACAAGGGCACATTATAAGCTCATGGTTGCAAATCTGTTTTTTTAAAAACAAAATTAGAGTAAATTTCAGTAAAATCACTATGATTGAATAAAAAGGGGGTTGGTATTTTGCTCAAGGAAGATATTTTTATCAAAAGTTTAAGGTAGATAACCATTAAAAAAAGGGGGGAGTGGGTCTAGGTTTGTCATCTGTGTATTCTGGAAGTTAGAAAAGATTTGGCCCTTTAAACTGGAATTGCTTTTCAATCCCTGGGTTCAGCGGCACTTGCAAGGAGCCCCTTCAAAAAGCTGTTCTCAAATACACAATCAGGCCAGTAAGAATAATCTGCGTAAGCATTGGTATGAGGGGGATATAATTCATTTTGTTTATGCTCAGAATAAAATGGAAATGAGCCCCCTCTGAAAATACTGACACTTATCATCCAAAATGGACTGTTACTCTAGATAACAACTAAGCATGAGTAACTGTTATTCTTCTAATTTATCCTATGTCATTTGCTTCAATTAGCTATAGCAAAACATCAGTCCACTATACAGCAGTTCATTACATGAGTTTTTCAGTTATATGGTAATAACTCCTTGCTCTTTTCAAAAATTCATGATGCATTTTTCATCATAAAGCCATGACTTCTGGCTTCATAAAGTAAGTGGAAAAAATTTTTCAGCACCTTCAGGATGTCATATCAGCAGTTGCACTTCAGCTTGTGACCCTGACTTTTCTTTGATGGCCATTCACTGCAATATTTAGTACAATCTTATTACTAACTTCTTTGATTATGGTTATCCCAGGCATCCTACCTTACTTTACTAGAAGTTTCTTCACCTTCTCACTCCCCACCGCCTCTCTTGTTATGATATTACATTAATTTTTTTCCTTTGGAATTCAAATGGAGTGTGTAACTACATAGTGACCTGACTGCAGTATAATGGGATCAAAAGCAATATTCTTTAACTTTTCTATACTACTCATGTTATTTACTGCTTATATTATATATATGTATATACTAATTAAAAGTCAGTTTCTCTTACTGGTCTCTGTGATGCTGAAATATGTGCTGGTATGTATTCCAAATGGAGATGGCAGTGACTTCTTAGTCCTTTTTTTCTTTCTGAAAAACAAGGATCTTCCCTCTTCTGTTTTATTCTAGCCCCATCTGTAGACTTTGAAGTAACGCAGCCATATAGAATATGCTTAAAGACCTCCAGATACAATGTACAATCAACTGTAAAATTTGACTTATCAACCAACTGACATTGCATTGCTAATGCATCTTGGAGAACATCCAAGAGAATAACCATTTATAGGCTGAGGTAAAACCTGGCCAAACACCAGGAATGTATGGATTGATACATATAACTTCAACAGCAGTTTCACTACCTGCAGCTGTTTCTGCAGAATCTAGTTTATTTCTAACTGATCTCACACACAACATTCTTTCTCTAGCAAGCATTGTACACAGGTGCATAGAGAAAAAGACAAGTTCTCCTTCTAGCTCATTCTGCTGAATCTCTTCTTCTCACACTCTAAAGTTTTGAGCCTAGTGAATGTTGTCTTTATGCTCATCTGGACCTCCATCAAATTTTTCTGCAGCTCCTGGATTCAGCATTGCTGATAACTGAGACATTTTGGAATATTTTGTTTAGAAGGGAACAGTAATTTTGGAGAACAGGTAATGAGTGTCCTAAAGTGAGTCACCCGCACAGCTCCCTCTAGTCAAATAATATGGTTCTTATGGTAAAGAAGTCAAGAATAGTAGAGCTGTATTCACCTAGATTTCTTAGAGTGTCTTCAGATCCCTTTCCAAGAGACAATTCAGACTAAAATCAACAATAAAACATAGAGTTTTGACCTCAAGAGAGAGAGAGAAAAAATTTATGTAGTAGTTTCCATTTATATACACATTTCTCTTCTAAAACAGTCAGATGATTGCCTTCTTCAAATCTCTGATACTAATCTCACATAAAGCTAATCATTCTCGAATGAAGTTATAGCTAACAGAAGGTGGAGAACCCTTCTTTTTAGAAGATTATTTATAAGTGTATTAAAATTACAACAATTAGATGGTTTATATGTTCAGCTGTTCCAGACTGCCTAGGAGAAGGTTCTGTTTTTATTTTCTCTATCTAGGTCAGCCTTTAAAAATACATTCATAACAACAACAACAAAAAATTAACATATTTTACCCAAACTGCAGGCTAATGGTATGAACATTTCTTTCCTTGTTAGGTTCTTTCAAGTCTGTTTGTGTGTGTGTGTGTGTGTGTGTGTGTGTGTGTGTGTGTGTGTGTGTGTGTTAAAACATTTGTCTGTGTTTATACACTTTTTTTTTTTTATGGGTAGAAGATGAGATTAGCTGATATCACCCTTTCTTTGTTATAGATACCTGAATAGAGCTATAGAGATTTATATTTCAGTATGATATGAAAAAAGACCAATATGGAGATAATGCAGTATATTTTCAACTCAGCTGTACAAATACAAATGGCTTAGTTATAAGTTGCCTGAAGATAAAAATATACAAAATGTCAAGAGAAGTATCTTATCTCAAAAGCTGATAATTTGTACTTGCTATAATGAAAAAAATGTGGAAAGGTTGACATAAATATGAAATACTAGAGTTTTACTACGAATTATTAGATGCTCTGAACATCAGCTTCCATGCAGTATTTAATCTCAGCCAGCATGCCAGGTCGTACTGCAGGAATTGTGGGTTATTTTTCTGATAGAGAAAAGAAAGAATTAAACCAGTTCAATTCAAGCAGAAATCTGCTAAACGTATTAGTTAATTGATGCATACATTTCCCCCTAAATATATAATTATGATGTGATTGATCTGTGTGTGTAGGGTTAGGGCTAGGGCTGAAGGAAAGAGAAAGCCTAGAGGTACTGTTGTACTGGGGCTGGAAATGGGGTGCCAAAGACAACTTGCAGCTGTAAAGAGCTCTGTGCTGAGAGGAAGTTTCTGGGTGTGACAGAGGCGAGAGTGTATTAATGCCAGTGTGAGATGGAAATTAGGGTTACGGTTGACCAAAACAGAAAGCCTAGAGGTGCCATTGCAGTTGGGCTACAACTAGGGTTCCAAACAGAAGTTAGAGTAGCAGAGATCGTTGCTGAGGAAAACCTTTTGAGGTGGACCAGAGGTGGGACTATTTGTCCCAGACTAAGCCAGGAATTAGGGTTAGGGTTAGGGCTGAGAGAAAGAGAAGGCCTAGAGGTGCCATTGCATGGGGCTATAAGTGGGCTGCCAAATACAGTTTAGGGCTGCAAAGAGATCTGTGCTGAGAGGAACTTTGTGGTGGTGGCCAGAAGTGAGTGTGTTAATCCCAACCTGAGCAAGAATTTAGGGTTAGGTTTAAAGTAAAACAAAAGGTTAAGCTTAGATGTTGATTTGGGGCTGGAGCTGGGCAGTCAAAGACAAGGTAGCAAAGAGATCTGTGCTGGAACTGTGGGGTATGTGCCAGAAATGGGTGTGGTTATCCTAGCCTGAGTGAGAAATTTGGTCTAGGGCTAGGTTTAAGTTTTGGGTTAGTGTTAGTGGTAAGGTTAAGCAAATGAGAACACCATTTCCAGGCACATGAAAAACTTCAAAATCATCAGGAGTAGTTAGCTTGGTTTCACAAGGGGAAGTCTGCTTGTCCAATTTCATGAACTACGATGATATGACTGACCTGGTATATGAGGGGAGAGCAGTGGATATTGCCTACTTGGACTTCAGTAAGGCCTTTGACACTGTCTTCCATGAGATCCTCGTAGAGGAGCTTTTGGTATATGGTCTGTCTGAGAAGACAGAGAGGTGGACTGCAAACTGGCTGAATGGCCAGGCCCAGAAAGTGGTGATTGGTGGCACAAAGTCTCATTGGAGGCCAGTAACCAGTGGTGTCCCCCAGGAGTCAATACCAGATCCGATCCTGTTTAACAACTTCATTAGTGGTCTGGCTGATGGGGCACAGTATACCCTCAGCAAGTTTGCAGATGACACAAAACTGGAGAAGTGACTGATAGGCCAGAGTATCATGCCACCATCCACAGGGACCTGGACGGGCTGATGGAAACCTTACGAAGTTCAACATGGAAAAGTGCAAACTCTTGTACCTAAGACGAAATAATGCCATGTATCATTATATGCTGGAGGGTGACTGGCTAGAAAGCAGCTTTTCAGAGGAGGACTTGGGGGTCCTGATGGACACCAAGCTGAACATAAGCTAGCAGTGTGCACTTGTGGCAGGGAGGGCTAACTGTATCCTGGGCAGCATTAGGAAGAGTGTTGCCAGCAGGTTGAGGGAGGTGATCCTTCCCCTGTACTCGGGACTGAGGAGGCCACACCTGGAGTCCTGTGTCCAGTTCTGGGCTCCCCAGTACAAGAGAGACGTGGACATACTGGAGAGAATCCGTAAAGGGCCACTAGGTTGATTAAGGGATTGGTGCATCTCTGCTATGGGGAAAGTCTGAGAGAGCTGAGACCGTTCAGCCTAGAGAAAAGAAAGCTCAGGGGGGATCTGTCAATGTTTATGAACACCTGAAGTGAGGGAACAATGAAGATAGAGCCAAGCTCTTTCAGATGGTGCCTAGTGACAGGATAAGAAGCAATGGGCACAAACTGAAACACATTAACTTCAAATACTTTGGAGAAGACATTTCACAAAAAAAAAGTAACGTGTTTAATGTTACATATAGCAAACATAACAATACGAAGAGGGTGATGGGTTACATATTTACATTTATTTGGTTTTCCTGTAGACTCTGGACTCAAAGAAAAATAAAAAGGCATGTCCTTTTAAAATACTAAATAAATCTAAAACCACTTATTTTTGAACATCTAGTGAGTTAAGGGCTCATACAAGTCTGTCAGACCTGACACAATATATTGTATTAGAAAATATATTTTGTAGAGACCATTCAATGTAATACTGCTTTATTTTGACACAATTTTAACTCCTTTATTGTTATATTTTTATTTGGCTTTCTGTGCAAAGGACCCGTCCTGGATTATAAACTACCTGGCAAATAGGGTCTGTTGTCTATCACTTCCTGTCAGGATTTTCTACATTGTTTCATTACTGCTAAATCCTATTGTTCATATAAACAGCCAAAGAAAGTTTTCTTTTGTCAAAGAAAACAAAACCTATTTTTTTAAACTCTGTTAAGAACAGTATAATTGAAACTAATGGATAAAATGTGTATTACATTGGGTGACAAATAGCTCTAAACATAGCTCATTCTGTCAGCCCTAGGTTGTATTTCATGAATACATCTCAACTGGTTGTGTCAGATAGGAGGAATGATGTTTAGATTTGCATAGACAAGTGCCAATTATAGTCAAATAAAAATCAGTATGTTTTATTTAAAAATACTGCCTTTGGCCCAGAGAGGTTGTGGAGTCTCCTTCTCTGGAGACATTCAAAACCCGCCTGGACGCGTTCCTGTGCAACCTGATCTAGGTGTTCCTGCTCTGGCAGGGGGATTGGACTAGATGATCTTCCAAGGTCCCTTCCAATCCCTAACATTCTGTGATTCTGTGATTCTGTGAAAGAACCTTTAAAATATTTCCTTTGGCTTTTTTATACACTCTGTTGCAGGACTGATAAAGGAGGTCCCCCTGTGATGAGACAGTGTTTTGTAGCTTATCTCTGAAGTTTGTTCTGTGATTTTACAACAAAGGTAAATGTGGATATCGTGGAAGTTTTTTGACTTAGAATGCTGATGGCTGTTTGAGCAAAGTGGGGGGGTGAACAATTCACACTACACAGTTCGATAGTTTAGAAAGCAAACTATATGCTTCCAGAAAGTGATTCAGATCATCTGATTTGGTAATACTGGATTGCACCCTGCATATTTGATAAAAAGGACTTCCAAGCCATTTTGGTACATGTACTTTCAATTCTAAGTCCATTCTAAAGCCATGATCCTTTAAAAGCCAGAAGAAAGGAAAATAGAAAATATAGAGGCTGTTGACAAAAATATACAAACCAAAATAGTGGCTTAAAAGTACACAAAAAATAGATGCAAAATGATTGTGATTTTGGATAGAAATGGAGAAAATTCCACTTTCAACTGTGACTCAAAAATAAATTCTATGTGAGCATGTTATGGATATTTTTGGGCTTCCAAGATTTGGATGTTATTTCTCTCTAAGTAGACTAGGCATCGGTACGGACTTGGAGCTGGGATTTACCAGGTTATAAGTACATTTTATGTCAAAAGCAAGGAAGGGGCATGTTAGCACTGCTGTTACTCCAGTCAAAAATCTACTTGTTTGAGAAAAACCCTATGGGATGATTCTTTGGATACAGACCTGCATTGCAAAAGTAGAGTGGCAAAAAGTAAATACAGACAGCCTTAAGACTGAACCTTTAAAGTGTTAGTTGATAGTTCAAGTTCATCTATGAAGCTTTATAGTTCATTCTATGGTCAGACAGTTTCCCAGATCATAAACTGAAAGACAAACAGTACTATAGTGTAACCTGAGGTCTGAGAAGGAATTGAGTATAAGGGCCACAGTGGCAGGTTTTCTTTTCTTGTTCCCTTGACATCCATATCAAATTACAAAACTCAGACTTCTGTTATTTTGCCACCAATTAAGCTTAAGTTCTGATTCAGCAATTTTGTCATTGATTGTTTTTCTCAGTCTTGTTATTTACAGGTGCAGTCAGCACAATTCCTGAATTATGTCAGCAAATACTCATTTGTACTAATTGTTGTACAATTTTATACAAATCAGTTGTGCTGCTTTTCACAGACTAAAATATTTCTGGATTTCGGGATTTTTATTTATTTATTTGTAAGAACCTGAATTGAATAATGCTCTTCCTTGGACAGTACAGATCTGTACTTAAGGATTTGTATTTCAGGGCCAATTTTCTGGAAAATTATTGGAATGTTTGGGCACATTTCTTCAGTAGCACATTCATCCACAAGCAGCATCTTTGGTTTTGGGAAAATAATGGCTGGTGGGAGAAGCAGGGCAACTATGTGGAGAAGCCTGTTGTCTTTTGTTGAGCATAATGCATCTGGCACGGCAGCCATGACAGTGAAATTCCAAGTTGGTTACCAAATCCTAGAGACACGGTATGCCACCTGAAATTCATCTGTTCTACTGTTTAGAAATTGCTCTTTGCCAGCTGAGATCTTCACTGATAAAAACAAACAAACTGTTCTCCATAATAAAATAGAAGGCTTCCTGAATGTACAGTTCAGTCAATCCTAAACCCACTTTATTTCTCACCTTTTGGTCTTTAAATTATAAAGGAGACTAACAAAAGGATTACAGCATTGCTTAAAACATCCGCATACAGAAACAGAGCTGTAGCAGGATGAATAATTTAAAAATCAGACCTGCCTTCCCTTAGAAAGTTCTTGTTTGCCAGGGAGACAGTTCATTTTTCCATGGAAGAGTTACCTTATACAGAGCCCTGCTTGCAGCAAGAAGAAAGCGATAATGAAATGAAAGGATCAGAAGTCACAGAAAGAATAATCCGGATTAATGTAGACTTAACAAGAAAGAGAGGTCCGTATTGAAAAAATAAAGAATTTAGGTTAAATGTTAAAATTGCAAGAAGTGAAGCAAAACAATGTTATCGCCAGGGGAATATCATGGCTTTGCCTCGATCAGGAGTTGAGTGACTGACAATAATGAGCGATGACCAAGGTGAACCGAGTGTGATGAGCCTTTGTTCAAACAGTGGATTAACAAATCGGGAGAACAATACCTGAAACTGCTGAAGGGTACAGTGTGATAACAGCGTACACTTTGTTTGGTGGCCTGTGGCGATATCTGATGATAAAATGGTACAGTAATAAGGACTGTGGGGAAATGTTGTTGCACAGACATGCAACACTGCTAAAAGCAGAGGACTGGGGTGATACTGAGCCCCCTGGGAGCCCAAGAGAGAAGCTGTATCAAGGAGTTTTATACTCAAGAGCACACACAGTTGCAGTTGACTGCAGCCCGCTCCCATTACCACTCCAGTGAGTTGGCACAGTCCAGCCTGATGGAAATGAGACATTTTATCCAACCAGTCCTGGTGTTAGACTGCTAATTGGAAGAGCAAAAGTGAGAAAAACTCACAGGTAGAGATAAAGACTGTTTAATAAGTGAAGGTAATAGAAGAAAAAAAAAGTGATGCAAAGGCAGTCGCTCATCACCTCCCACAAGCAGAGTGATAGCCACGCATTGTCCTAATGCAAGATATTCTCCAGTAAACTCTAAATTGTGTTATTTTTACCATTCTGCCCTTAACTTCTTATGTAAGTTACAAGACTAATATTAGAAATGAGCAGCATTGGTGAAGCTGCACCTGGAGTGTTGTGTCCAGTTCTGCCCTCCCCACTACAAGATAGACATAGACATACTGGAAGGAGCCCAGCGTATGGCCACTAAGATGATGAAGGGACTGGAGCACCTCTCCAGTGAGGAGAGGCTGAGAGAGCTGGGACTGTTCAGTCTGGAGAGGAGGAGGCTCAGGGGAGATCTTATCAATGTCTACAAATACCTGATGGGACAGTATAAAGAGGACGGAGTCAGGCTCTTTTCAGTGGTGTCCAGTGCCAGGACAAGAGGCAATGGGCACAAACTGGAACACAAGAGGTTCCATCTGAACATCAAGAAACAATTCTTTATTGTGCAGATGACAGAGCACTGGCACAGGTTGCCCGGAGAGGCTGTGGAGTCTTCCTCCTTGGAGACCTTCAAAAGCCACCTGGACAAGGTCCTGGGCAACCTGCTCTGGGTGTCCCTGCTTGAGCAAGGGGGTTGTTCCAGATGACCTCCAGAAGTGCCTTCCAACCTCCACCATTCTGTGATTCTGTGATTCTATATTATATGCACATATATTCCTACATCTGGTCCACATCAGTGATTAATATTATGTGGCTTCTTGTGACTCTCAGTAGTATTCCATAACTCTTTATTTCCAAATTCTTTAATGATACAACACTTTTAAGTAGAGTCTCACTTCTACCAAACGACAGTCTATAATGTTTTAAAGTGTGAGTGAATTTAAATTATAGATTACTTCAGGATCATAACATCTCATTCTGTTACTAATGTACTATGCTTGAATCCAGACCCCTAGAAATCAAATATTGGTGCTATTCTTAACGCTCTGTGCTTTGGTAATACTACTGCATTAGACTGAGATCCCCACAAACCTGTTTGCAAACCTTTTGTAATTCATGTGGTGCTTCTTAGTCAGGCAGACGGCTCTGGAGAATGATGGCTTCTGTGCTCTGATAGACTAGGCAGTAATAG
The DNA here is from genome assembly GCA_013399115.1 of Anseranas semipalmata. NCBI lineage: Eukaryota > Metazoa > Chordata > Aves > Anseriformes > Anseranatidae > Anseranas > Anseranas semipalmata. The sequence continues at coordinate 40,986 of VXAA01000237.1, forward strand.
CAGAATTCTGGCGTATCACCTTAGCAATAAAACTCTACCAAAAGACTAGCCATTTTGGCAAGAAGCAAGATTTAGCTCATCGTAGGTTTATGTTAATGTTGAGGTTGGTACTAAAAGTGGCAACACGCCATTACTGGTGATACATCTTTTTGTGTGTAATGCAGACAGATGGAGCAATGAAGCTCTGAAATAAAACATATATATTTAAGTTTCCATGTGTATGTATATTTAGGTGTATACATATAGCCAGCTATCTATGCTGCTATTATAGGTGATGAAAACGACTCAATAAAGTCACTGCAGCCAGGAGAGTAATTCAACCCTCCCTAGACACCTGGAGCTGAACTAAGGTGTCTGTTTCAGGCTTGGTTGCCTGAACATTTATATCAATACCATTCCAAATGCACTAGAGTACCTGAAATGTTCACAACAGACTAGTGGATATGACACAGTACGTGTGGGAGACCTATGGCAGGTCTAGTAGCATTCTGAGTCTGCAGCCCCTGTAGTGGTGTATGGAATTGTGAATGACAGCCAGCTTTATGTTTCTCTAAGCTTTATAAATTGTAATGACTAGGTCTTTATGAAATATTAAGTAGTAGCATATTTTGACTGTGCTCATCAGCAGTGAGGTCGTTTCTATTGCTACTCATAGCCATGAATGAATTAAACACACTGATAGTCCCATCAGTGAACATTCAGCAAAGTGTCCATGAGGTGAGAGGAAAGAAATGGAAATATTTTATACCTAATGTATGTGGCAAGCAGTTCACTACTTAAGATTGAACAATATGGACTCATTGAACAGTTAAACACTAAACTCTTTGCCTACTACTTCTAGATAGTTCAATATGTTTTAGCACTGCAAAATAACTAAATTAGGCTTAGTCTTTGCTCAGAAGAGGATGTAGTCTTAGATGATGATGGTCTTCCCCTGGGATTCTCCAGTACTAGCAGAATTAAAATATCTGAGCAAGTCAATGAATTGACTTTGTCAAGTTTTGAATCAATGATGCAGAATGATGGACCCAATAGATGATATGTGAAAAAAATGAGGCTGTGTACACACAATCAGTTTAAGCAGAAGTGTATTTACTGCTCAATGAACAAATTACTGTGTGCAGTTTTATGATCTCTGTTTTGTCAGAAATCTAAATAGTTAAGCGTAGCAATCCCTCTGAATTTAGAATATATTAGTCTGTGCAGGGCTGTGGCAAGGGTTGGATAGAGAGGAAAGCAGTCCAATGCTAATGTTATTAGGGATTATACTCCATGCTGAAACAAGAAATGCATTTTTAATATCTACTGCAGTGAAGAACCAGATACACCTCACTTCTGATATGATTCTCATTTTTTTAATATCTTCAGCAGGTCAAAGTATTAATCAGGAACACTAAACTGACTTTCTTCCTGGGCATCAATATCTCATACTTAGATCATGGTTCTAGTGTTTTGTTTTGGTTTGGTTTGTTTTCTTATATATATGTTCACTATTTTTTGCATCCAAATGCTTTTTTCCTTGCCCAGCCTCCCCTTTTTAACAAAAGCTACCTGGAAACAGCTTCCCTGCCAAAGAACTATTTGTAACTGGGAAGTTCTATTGTTTTGCCAGTGTCACCTATTAATAAAATTCAATGTGATACAGATACTGGAAAAATAAGAAATATGAGCTGAATTACTAAGTGAAACCATACTTTTTTTTTTCTTTTTTTTTTTTCTTTTCTTTTCTTTTTTTTTTTTTTTTTTTTTTGAAGCCTTAGATACACATTTATGTTATAAAGCCATTGTCGCTACTATTCTCTAGCAGGTCATACAATGAGAACTGTGACATAGTGTAGCACTGGAGTAATATCTTTTGATATATACAAGCTATATATGTTTTAATTTTCCATCTAAAAAAAGAAGACCATGGAGTATTTATGTTTTGTTCCAGGCACTGCCTAGTAGAAAACTTCAGAGCCACATCAAGCACTTTGTTTTCCCAAAGCAAGCACCTGCTGGATTATGAGATTATCTATAATACTCTGGCAATTTGCCAGCACTTTTATTTATTTATATAGATTTGCACACTGTGCCTTCTAGCAAATCTCTAAGCACACTTGAAATCAATCGGCCAAAACCAAAAGGACTCAGTCAGCCCTAATCAGATTTTGAAACATCTGCAGCTTTATAATTGACAGCTGCTGGACTGAACATGACTGCATAAGGAAAATGTTTTTTCTTTTTTTCATAAGCACTCAGCAGTGTCTCTTCTTTGCGTATGCAAAGGTCCTTGAGACTGTTATCTTTGTCGATTTACATCTCAGTTGCATTCTACATGGTCTTCTGAGATAACTGCTGCCTGTTTTTCTGCTATACCTTAATTCAGAAGCAAATGAACATCCAGTATCCAATTTACATCAAAGCATCCAGTCACAGCAACAATACATGTACTTAAATCCACACATGCACTTTTGAAGTTGCAAACATCTGCATGAACAAATCAAATGTTTGCTCTAAAAATGTGCTTCATGAATTTACAAGATTTAATGTCTGGACATATCCAAGTGTTAATGTTTTCGAAGTGCTTTTTTAGGCTTTTCTGGTGCGTATGCATAGAATGCAAACTTGTATTTCATTCAGTAAATCAACACTAGAAACAGAAAATAAGCCCTTTTGACATATAATGCTAAAATCATAACACCCATCTGCAAGTATTAGCATTTTTAACAGCAAATCAGTTTTCTTGTAAACAGGCAGTTCAAACATGCACACAGGTGTTTATATGCATTTAAGTGTACATATTTATCTCAAAATGAAAAAGAAGTCATAATGTGTACAAATATATATAATTTCTGCATGCAATTAAAAAAAAAACATTACTACTCTTGAAAGACTGCAGCACATTCCTGGTTTAAAGTCTTTACCTAAAGAAGCTTATATACCTGCAGGAGCTTATTGTAGCACAGAAAGCTGTGTGTATGTGTGCACACTTAAATTTATAAGACACTTTTATATGCTCAAAAATAAAGGACAAGGAAAAGTATCAAACTCCCACCTTTTTTCACCTCTTTTGGTTTCTCTCTAACTGAACCACATTGATTACTGACTGTAGAATTCTTCTGTAGCAAGAAAAGGATTTTGTCCTCACATTATATGTACTTCAATTTTTGTAGACCGTTGTTCCAGGTCTTGTGTATTTAGAAAAATAGATTTTGTGTCATGCTCAACCGAGACATAGCAGGGCAAGCAAGAGCCAAAGATGTAAACCAGTGATTGCAGAGATACTAGACAAACCAAACCCTCAGTTTCTGCTCATTCTTTGATCTAAAACTGCAGTTTGTATCCTCTGAGTTTGTATTTGAACTTGTGTAAGCTACTTTCAACAGCATTATTGATGAACAGGTATACAAATAGAAGCAGGAGCTAGGGCAATTACAGGTATTTCTTCCTGAGGAGTAGGAGAGTGTAAACTTTCACACAGCTGAACCACATAAGGGTGAAGATATGTGGAAAGTGTTAAGTGTGGTGAATAGAGCCCAAACAAAAGGGGAGGCACTGTATGCACTCAGGATACCCATTGAACATTTCTCTACAAGAGATGTGAACTGCCCTGTGTTCAAAAGGGCATACCTCCCAAGGAAACTTTTGTTGCTGTTTTCTTCTACTATTGACATAGGTGGATCATTTCCTGCTGCCACTGAAAGCAGACTTTAAATATTCACTGGGGTTCATAGGCCTCTATGCAACTTTTATAAAACAGTACTGCACAGCACTACTCAAAAATGCCATCTGTGGAATGTTTTTTAAGAAAAGCAGCCTGAAAAAAACAGGAGATGGTTTACATTTTTCCCGTTAATTAGTATGAGGAAAGTAGCTGTAAACATCTCAAATGATTACACAGCTTAATAAACATACTACAGTTCTGAATTAATTGAGTGCTAATTGCATCATTATGTACATACATGTAAAAACAAAATGAAAGTTTGAAAAAAGCAGGAGTTTATTTATACAGCTGCATCTCCTGTTCTAATTTTGATTAATCATTTGCATTGTTGCTGAATGTGTTATAGGGCGCTAATATGAAATATAATATTAGATATTATAACCAACATCAAGATTAATGAGTTACAGATTATTACTTCTGATTGTTCTGTATTTATGTCAGACAGGATTAGCAAGTCGCTATAGATTCATTTGAAAAGATCAAGCTAGAGAGTATATTACATTATGCAGAATAACACTCTAAATTTAGATGGTTCTAATTTGGCAAGTTGTTTATATTACTTTTGAAATGACTACCATATGGAACACTTCAGGAATTTTTACTGGGAGAAAACCTCAGTTCTTTCTCACTGATATTTTGAATAACCTTGAGTATTTCACTTTTCTTTGGCTGTGTTGCCATCCCTCTGGTTTCATCTATTTATATTGCTAGCACTTTCTCTTGTCATGTATACAGATCTGCTGCTGTTGATCTAGTTGTTTTGATATTACACTAATATGAATGATAACAGCAATGACAACAATAAATAAATCAGTGAATTGATTCTGAGTCTGTAGGAAAAAAGTAATGCTTCAATAGTTGTTTCTTTGCCAGAGAGAAATCAGCTGGAAATAAATTGTTTGTTAAGTCCCTTAAATATATGTATCCTTTTCAGAATTGAACAGGGTCAAGGAAACTTAATGTGCATAAAGGTGAACTAGTATTTTTGTATGGCTTGGCAGATTGTAACTGAAATTATTCTCTCCTGTGAAAGTCAGTGTAACTGAGTTCTAGGATCCCTGCAGTATTTCATTTCTCTTTGAGAGTTGCAGGGAAACAGCAGTGAAGTAGCTTGAGTCACTCATTCTTTTTAAGGCTTTAGTTCACACTCAGCCAAAGAAGTTAAATTAATGTTTTTCTTGTTGTCAGTAAGAGGCACAAAGAGAAATTTATTACTTATAACTTCTATCTAGTGAGCAGTTAGTTAGCTTCAAAAGAATGAGCAGATCAGGCTTAGAAAGCTACTTAGTTCAGTTGTGCAAGGCCTCAGCATCCTAAATTGGCTGCAGTGAGAGAATGATGGCATAAGAGAAGCATGAAAATTGTAGGTGTTAGAGCAATTTGGTCCTTTCTGTTTGTACTCACCACAGTGTCAGAGTCAGTAAGAGCAACAAAATGTTACACAGTGTCTTTGGCCTCTTCTATACAACTGCAAACTGTACTTAAAAACCATAGATGGACTGAAGTTTTGTGTAAGGTTTACATGGCAAAAAAATATTTGAGGATGGAGCTAGATACTCCTAATTTTTAGTGATTTGGCTCACTGACAAAACCCATAAGGAGGAATCTCCATTCCTAATGCAATTAACGCTAATGGGCCAATTGACTCTTTGGACAAAAAGGAGTTATATCTATGTTAACCCCAGCTTCTCTACTTAAAGGTTCTGGGGAAACCTTTAAAAAGTCTGAATTTTACTTGGGCAAATTTAAAGTCAAAAGTCTATTAGGTCCTAGAAGAAAGAGGAGGTTCTCCAGGTCATGCCAAATGTTTTTATAATGTGTCATTAGCTGGCATCATATTTTTTGTTTGCTGTTATTTGGATTTGACAACTCTGGTGTACAGGAAAGACCACATTGAGTATAGCCCCTGCTTCCCGCTTTGTATTCCTTCATAACCGGGAGAGTGACAAGGAGGAGGAGTGAGGAGTAGGGAGACCAGAAGCGAGCGGAGCTGCACGAGTGCAGAGTGAGACTGTGAGTGCATCTGCAAGACCTGTTTCCATTCTGCAAAGCAAGAACAGTGGGCAGTGAATGAATCAACATTTTTGCGTCAGGTTTATTTTTTGTTTTCGGTTTCGTTCCGCAGCCTCTCCTCACCCTGGCAGCGTTGGTACCGTTCGGTTACTCCTTGTTCCTGTTGGGTTTGGCTTTGAATCCTGGCTGGGGCTTCTAGGGCCTTCCGGCAGCTTCCAGGACCTCCTGCAGCCAACGGCTTCTGTCAGCTGGCGTCTGATTGGTGGGATCTCGCTTGTTAGCTGTTTCCTCATAGGCTGCCTGGTGACGAGGGGGCTTGCAGCAGCCCCACCTGCCCAGGGCGGAGAGAGGGAGGGAGAGAGGGGGTGGGGAGGCAGTGATGCTGCACCCTGACATGGCGGCCTGGTGATGTGGCACCCTGACATGGCGGCCTGGCTGTGGTGTCCTGCTCTGCTCAGTCCCTGTCTACTGCTGTCCCCTTGGCCGCAGCCCAGTCATTTCAGCACAGAATGAGTCAGGTGGGTTGGGCATGGTAAGCTTTTTTTTTTTTTAGACTTGGTAAATCCGTGCTGCCTATTCCCAGTTGCTGCCTTCCTCTTGCATCCCAAACCAGCTCCCAAGAGGGCTTGCTCCACAGGTCTCAGTGACTGAAGTGAGGCTGACCAGCCTGGGCAGCCCACCTGTTTGTTTTTTCCTCACTTCCTTTGACATGACTCCTTGTCCTGCAGCTCACCCCAAACTTGGCTTTCTTGTCCCTGAATTTACTAACCTGAATGTTTACCCTGGGCAGCAAACTTCCAGGCACGCTTATAAATCATACGGTCTAGTTTACTCAGTCTGTGGGGATAAAATATTTGGAGATTTTAACAAGCATGTATGCTAAGTATACACTTTTTTTTTTTTTTTTTTATCCTTCATCTTTCTCCCTTTGCCCCTGCCCAACAACAACATTTTATTATATGGAAAACATACATATGTTTTTCTACTGGTAGAATACGATCATCTCCATTACAAGGCCATGAAAAATTGAATGTTTATTTTTTTTCCCTCAAGTGAACTTGTAGTATGTCTGAGAAATGGCTTGCTTTTTTTTTTCAGTTGACCTGTTCTGAAGCATTGCAAGTGAGGGAAATGATTGCCTCACGTGATTAAGATCTGAGGAAGTTACAGATAAATTAAAACAGTGTCTTTAAAAGGGTCAGGTAACTTTGCTAATGAATATTCATGATGGCTCTCTGAATGCTAGGAAGGAATGAATAAGGGTAGAAGGAATCAGTTAAATCAAGCCTTCAAGTATAATGCTGATTGTAGTTCCTGAGTGCTTAATCATGAAATCGCAACTTTCAGTATCACTTTCTGTGGAGAATGTCTTGCATAGCTTAATGGGCAAGCTTTTTAGTTCATCAGATGAAGTTAGGTGTAGTGCTGCGTTTAGTATTGTGCTTTGGCATGTGGTGGAAACAATTAAAGGCATGAGAAGCGTCCTATTGTGCTGTGGGGTGGAATTCAGTTGCTTAGACAGTGTTTGTGAACCAGTGTGATTATGGGCAAAAGGGAACACAAAATACATAGTGGAACCATGAACTAGTTTTATCAGCAGAGTGGTCTGAACTATCTAATTAATTTGGAAAAAAAAAAAAAAACAACACATTAGGGAATGTGGTTAAAGTTGTCACGTAAAACTTTCCTACTTCTTGCCCTCTTGTTGGTGTTATGCTCCCACTTCCAGTTCCCATGCCTTTCTGCCCCCAGCCCCGGGGGGGTCGGCCCCTCCCCGGCAGGGACATTCCCACAGCTAAAGCAGGGCAGAAGGCAGTGGCAGGGCCCCAGTGTAGGTGTTACAGCAAAGCAAACCCAGGTCAGGCCAAGACAAGCTCACACAAACACCGAGACCCTGCAGTGTCAAGTCAATACAGAGCCTGTGTCCTTCTGCTGTTAATGGCACAAATCACGTTTAATGGAGTACAATAGTTCAGTGCAGTTGTAGTTTCTCTTCTGAATCTGAGACATCCAGGCAGGGCAGGAAATATGGTATGGGACCTCTGGGAAAGCTAAGTGCTTCTGGAGAAGTAGCAGTAAGCAGCATAGAATTCATTAGATTGCATAAATTGCCACTCGATATCTCTGTGTAGGCAACTGAATCCCACTCGTGACACTATAGCTAGCAACCAAAGGCTAGGAAGCAAAAATAAGCAGCAGATACTGAACACTGCAAGTGGCGAGAATGAAGCTTTTACTGGAGAGTATAAAGGGAGTTCTAAACAGAGCTTAACAAGATGAGTGCACAAAATTGAGTAGATAATGGAGATGTTAGGGTTTGGAGTTGTGGTTTTAGGCAGATAAGGATTTGTACAGAATCTCCATCTTATTTCTAAAAGATGGCAAAGGAGTTTTGTTATATTAGAACTGTTCTGAATGGGCAGGAGAGGATTAATGTCAAAGGTGCTGAAAAGTGTTAGGATAAGATGGATAATATATTATTTCCACTGCTGAATTTTACAAATACAGTTTTTGACTGAGCACTCCCTAGTGCCATCTTTGTGCTAACACTCATCCTATACATTTTGGGGGGAGGGGAAGTGGGAGGTGGGTGGGGTAGGAACCCACTTCTTAACTTAAATTTTGGAACTGGAGATGATCAGTTGGCCGCAACAGCATTGGTAGCTTAGCACAGATTGTCATCAGTATTTGTAAGACCATGTAAGAAAGGCATGAGCTTTTCCTTCTTATATGCGGTAGGTGCTTGCTGGGGGAATATCCTGTGCCAAGGAAAAGGACAGATGTGAAGTAATGAAAAGAAAAGTCGCATTATTCACTCAGTCTCATTTAGAAAGTGTGGGCACTGATTTCTCCTAAATGTTCTTTTTTTGTCCTTGGTATCTATTTTAGTTTTCTGCTTTTACCAATTGCTGTCGTGTCTGTACATATTTTATAGAAGGCATATATTAATAACAAAGTTTAGAGAATTTCTGTCACTACACAGGATCATGCAATGTTAAAACACTGAATTGTTCAGCAATTACACATAAGGCGAAGACCAACATTCTAGTTAGTGTGTAGAGCTCTTATTTAAAAATATGTTCTTGTTTCATCCCCATTGACCTCTATACACTTTATTCAAGAAGTTGGTACGTAGTACTGTTCTGCATTATTCTTCCACGGTCATCTTGAATAAAGCAATAAATACATGCTAAAAATAATGCAGTAAGTAAGTACTATGTTTGCACTCAAATGCTCTCATCTGTTTTTCCACTATTTTCTTTTATTGTGTCAAAATTGTTTTCATCTCTCCAAGAATTATTATGGCCTTGTCCAGCCTTTCAGAGAAATGCTCCATCTGTTTCTGTGGGAATGCTGTTTTTAAGTGTTTTAACTACGTTGATGGCAGTCAAATACGTCCCTTGATAAACTGACTTGACAGCGTTGTTCTCTACTACTATTAAATGGAGCTATATGCTCTCCTAAAATGTCTGCTGTGCAGAAATTGCTGTGGATGCTAGTAACCTGGACAGATTGCAATATTGTCTGATCATGCTTCTGGGGAATCTAAGGTAACAGTTCTGCCTTTAAATGAGTTGCTCCTAGCCATTAGAGACATTTTTTATATATCACTGTTTCTCCTTGCTGAGGTAGTTTGCCAGCGTTCCTCCCCCACCACCATGGGAAAGCTTTTGGAGTGTCTGTCTTCAGCCACAGAAACAGTAGCAGTGACTAGTCATGAAAAAGCAGCATCTTTTCCAGGTGATAGTGTTGCTCCACTGTCCTAAGTCAGTCTGGTTTGGGTAAGGGTGGCGTTTTGTCAGAATGTTTCCAAATTTCATCCTGCCTAGTGCTGGAATTGCTCAGCAAAGCATTTAGAGGTATGAGGAAAAGCTGGGGGGAAAAAAGGTTCAACTAAATTTTAAATCCGGTTGCTTCACCCAGTATGTCACCCAAACTTTGGTGTGCAGTGTGCACAAGAAACATGCTTTATATACAAGCCGAAGAATTTACTGTTGGTCTAATTGGGATCTTAACAGTTTTGGCAAAGAAGTATTGTTAGTCTAGTTACAAAAGTACTAATAGTTACCATGCAAGTTAGCCGATTCTTACAGTTCAGTCACAGTAATAATAGTTGGAGCACACACACAAACTTTCCACTTTCAGCGGTGACAGTCAGGAGGTTAAGGTTAGTCACCATCCTGAATCCTTTGCCAGGGGAACGTGGTGGGGGCTTTCTTCCTTTTCATACTAGGGTCTGCTATGGGCTGTTTTTAACCGTTTTCTAAAGTTCTACATACTGCTTCTTTTTGCATTTCTGGGTTACATCTGTTTGTTATTTAGCATGTGTTTTATATGTGTTGGATGCTTGTCTTTTGTTACTTTTTGTTCACCCAGCTGCAAACATATCATTCTTTTCAATGATGGGTAGTTAGTCAGTGATGATTAATTTATAGCCTTGATCTGCCATCCTGTGTTTATATTTTTCAAAGCCTCTTCTGTTATCCAGTGCTTGTATTCCCCAATACCACATAATTTATTCTGTGTACAATAAATTGTGACACTAGAATGATACGTGTTACCACTATCTGGTACTCACAGAACTATATCAGAATTACTGTAACAAGAGGCATAACACCACCCAATTGTACAAAGATAAGCAAAACTCAAACAGATTAGATAACAGACTGCCAGAGCTAAAATGCTAAAGCAGAGCTCCAGGCAGGCTTGAGACGAGTCCAGACAAATCGTGCCCGATAAGCCCCAGTCCAGCCGCCTTGCAGCGTTAATACAAGCCCTGTGGTTTCTCCTTCAGCAAGACCGTATCTACTGAGCTAAAAGACAACAGAAGAGGGACACAGGGAGCGAGCCGTGCTGATGCTGCTTGTAAAGCTGAGAGTGTATGCTCCAACAGAACTTGTTACACTTCGCTTGGTTTTGAACCATCCAAAGCCTGAATGGCTGACACTGGGAATTAGCTGAGACAACCGCTATGAAATTATCTCTGGGGATTCAAATAATAAGCTAAGTTGGGGGTAGGGAGGTGGATCTTGACAGTAATAGTAGACTGCAAATGAAGTGTTTGCAGTTCTGTATTATGTATGTATTAGCAGAGTTGGGAGGTACAGAGGATTCAGTACTTGCAAACCTATACTAACAAAAGCAGTAACGAGTGTTTTATATCAGAAGGTATATCTCCCTGGTTAACATCTCTTCTCTCCTCCTTTAGCATTTCATGAGCTATTCACTTGTATTATAAGCTGATATACACAAAGGAGTTGAAGTTAAGCGCTTACAGTGAAGGAGCATGAAATATTGCCTACCATTTCTCACATTAGATCCCATAGTGATTCACAAAAGAAAATAAAGGAACAGCATGACAAAAAAAAAAAAAAGGCAAACATACAACTGAGGACCTCAACTGTAATACAGATCAAGTACCAACCTCTGCTGTTGCTGACAAAGAATTCAGATAAGGGGTGAAGTTCTGGGAGCAAGTTAACTGAAGTCCCATTTACCTGAGCAGAGTCTGCAGACAGTGTCTGGACATGCAACAGCGTAGTCTTCCGGCACGTTTCTGAGGCAGTGAGAAAAGACTCCAACTCCACAGAGCCCTCTGTCTTCGTACTTCAAATTGAGAAGCAGCAGTAGTAAAGGAGAGCAAAATCTGGTAGATTCTAAGCCTAGGTGTTTGAATGTTAGATGTGCTTGTTGCTGTTCTGTTAATATGTCCACCCAGTAGTGATGCCAGGTGACACACTGATCAACACGGCGGTGCCTTTACATGTGCGCACATAAACACACCAGTAGTTACATACATATGATCAGCAAGAATTGCCGGTTCGTATTCTTCCTCTTTCCCTGCTAATGGCCCTTCATTTAGAGTTCTGTAGTGTTTTGCACATCCCTGCTGTCCCCTTTAAAAAAAAAAAAAACAAAAAACTTTTGCACAGACCCAAATGCTTCCTCATTTATCCTATAAGAAGCTTGTTATTTTCCATTGCATGCATGGCAGTGTTGTTTTCTTTCTTGTTAAAAGGTTCTGGGTGAACTTCTCCTCTGTTGGACTCGACTGGTTCTTTTAATGTCCCATCAGTTAGTGTCCTGAGACAACTTGTGTTTGTTATCTCAGTTATCTGTTGCTCCTTAGGGTTTGTGTCACTTTGTTTTGATTGATACTTTTCTTTTTTCTTTTTTCCTTATGGTGAATAGCTGTTAACCAGGTATCCTTACATTCCAGGTGTCCTTAGGGAATTATGTGACTAATCCCAGGAAAAACATCAGGTTGGATTTAGCTTTGAGATGTGCTCTATTACAGAAAGCCTTTTATGTCTAGAGCAACATCTTTGGTAACTTATACAACTAAAGAGAGAACTTCCAAGGGTGAATTTCTTTTCAATGAGAATTTTATAATCCTGTGTACTCCTGTAGATTTCTCCCACATGATAGCTTTCAGCTTGGAACAATGAGTGCTTTGCATGTTCTTCAGGAAACAAAACCAAACAAACAGTACTTGTCTATTATTTGCAACTTTTTAAAATAAAATACTTCTCATGAGCAATATTTGTAGATCCTGGCTGTTTATGAGCAGGGAAGAATTTTAAGTGCAGAGATACTCAAAGTAATGAGAAACCTTAGAGAGCAAACGGGTAAATAAGTTTTTTAGCTAACTAGCTTTATAAAAATATACAAAATCGCACTACTGATACAAAATTCCTAGGAATGTAACACTAAGAATGAGATCCATCTTGCTGAGATCTGCCATGCAGAAGTTAGGCATCTGTGTAAACAAGTTGTGTAGGTTCTGCTAATACCGAATGGAGCAACAGGTACACTCAAACTGAAATAGGCAGGTGAACCATGTTCTGGAGATTGCAAGGCAGGCTAGGGGGCTGAAGTGATACGGACTGCTCTCTGGAAGCACCAGCATCCCCCTGTGAACATGGGGAGATCTTAGATGGCTGGTTTAGCCTAGATACCAACATTTTAGATTGCTAGAGTATGGGTTGATGAATTCTGCTCTTACTGTGTCCAAGAGAAAGCTGCAGATTGAATGAAAGATGCCACATCAGTGGTTTAAAGCATTCAGAGGACAAGAATGGCCTTGTATGGACACAGAAAAATCTGGGCTGGTGCGCATGAGCCAGCTATCCAGACAACTGCATTAAAGACAAAGATAGATATTGTCACTCTATTTCGGATGTTTTGGGGTCTGTATGGGAGCCTGTAGGCACTCTGGAACCTTCATGTTTTGTACACTACTGATCTTCTCTGGGATTTTAATTCTATTAACTATGAGACTGGAAATAATGCATAGCACTTGTGATTCTGCAGCTTGTTAATGAAGCAAATGCTCATGGCACAGTTCCTTTCTAGCCTTGCTCGTGCGCCTCCTCCCTCCCTATATATTATATATATGTGTGTGTATATGTATATGTATATGACTACTCCTTTCTTAAGTGCTTCTCATGTGGAAGTGTACCTTTTTATTTTGTTGTTGTTTAATAGAGTCTCCTGCTATATATTTGAAAATTCAAGGAGGCCTCAGAGATTCTAAAGAGAATTCTAAGGAGAGTTCATTCTATTGTTTAAACAAGCATTTACAGTGATCCTTAGAAATTTTGAAATTGGCAAAAAACATTTTCCTTTTTTTGGGGGGGTTAGGGAGAAGGTTGCTGCTTTTCCAGAGACGATGAGATATGTAGCTGACGTGTGGAGCTGATCTCAGCCTCTTATAACAATTAATCTATCTTTTGTGTTTAGGAGTAACAAATTTCTCATTTTTAAGAGACAAGCATCTATTGAATCAGTTACTTCCTTCTTTTAAAAAGGGTTGAGGATATTTTTTACTTTTAAGGAGGAGGTATTTTAAGCATAAAATAGAATAATGATAGAAGACATTTTCAAATACAGGAGTCTAACATTAGGTACACATCTAAGAGGGTTTTCACAGTTATTAAGCTCTCTAATTGCTGTTGTTTTCTTAAGATGAAAGCCAGAGAGTTTTGAGTATTTAATGTAAATCATTAATTAGTTAAATTTTGTCCTGCTGTTTTGAGGACTTAATTTCAGAAATGTAAAGCATCTATAATTTCAGTTAAAACCAGTAGGAGCTATTCATGGTTTGAACTGTTGAAAATCCAGCATCAGGGCTGAAGACAAAACTTAGAACTTCTGTTTTTCTTGCTTGTTGATTCTGGCAAAGGACCCCACTTACATTTGTAAGACAGAATGAAGCTGAAGAAAGAAGGAAAAGCTTAATCCTGAAAGGAAAACACTCTGTAAAAGTTATTGAAGATCAGTAACTCAATACTTCAAGAATCTCTTCTTCATTATAGAAGGTCCTCACAAGCAAGCTCAGAATAAGTCTTCTGTAAAGAGATATGAGCTCTATTTCAGACGTTTGAAACTGAAGGAAGCCATTATTCAGTAAGACTAAGGAGTATATTTCTGCAAAAGACAACACACTTCAAAGATTAATGCAAAGTCTTTTATAGGGTAAAGATTTTATGACAGCATAGAAAAGAGTGGGGGAAATATCACATAAACAGAGACGAGTAATAGAGAGTGTGAGAAATAGATCTTTCCATAAACAGTAATGGAAAAGAATGGAGTTTGCAATGCACTAGAAATTATGATGCCATTTGCAGTAACATGGTAAGAAGAAAGATAAATGTTATCAATGCTGTTTAGATAAAATTATTCTTAGTAGTATATTAAATATTCAGAGAAGTGAACTCTCAGAGGAAGACAAACTTCACTACTATTCCACTCACTTGTTCAGAAGCAGGTCTTTGAAATCACTTGATGTATTCCAGCTGAGTTCTATGAATTGTTTATAGACAACTTTTTTTGCTAAGATATGGCTGACTCTGTAAATAAAATGTATGTATCCCTTATGTTGTTCCACTATCTTCTGATGTTCTCCTAATGTTGTTTCATTATCCTCAGAAGACTAGGGGAGAGGGTGGTACAAACAAAAAAAATGTTTTACTTCATTTTCTGTCTTGGCTGGAGTGGGCTAATGGCCATTGTCTACATTCATCATGATTTAGTGGCTGTTCCATCACCAAGAAATCTCTAAGACACTTAGAAGTAACGTCTTTAAGTGTATCTACGAAAAAGCTACGAATTCAAAACTTCCATTTTGATATGTAACACAGTTGCTTAAAGAGCCAAAGAAACTGGACAAATAAATGAAGAATTTTTTTCTGATATTAAGCTGTTTTGTTGTATGCATGATTGAGACTGAGTGCCCGAGTAGCAGAGAGATGACAAACTGATATTATGAGAGTTTACATCAGCTAAAGACCTGTTCTAACATATCTGTTCACGTACAAGAACCATTAGTTAGAAGCCCAGAAAGACTTCTGTTTGAAGGATTGACCAGATAGATAAGGATAGCTTTTCTGTGTATGAAATCTGAGTGCAAATCTGGATTATTTTAGCAAACAGCTGAATGTTTGTTTTTCATTCTACAAGGATGCACGCACACACACCAGTTCCTCTAGTTTTGCCCACTACTGGTGTGTGAAGAAATGCTAGTAGTTTCCAATTGGGTAGATGAATAAAATAAAGTAGTGTGTTAACTCTAATATGCTTTCATTGAGGCACAGCCATTCTGGTTATTTTATTGTATTCTTTCTAGCCTGAGCTTCCACAGATTAACCTTTCTTACAACACTGTCGCACCCCACCAACTGTGATTTAGCAAGTACGTAATTTATCACTTAATATGAATGTCCATCATAACCACAGTGGGAGATTTTACTGGCAGTAAAATCTGTTTTTTTTCTCTTAGGGAAAATAAAGCATGCATCCAAGTGGACTGACGAAGTTTAAAGTCTCTTATAATGAGGATTACTGCAGGAACACTACTGATAATAGAATAACCTTAGAAAGAACAGAACTTTTTATTACTCAATGTGTAGGTAGTGTTGTGGTTGTCCTGAGACATTCTGTGAGAATAAAGACTCTCATTGGTCAGATTCTTTTAGAAATAAAATTGCAGTGTCCTGAATAGTTTTGTGTATCTTGAGTAGTAAAAAAAGTAGTTTTCTTTAGCAAAGATTGCACTTGCATTATTATAGTAAGGAATAAAGCTCTAAATGTGTTCCTTGCTGCTCTACCATTGTATTGCTTTTTTTTTTTTTT
>VXAA01000237.1:56845-131472 GCA_013399115.1 Anseranas semipalmata
TTTTTTTCCCCCCCACGGAGAGGTAATAATTTCTCTATTTTATTAACTTTTTTTTCAAGCACGGTAGGAAGCAGAAAAGCTGCAGAGCTTCCAGCTCCAATCTGGACTAAACTACCTGATTGTGTTATGATCTGTTACATGCAACATTCTTCCTCTGAGAAGGACACCTTGCACTCGTGTATCTAGCATGGTATGCCGACAGGGTCGCTTTTCCTGACTAAGAGGACTAAGAGCAAGCTTCTTTCATTCCTTACAAAATGTTGATATATCAGTTCATTCTTCTTTACATTTGCCCCTCAGACAATAATATGTAGCAGAGATGGGGCCAAAAAACAGTAATAAATGACTGAAGTCTTTAAACCAATTTTGTAAGCCTATGGTAAATTCTGACTGGTAGTGAAAATTTGGAGTTGTTAGAAGTGAACATATAGATAAGGTCACAACCTTATGGTTTGTAGCTCCTGTTCTAAAATCAGTTCTCCAAGAGATTGGAAACATTAATTGCCCTTTTAAAATTCAATTTACCTTTGCAAAGCTACATTGTAGAGAAATGGATGATGAGTATGGAGAAGCTCCTGACTATAAAAATTGGAGCAAAGATTTGAGCAAACAAGATCTGAACCTAGATCTCTTGGACTATGTATGCAACTCCTCTTTTCAGCTTCGTTTTTCTTTAATAATCATTGAATGACTTCTGCCATAAACTAAGAAAGAAAGCAGAAAAGCAAAAGATGACTTTTGCTATTTTGGGCTATAAATATCTAGGAGGCACTCTGATGCTAAAGTAATGGGAACATAACTGTAGATGAATAAATGGAAGAAAGCTCTCTAAAATCAAAATACACTCAAGTATGTTATTACCAAGCTTCTTCTTTTTGATTCCCACGCACTATTCTTTAAAATAGAACTAACATTTCCTGACAACCATGGAGAGCTTTAATTTATTTTTACTTCATTCTAAGCGAAATTTTACTTCAGAGGTAAATAAACATGGTCCATTCTTGACAGTGTCTCCAAGGAGAATTCATAGAGGAGAGAAGGAAAAGAAAAAAAGTAATGTGATATACTAGACTTGTAGTTTGGAGAAAGCTTCATTGTCAGTGTTCTTAAATTAACAGTCACAGTATCACCCCTGGGAAGGAAAGGATTTTGGAGAAAATAATATGAGAAAAGCTCTCTTGGGAAACTTTTGTAAGTTCCCTGCTGGCTACTTTCTCAAATTCTTTCCACAGAAGGATGCTCCAAAGTACAGCAGGAGAAACAATTTTCAGTAGCATTACTGATACTAAAGCTGCTGCAACATACTGCTTTGCATCATCAGCCTTATGGAGACGATCAGGTTTGCCCACCCTTTAAAGCACAGTAACAACAAAGTTCTATGCTGACCCACTGTAGGATCCCAGAAATTGCTAAGAGTTCATACACACATGCACACAAAAGTCTGGCAATTCTTCAAAACGTGTGTGTTTGTTTTTTTGTTTCCTATATTACTTTTTCAAAATCTCAAAGCAACAGAAGATTTTAAGTTTGTTATGTAGCATGCATATTGGTTGGATGATCTGCTGCATCACCAGCATCTACAACCTTCAGACAGATGACCAGACAACAGATAACTCCTTTCGATGTGATACCTTCATTTTTTAGTTTTTTAGATGGAATTACTGTATCTGAGCTTAATGTAGTAAAAGTTCAAAAGCTGTGGCTGGGGAAACATATGTGGACCAGTTTCCTCAAAGATGAACTCATTATGCTACCTGTCCAGCTCCCAGATTTTTAGTGTTACTGAAAGTTATTTGAAATGCATGATGCAAAGCTTAGAATAGCTTGGAATGGAAGAAAGGTTTCCCAGCTGAAGGAATTTGGCCTTAGAAGTTACTTCTAAAGCAATGAGGTGTCAGTGGGATTTGGTCATTGTTAGATAATTATAAAAACTTCTCTCTGAATCCTCTGTCAGGGTCACAGTAACATCCCCATAGCCATTAGTCTTGCTTTCAGAAGAGAAATATGTCAGAAAGTTTCAGTAACTTGATACGTGAAATAAGAATGCTATAAAGGAATCCACCACCAATAGTTGTTTTTTTTTTTTTAATTTGAATCAAAGTAATTTTATAGTCGTGGATGGTCAAAGGATGAAAGAGAAGCAAGCATTATGGGGTGAGAGCACCAAAACAGTATCAGTTGATTTCAGAGACGAAGTTTCTATGCAAATATTGCCTTTTTAAAGATGTGTTGTGATGTTGTGTTAATGGGCAGAAGTATACAGTTCTAATGGTTCATAAATTTGTTTTGACAATTTCTGTTAAGTAGGGCATTATAAGAAATGGAAGGGGGGAAAAGGTGTTGTCACCAAAGGATGTTATTTTGCATTGTCTCATGAAGTTTCTTTTTTTTTTATTATGGAATATGCTTTTAGTACAGATTGGTTCATGAAGAAATTCTTGTTATATTACTGTTTCCTGAGATGGGTTCCTCAGCAAGGTTCTACCAAGCTGCAAAGGAGCCCGATCTCCATCTTTCTTAGCGTAAATAGAATTGATACTTGAAGTAGGGCAGGAATGTGAAAACTGTGGTAGTTATGTAGAAATCTCTGGAAAAGCATAGAGCTTTGTGGTGGGTTGAATGTGGCTGGCTTTCACATGCCCACCCAGCCACTCTCTCACTCCCCCTCCTCGACAGGATGAGGGGAGAAAATAAGATGGAAAAGCTCAAGAGCCAAGATAAAGACGGGCAGATCACTTACTGTTACGGGCAAGCAGACTCAATTTAGGGAAAATTGATTTAATTTACTGCCAATTAAAAACAGAGTAGGGTGGTGAGGAGCGAAGAGGAAAAGTAGAGCACCTGCCCCGCACTCCCACCTTTTTCCCAAGCTGAGCTTCACTCCTTCAGTCCCGACTCCCCACCTCCTCCAACCCTCCCACCCCAAGCAGTGCAAGGGAGATTGCGCCACGAGTGTGCTTCAGAAACAAATCACTCCCTGGCAAAGCTGATTTGCATGTCCCTGTTGTCTGCTGTCACCCACTGGAAAACTGATGAATGTGATGAATAGTTAATTAGAGTTTCAAGTTCCTAAAACATTATAAAGAGTGTAAAGGAAATAATCACAATAAGTACTTTTAATTGGTAAGCTGCTGAGGAAGCTACCCACATCCTTTCACTGTAGTCATTTGGCTGGTAAAATGAAAAATGGCAGGAGCCTAAGGTTTGCATTTTCCTGCTGGTCAACCCCATAAAATAGGCCGCTCATGGATTTCTTCCAGTGATTTACTTTGGGATTATATTTCATCACTTTTTTCTTAAGAGGGTGATTTAATTATAATGATAACAATTTTTAGATCAACATCAGAATAAATACCTTGAACAAATCTCTACATTACCCCACTCTTTAATGGAACCTCAGTGAAAGTTTAAAACCTTATATCCATTTTATTTTATTTATGGATTTTAAGAATAACAGCTGCAAGGTACTTATCTTTTAAAGCTGGAATTACCATGAAAAGAACCAGAAGAGATAGTAAGGGGAAATTAATTACTTTTTAAAATGTATTTCATTCGAAATGGAAAAGTAATCTCTGTGAAAAAAAATAAAAATAAAAAGAGGTTTCAGTTCTATGTATAAGATTGAGGGGAGTTATTCAAGTTACAGCACTAGAGCCTTTGTGTAACTTGATGACATTACTGGAGATATACATTAATATATGAGCAAGAGTTTTTTAAATGTGTATTAGCAATACAGATAATGTGTAGGTGGTTGGTAATATAAAAAATAACACAGAGAAGTTAAGGCAGTAAAGTTTGAAAGAAAAAGATCTGAACATTGAAAACTTCATAAACATCACAATATAACTTGCAAATGGAATAGATTTCATTTTCTCAAAGCAGCGTTGGTAGGGTTGGGAATTTTGCTTGCTCCTGTACTTCTTGAGAAATAATCATTTCAGTTGAATAAAATAACGTTTATCTCTTTTATGTTTCTTTTGAATAACCTTATTTAAAGGAGCAAAACCAATATATTGGCTTCCACTAAATTGGAACTTAGGATCCAAAATGTTGGCTGTTAGAGAGTGAAGTACAATAGCGATTGCAAATGTATTCCACCATAGATGGAATAAATAAATGGAATGAGTAAATTCTGAAAGCTTTAAGAAAACACGTTGAAATAGATATGTATATTTACTATGAATCAGTCTACTTCTTCAATCTTTCTCTGAAATTAAAAAGGTTCTGCAGAAGGTCATTGTGTTAATACTGCTTAGGAGGGTCATGCCTCAGTCGTACTAAGTAAGGTTCATAGGAACCATCTCTAGTAATCCCGAGGATGCTGGAATTACCTAGTTTTTCTTGCTTTTCCTTTTTTTAGTTTCCAAGCTGGCATGTGAGCATTGATTAAATGAATGATAAGGTCCATGTTCGATCGGTTTCTCACTTTTTTAATTTGGAAGGTAAAACTTTCTATCACATTTGAAGTTCAGAATTATGGCTGAGATAATAGAGGTCTGATTCCAGTGGAAGTTAAAAAGGAAAAAGTTGCCTCGCAAATGTCAAGGCACCTTGTGGTTCAAGATGATTAAAACTAAACTGTTTGCTATATGAATCCCAAGGTGCTGCTATATCTCAGCTTCCATGACATTTAGCCAGTGACTTTTCATAGCTTGTTAATAATGTATAGCGATCTCGGTATAAATTCGCAGTGACAGAGCTGGCCTGTTACTGTAGAGCAGTTAACTAGATTTATTTTGGACAGAAAATGCAGATTTGAAAATGCAGATTTTGACTAATGTCAAAAGAGATCGCACATTTACAAGACAATTCTACCCAAGACAGTTGCTCAGGAGAGGTGCTTTTCACATTGATCTATTATTCTGTCTGAAGTCCTAATTACCAAACCAAGAAGTATTAACAAAACATTACCCTACTCATCAAGATTAACACTCATGAAGAAAAATTGATGTCCCAAACAAATTCCATAGTGTGGATTGGTCCATAAGGTTCATTTATTTTACTAGTTTGAACGAGTCAAATAGACAGGTAAAGGTTACACCATAAATGCTCTCTTATAAGTACAATTGCTGTTAATCATTGCTCCCAGATAAACCTAATAAACTGTGTTGTAGAGACCATGTTTTTTTTCTGATCTTTGTATCTCACAGATATACAAATTATTCATAAGCTGGAAAAGGTCACAAGGCAGATGAAGAAAGAGAGGGAGAGAGGAGGCAAAGGGTACAGATAAAAAATAGACTCAGAGAACAATTACTTACAAAACAGACCCAAAGACCTATGAGTTACAACAGGGTATGAATTAGAGTTGTAGGGAAAAAAAATTGGTTGACATTTGGGTTCTTTCGGATTTTCTCTGAGGCTAAAAGTTTACTCACATGGAATAAATTTTACTATGCAGCTGTAATTGTCACAGATCTAAATTCTTCATTTAAGTCTTTTCATAAATCATGAATTGATCACTTTGGAATTGTTTTAAATGTAGTATTTTGTATAGTAGAAATGTATGCATTCCAATAGCTCTTAGAATGCAGAATTAACATGAAGTAAAACTTTCACAACAGTTACCACTGCTGCTTTTTTACAGGAGTTTCACATAGGGCATCTTGGGCTTTTTTTTTTTGAAAACTTCATCTAAGGGTTGAAGTGTCTTACTGGTTTATCCACTCTTCGTATGGAGACGTCAGCAAAAATACAAATATTTTGGCAACCCCAAAGTTGTTATGGAAAAGTTCTGATTAGGCTTGAATAGCTTCACTTCTTCACAAAACACTTGAACAGGTCTGGGAAGTTCACCTACATCTTCTCTGTTAAATATTTCCAATACTGCTATAAATATGGAATTTGTTATTTGCATAGAAGTAGTTGGATATTTTTTGTTGTTTAAATAACTGCAAGATTTTTTCAAAGACCCTTACATAATTATTATACTACAAGATAGTAAAATAACTTACCTTCTTATTTAGCATAATCTCCAGGAGCTGAGCAATTGGGTTTCAGATTTCTCTGCAGTTAGTGTTTTGTTTGGTAACCATTAATGCAAAAGACTATAGGCAGTTGAGTTTATGCTGAAGTGTGAGGAATCAATTCATTAATAGATTCCTCTGCTGCTCTTTTAGTTTTCATCCCTAAGAAGATTGTTTGATATGGAAACATTGATGTTCTTAAGTACGATCTGACCAGCTCTGGAGTAACGGAAAAGGAACCACTTCATTCTCCCAGTGTACATTCTATTAATTTGTTAAAAATGAGTGTTTCTACCTTATTATTGATTAATAAAGCATAATGTCCAACTCAAAAAAAAATATTAAGGTATCCATAACACAGAATTTTTTATTATTTTGGTAAATTGCTACATTTGCTGTGTTAATTATATTATTTGATATAAAAAGCAGGTGTACAGACTGGGATCAGTATCATAAGGTGCAAGAGGTGCTGCATTAGATTGTTAAAAGTTACATGTAAATACAAGGATGCTAATAATCTGCCCAGTCTGACCCAATGCAGGCCTTGGGTAGGACATCTACAGCGCTTTGAGACGGGGCTACTTGAATCAGGTAGATGGCATTCACCTCACCTTTGACTGATAAGATATTAATAATGTTACAATTTCCTGTAGTTCTGTAAATCTATCGATAGAATAACAGCGAATGCTAAAATTGTGTTTTCATAGTGCTAACATCTGAGAATGTTTCGTCGGGCTTGATTCATCCAAGTACGCACAGCCAGCACCCTAATAACTCAGCCGTCTGTCTGTGTCTGTACAACCAACTCCCTGAGGTTAGAAGGCCAGTTCTTCATTCGATTAATGGGCAGCACCTCAGGCAGCTAAGCCCTCATCCTGAGTGACTCATCTTTCTTTTAACCTGAACCGTGTAGCCAGGCCAGCTTCAAGCTCGCAAATTGCTTTTTTACTGGGTCCATTACAGGTCTGTTCTCTGGCGCCTTTCCTGCCCGTGCCCCGATTCTGTGCGATGCCTCGCTCAGTTTCAATGTCAGAGCTGTGTTTCGTGAAGAGGCCCTCAGCTGTTCCCTCCGCTGTTACTGAGTCGAAGTACCACAGGGACTGTGCGGCACGAACAAACAGCAGCTTCTGTCAACCCCCAGTGAATCATAATGAAAGCCATAGTGAAAGATCATCTTAATAAAGCTAAGATGTTGGATGTGACAAATCCTCCCAACATAACACCGCTTTTCAGAAGTCAGGTAGCAGAGTTTCCTTACTGCTTTGCAATGACTGAATCTTCCCAGGTGACATCCACTTGTGGCATTCAGTGTGAGTGAAAGCTACAGCGCTTTGAACTTTCTTGCCTAACTAGCTCTACAGGCAAAACAATCCGCAGTGTCATCAAGGCATGACGTGACAATCTCAGTTACCACCTTTTGTGGGGGTGAGAGTGCATCTGTCACCTTACAGAATCATCTCATGATAACTAAAGAACTTTTCAAGCTGAACTTCACATTGGAAGCTGTGTTTGAAGACTCAGGCAGAGGCATGGCATCTTTAAAAGCGTAGGGCGGGCAGTATCTCTGCTTTATCACTCCCAACACTCTTCAGAGGTGTAGGGTTACAGCCAAGGAAGAGGAAGCCCATGCTAGACAAGTGCTAGTTACTGAGAAGATGGGAGGCTTGCACTGAGGATGAAGCAATCGGTCTTCCACAAGCACAGCCAGTCTTTGAGCTGTTGTTTTTATGACCTCTAGATGAGAGGGGCATAAAACTAGTCATGGCCCTAGCACAGCCACATTAGGGCACTGTCTCTTCCTACCTCCAGATGAGCAATGCCATGGCAACCTCACCACCCAGGTGACCAGGGCCTGACCCTTCTATTCTTTCTGTGTCTTGATGACCATTTCCTTTTGTCCACAAAATACGACTTTTAAACCCATACTGTAACCTTTTTAACCTTCCCTTTTCAGTTTCTTGAGTGTTTTGAAACCACTGGTGTTTGGATCTTTGTTCACATGTATTCCCCTGCCCTAAGCATTCCCAGCCTGTTGTTGTGTTAGGATTCTTGCTGTCTTTCAAATTTCTCATTTGATCTCTCTCAGCACTTATATTCAGTAAAATAATTATTGACAAACTCATCTTACTCATTATCTAACTTTTCTCTGTGTTCGTATCAGCCAGTAACCCAAGGGCAAGCATACAGATGAAGCACGTTTAAACTGATCTGTGAGCTTTGCTCCTCATTTAGGGACTTCAGCTTGGAAGAGCCTAAGATTGGCAGATCCTGGTTGCACTTCATGGTTTCACAGGTTTCCTAGATGTCTTGGGATTGATTTAGATATGAGATAGGTCTTAGCAGAGGGAGTTAAATTCTGAATACATCATTCTTTACAGAAAATCAGCAGTATTTTTCTGCTGCCTTTCAGTACTGAGCTATTGATCTTATGTTGATACCTTTGTAAGTTTAAAAGCTCAGCTGTCACAGTGTATTATGTTTCTTTATCAAAAAAGCTCTAAGAGTTATTTGCTGCTAAACCTACGTACGCATTTATTTATAAAGATATAAATTGTTTTTTTATTAAATAGTAGTCAATAGTAGTCTGAAGTGGTCATACCTTGATATGAAAGCTGTCTAAATGCCCCTTTTTCATTTGCAGACTGGTGATATCCCAAGCTCTGCATGCAAATGTGTTGCGAAGTATTTGATTAGGTTTATTGTGCCATTTATAGCACAAGAACTGTTTTCCGTATCTACTTACACTTTTGGGGTCTGTTCTATTTACGTTCTCTTGTTTCTGTCCCTCCTAATCATCAAAAAGAAATGACAGGGGAAGGAGGAATGTGGAGTGGCAGAACAGAAATATAAATACATAAAAAAAAGTAGTAAGAATGAGGGGAAGTGAGAGCAAACAAGAATTTCAGAAATGATTGAAGTGCTTGTCATATCTTAAGAAGCATTAACTTCATTAATATTCAGTAAAACATAAAATTCATTGCAATTTTTAAAAAGTGATTTGGGAAAGGTACTGACATTAAGGTGATGTTTTATGACTTGCAGATACTTACCAGTAGCATGCTTACTGCTAGTGGTTTCATAATTACTCAGAATCTTTCATTTAATAAAGTGCCTGCCTCTGCTACTACAAGCATCATTTATATCTAATTATGCTATCTGAACACAAGCAAACAAAATTGTGGTATTGTAGCATTAACAAAACAAACAAACAAAAAAAGCCACCTCAATATCTGAAATACTTTCCATGTTCTTAACTACTCTAAGTTGAATGATTGTCCAACCTAGGAAAAGGAATACATTCTGCAAATTGATAACAATCCATAGCAAGTATACACATGGCATATACAAATGTGCCCACTAGAAGCTGCCAGCTGGAGATTTCTTAAAAAGACTTAAAACTTTTCTTCAGTGTGTGAGTTTTACACCCTAAAAAAGCAAGCCCACTCACCTTATATATACATAGGTATAGTTATTCTGTCCAGAATTTTTACATAGTAAATGTATATTTCTTCCAGTTTATTTTAACCACTATTTTTTTTTAAAGGAAAGTGCGTACAAACATACCAGTGTTTAAGGTTAAAGTTAACTGTGTTTAAACTGTCCCAGTAGCCCCTTTGTTTAGCTATCATGTTTCTCCAGTAGTTGCCAACGGAATGTTGTTTGCATTATCTTACAGGCATTTGTCTTTCTGGTCATCCTTCCTATGCTTGGGAGAAGTTGCTCTTTTTTTTTTAATATGATGTATAGCTAGTAGAAAGACAAAGGTATCTGCAGAAAATGATTTAAACTTTCAGTGAGCAGAATCATCCTCTGCATCCCTTACTCCACTGAGTACAGAAGAGTCCTACGGTTATTAGAGTAAGGTATGGGAAGTTGGGTTGGTTGAATCCAGTTCCAAATCAGATTTGGATGTTTGGCAATTAGATGAAAGGCCAAACCATACTTTATTAGATTCTGCTTAATGTTTTGTGGCCAAAAAGCAATACAGGTCACCTTATGGCTCACTCGTTCAGCCTTATCCATGGATTTTCTCTCACACGTTATAATTAGATACTTGCAAAATAGTAGTTTGTGCTTCAGTTTGTACATTTTCCAAGCAATATGCCATCACTGTCTTCTGTAGTTGATGTGGACTTTGGAAAATCTGTTCTGCTTCATTGTCTCAGTAGATTCCAAATTCCCATAAACCAGACTGTATTCTGTACAAAGTGAAACAAATACATTCTAATAGTCAAGGCAGAAATCAAAACATAATTATCAATACATAATGTAATGATTCTTCAGGAAGTGTTACATACACCTATTCCATGATCCAGCCCCCTTCTCTTTTGCTTCAGGATCCAGAAAGCTAAGGTAAACGCTGCAGATATTTCATTCTAATGATGTGTTTTGTATTCACACAATATGGTATCTTAAGGAGTAAGTGACATGACTGTTCTAATTTACTGAAAGGCAACTTGTTAATGTACTCATCTTCCTCTAACTGGGGCATAAAGTTTTATATTCTTCGTTAGAAACAAGAAGACATGCAAGATGTGCACCACCCAGCTGCTAACAGTTCTGGATACATTGCCTCATGTGAAATATATCTGTGTATAACACATCTCCAAAGAGAGTAAATGTTGTAAATACCATTTTGGGGCTCTGTTTTGAAGAATGTATTTGAGTCTGTAAAGCTGTGGATATGTATGCAAGGATATATTAACACAGTCACTCTCAGTAATGAGATTATCAAGATTCCTGAGCTTCATTAGAGGTCTTGCAAGTCTGCTTGGGTCAGTTGTAAAGTTAGTTTATGTTGAAATCATACGGAACTATTTTGGTTTTAATGATCACATGGGATTTACAAACAGTAAAATACAGAAGAAGTTGTTTCAAGATAACTAATATTTGATAACTAGAATGATAATCAAAGCATGGTCCTGAAAGTTGGCTTTTATGCTGTACTTACATTTAATGGTGCAACATTTCTCAACAAGCAGCTTTCCAAACATAGACTGCAGTTACTTTGCTAAATAAACTATTTTAGTAGACAGTCTCCCAAGAGCACATAAAGAAAGGTTTGTATTTACTTACCATGCTAGAGCCAGTAAACTGCAATTGAGATTGTTAAGTTTGATTATGATCCAGATACGGTGGTTCAAATGGGAAATTTGTCGATGGGTTTTGCCATCATAAATCCCCTAAAAGATCACTGAGGATTACAGTATGAAACTTGGAAGAGTTCCAGTAAAATACTCCTTAAAACAGAAAAGAATGTATGAGATTGTGTCTTGTTAATGTACATAGATTATATGAATTGTTTCCACACAAAGTTTATTTTATATAATGCATTATGCATAGTATAACACATTGTAATGTTATTTGCTTCAGGTGTCTTGCTGGATTTTCTGGACAGTTTTGTGAAATAGAAGTTAATGAATGTAATTCATCACCTTGTCTACATGGTTCAACCTGTGAAGATCATGTCAATGGATACAGTTGTAAATGTCAACAAGGTAACTGACATTTGACAGAACAATCTTAAAGAATGATAGTTTTGAATTATCAGTGTTAGTACTGAGAAAACTGGTAAAATATATCTACTTCTTGTATGTGTATAACCTATATGGTACAAAAAGAATAACTATTCCTTTGACAAGCTTTGTGAATGAAATCTAAAGAGAATTAACTAGTCTAATAAGAATGTTAGAAAGACTTAAAACTAAAAACAGTTCATTAAGAGAGTCTGAAAAATTATCTAGAACTGGGTTTATTAGGTATATAACAACTAGATATTTAAACCAGCTACAGAGTAAGATTGACTGATAAAAATTTCTGAAAATTTTAACTAAAAAAGTATTCTTATTCTTATTTCACACATTCTTATGCTTAGGTCTGATGGCTGGGATGAAAAGAAATTTTGCAAACATTTATAAATGGGATAAAAACAAGTACTTTTTAAGAAATGTCGGAGCTGTTTTCTTATGCTTACATAGATCAAGTTAAACAGCTCTTGTGATTTAGGAAAGTATAAGGGTTTTAGCATTTATACAAAAGCAAATGTTACAGTAAGCCTGTATTGTCATGTAATCACAAATTTAGTCTTTTCAGCACGACTCACTGTCTCCTGTCATGGTTCTTAACAAAATATCTTTTGTCAATATCAGTAGAGTATGAATAACTACCTCATGGCATATTTCTCCATAATTCAGTTATGAATTAGTAGCATATTGCTCCATTATTCAATTACTCTTAATTTAACCTTTGATTTTTCAGTTTAAGACTATTGTTTCCTATTTTACCAAGCTGAAAACTGTCTTGGATGATACTGATCCAAGATTTCTTAGTGACTATTTTAGAGATTATTCGGAGATATTCTAGAAGGTAAATATTTTATTCACTCATGCTATCTTCATATGTCTGATCTGCTTATCCTCTTTGTGCTGAGGTTTGTTCACCTTGTTTGTTCCCATTAACAAGTCATAA
This sequence comes from Anseranas semipalmata, assembly GCA_013399115.1. Classification (NCBI taxonomy): domain Eukaryota; kingdom Metazoa; phylum Chordata; class Aves; order Anseriformes; family Anseranatidae; genus Anseranas; species Anseranas semipalmata. The sequence continues at coordinate 69,280 of VXAA01000237.1, forward strand.
GGCCTTGCTAAACTCTCCTGAAGTCAAGTGATCATATATGTATTAAACAATTTTTTTTCTGCAGTCTTTTTAATAGATCACCAAATAATTTTCTTCATTCTAGTAGTCTGTTCGTCTAATTTTTACATGTAATTATTTCCATGCTGGTTCTTCATTAAAAACAAACAAACAAGAACACATCAGATTTTATGTATGCAAGTATGCAAGAAAGTCTGCAAGCAAGCATGTGTATATAATGAGTCAATATGGACAGTTTATTTAGTTGTTTAATCAGTACTAAGGAAGGATACTCTAATGCATAAGACTTAAATGGAAGCACTTGTAAGGCAATCTATATTTGGCTTACTAGGACCTCATTAATTTTAGGAGTAAACTTACTCCCAGATGAAACTTTTTATAGCAACTTTTTTTTTCTTAATGTCTAAGAGACACTCAATAATCCATAATGACACTATACTCTTGATGTATGAACCACTGAGTGAAAAATTTCTTGACTTTGCCATACAGAGGGTCAGAATTCATGATCATAAGAGTCCCTTCTGATCTTCAGAGTCTGAGTCATCACCTGTCTTTGGTAGTATATATCTTTTTTTCTCTCAGCACTGTTGCACAATGGAAATTCCACCTGAATAAAACTGTATGTCCCCTCAGGAAACTCTGCCTAGTACTAAAAAAAGGCCACATACCACTTCACCAATACAGACAACTTAAAAACTAATAAGATGTATTTTTTGATCATTACTGTGCCTCACACAGAATATATTGTCAAGTTCAAAATGTTTCTCCTTATTTTTAAAGCTGCTGATAATGAAAGTATATTTGAAAACAGACATTGTAAAATTGCTTACCAGCCAAGGGATGTAACTGCTGTCTCTATGCAACCTACATGGAAATGTTTGGTGTAAGCTGAAGAAGCTTTCTCTTAGGCCTTAGATCTCAGTCCTGCTGCTAACATGATTTAAAACCCTTTTAACCGAAGTGTAAGCTGTCGTTCTTTTACCTTTGTTTAATAATAGCATTCTTTAGGATGGGTGAAAGATCTCTATGTGATTTCTTCACTAGGAACATAAACAGTGAAAGAACCACATGCATTAGGTATACGTATCATGGTTGCATACCTTTTCTGTTTAATTAATGTGGTATTTCCAATGTTATTTGAGTTCTATGGCTTCTGAAATGGCTGAAGAGGTGAGAAGGTTGCAGCTCAGAAAAAGGAATGAATTTGGAGAAGGGGAACCTGTGGGAGGAATAGCTAGTTGGAAAGTTGCACAACTGAAGAAAGGGACTGGGCGGTAAAGAAAAAAGTATCTTCCAAATACTACAGAAAGTAGAAATACTTGGAATAAATCTGCTTTTGTGGCAGGCTACTATTCAAGACCTACATATGATAGTCCTGGATTTCTCTACTGACCTTCACCTATGGAAATACAGAGATGTGATTGAGTGTTTTTACATCTGTAGAGGCAACTACAGGAAGGCACTTTCCACGAGGCAGGAAGTCTGCGATACCCAACGGATCCATGGCTGTAATTTAATTGAATGGAAGAGGGATAGTGGCAAGTTAAAACTAGGAACAAGGCAGATGATAGCAGCTTTCCAAAAACCTTCAGAGAAGAAAATGAAGCATGTGGTGAGAGCATGTGTTACCAGAAAGGGGAATTGATTTAGCTCTGACAAATCCATTCTGTAGTGGGCCATGAATTTTGTCAGCTATTGTCCCTGTAGCAGGCCCCATACCCCTAGAATAACAGATGCATATTCAGAATCTGCGGACACAGCTGCAGGCTGTTCAGGTGCAGAAGCAACATGGAGAGATGTAAACTATATTCTAACAGCATCTCACACAGCTCAAAAGCAACAACAGCAGCGACTGGAGCTAATGGTGGCCTCACAACTGAAGTCTTTAGCTGGGGCAGGCTGCACGTCAAATGATGCAGCTAAAACTGGAACATAACTGGTGGGTCCATTTGACACATGCACTGAGGCAAACACACAATACAGGCAACTGGATTTGGATCAGCTGAGGTCTGCTGTGGTTTTGGGGTTGTGGAGTCTTTTTGTCTGGCTGATTGGTTGGTTTGTTTTTTAGAAAGGGGAAAAATTAATTAGAGAAATAACAGAGCTGTAATGGGTGTTGGCAGTATCATGGCAGATGGCATGGATTTCTTCAATAGTTAGCCATATTTTACAAAACTCTGGTTTTGGATTTTTGAAGCAAATGGGCTGCTTTTGGTTTGACTTAGGCTCTGAAGATCAAATTCAAGACAGGCTCAAATTACATGATCTAAAACCCAGCTTTTGGCCTCTAATTTATGGGTTTACTTAGTTGTAAAGTAGATTTTGTAAGAAATATGTATTACCAAAAATGCTGGTAAGCTGAGTGTTGAAGTATAAGAAGATGGTATTTGAAGACAAACCTGTATTTGCTGAGAAATTGTCCTCCTCAGTGATCTGGTTTGGTAATCTGAGTTTCTTTTTTAAACTTTTTTCCTTAATTTTATTTTATTTTGTGTAACTGTGATTACTGTCATCGGTCTAAACTTCCACTTTTCCTTCCCCACTGTGACAATACTGCACAAATTTAACGGGATGAAAAGGTCATAAATTAAGATGAGCAATTCCATGCTCTTTCAGTTTAAATTTTTCGGAAAAAATGTGGCTTTGGTTGCACTATGCAGATCTGGAATGAGATTAGAGGTGTCAGGGAACATTTTACCCTTGACTATTCTTAGACACAAGAGAGAGATAACAATACAGATAATTCTGTAGGTGAAGGGCAACCTGTCAAGTCAGTTAATTCAGTAAGGCAAGTGTATATTCAGGTTTTACTCTTGTTTGCTTACTTATGTCTCTACAGATAGGAAAGTCAGCAAATATTAACGTTCCAAGAGATTCTTGTTAGAGCTTGAGTTCTGATTTTTTTATTGCTAAACTATTTTTTTTCTTTTTCTGCTTTGAGAAACCACAGCACAAAGACAGTTCATATCTATCCTATACTATATAAATAGATGTAAGGATTGATTATAGTTACCCATAGTTGGTTTTTCTTTTTTGATTGATGCTCAATAAATGGATTTAATTTTAATGTTTTTTTTATTTATTTGGGTTTTTTTTGACAGGGTGGGAAGATCTGCATTGCGAGTTGGATGTTGATGAGTGCATATCCAACCCCTGCATACATGGCATCTGTGTTCAGAGAGACCCCGGTTTTGGTTATTCCTGTTTTTGCAAGCCAGGATTTGTGGTGAGATACTGACAGTCTTTCTTCTCCAACCCTTAACCTGGCTAATAATTGTTGCACAGAAAATACTATATGTAATCCCTTTCCTCTTCATCCTCACTCAGATGAAACCTAGCCTTTCAGAAAAATACAGTATTTTAGTAACTGTTTATTTTGTTTGTTTGTTTTATTAACAGGAGTTCTACTATTCCAGAGAACTAGTTACGTAATATTCACTATGTATATAGTGGCTTTGTCAGTCGTCAGAGTACATGAATGTTTTTACATACATGCTAAGATAACTCATGTTTCAAACTATTGCCTACAGACATATTTTGCAAACAAGTTCCCTGAAACTAAATCAAACAATTCCTTTGAATGCTTGACCCTGTGGGCTTTTGTCCTATGTTTTATTCTCTGTGGTTAACATACCAAAAGAATCCTTTGATGGTGGCTAAATGCCAGTGAAGCTATTTATCTGAGGTTGAAATTTCCATGCTGCCACCATTTTATGCCAGCTCTTTCTGCTGTTGGAGATATGCAGTTGGTATCTACAGTTTGAGCTTGTCCTTTACCTCGTTACATTTCAGGTTTAACTTATTAGTATCATTTAATAGTTTAGGGTTAGCAACAACGAAAGTAAGGAGTATGTGATCCTTTTTTTTTTTTATTATTTTCTTACTTCAGTAATTCTTATCTCTACAACTCCAAACTTGAAATTGTTATTTGATTGGCTTTTCTTTATAAATGATGACAGTGATGCTCATTTTAATATCCATGCACCATTTGTTTGATGTATCGAAGACTGTAAAATAGAAGGAACAAATCATTGTGAATAGGATTCAGATCTATCTTCATATATTCTCTGCAGTCAAGTCAAGAAAGAAAGGAGTAGCTTTTCAGACTTTAGCCAGTTTCAGGCCTTCTTCCCACAGCAGAAGATTCTTATTTACAGTCAATGAGAGAGAAAGTAACCATGCAATAAAACAGAAAAAAATATTCTAAACAGTGAAGAAACTCCAGTCTATCTTCAGTTCTCAGGCACCATGTTTGTCTCTGTCCCATGCCCATTCCCTTAAGGGCACCCACAGTGTAGCTGGGTATCCCAGCACGTCATGGAGCACAAGTGTTGAGTGGGCTGCTCCACAAGGGAAGCCAGACCAGGAGCCAAGAATAGCGGCAAAGTAGGTAGGGGTTGTGACCTTAGAGGCAAGGACTGGAGTCCCGCAGTACCTGACCAAGGAGAGCAGAGCAAGTCCAGTGATGGCAGTAACCATGTTCATCCGAAAAGTCCAGGTGCTGACAGGCAAGTCCGTGATCACAAGACAAGTCTGAGGTTAAGCCAGGATGTCAAGTCTGCAAGGCAAGGTCAGGATCAACAAAGTACTGGACTTGCTACAGCAGGCTTTAGCTTTATTGTAATCTATAGCTTTAATTTAGGCTCAGATAAGGGCCTGAGCTTACATGCAGTTTGTGAGCTCAGGTATGAAGGTCAAAGATGAGACATCTCATTCATCTTTCTCACAGTTTAGCTCTTTACACAGCAGGCCAATCCAAGGTTTCACAGCTGCACTGTACCAGGGCTGACCTTGTGCAAAGGGAGCTGAACCTGTGGGTGTGATGGAAGAGGGTGCAGAAGCAGGTTGCAGAAAAACAATAGTCACAGATTGATTAGGGCCTTGACAGTGATATGGTCAAGTCTAAAATACCAGAACACTGTTGTGTTAATGCTTTTATCACAGGACATTTACTAAGTCCTTCACACATGCAGACATAAGCATTTGGACTGGAACTTGCAATTCTGATCAAACTTGAGACCAAGTGCTCCATCAGTAGTAGTAAATGAGGAAAGGGTTGCCTTCTTTGCCTTGTGTGGTACAGACTTGTGTGGAAGCCTTTATAGGTAACTCAAACTGCCATATTTTCAGGATTTTTTTCATATTTCCCTGACTCTATATCCGTATTTGCCACAATACAAAATCTGGAGAAGGGATTCAATGGAGCCTTGTTAACCTCAGTATAACCGTCTTTCCTAGATTCAGAGCACTCATCATATCCGAACCAAGCAGTAGGAAGGCATCCTTGTTTTTTTTCGGTTAGGACTCACACCTGGTTGTAATTTAAATGAGAAAAAGTAGAATATCCTTGCAGTCTAGATTTAGGGAGAACCAGTTCTGCCAGCTTCTGCGTTGTTCCTCCCCTATTTGCTTAAAATGCAGAATCACCATTCTGGGATCATTAGGACCTTTATTTATAAAAGTTATCCCTATAGAAATCCACACACGAAGGATTGTATGGAGGCAGAGATTTTTTTCTACATAAAGCAAACTTTTCTCAAATTCTTCTGAGGAATAGTGTATAGAGGATAAAGACCAATCTGAATGTCGCAGTGGCTTCATATTTCACCCCATTAGTTCTCTGCATGTCCAACTTCTACAACTATTGTGTCTTCTGTAAGGAAAACAGAGAGAAAATGAGAAAAAATGTGAAATACTCATTGGAGTCGTATATTTGATTCTGTGATCTGTCGCAAGTTCTCTCCTTCACACAGCAGCCAGTGCTAGAGTAAACATATGTCTTCTTGAGAATGTAACACAAAGACATTTTTAGTGGTGCTTTTTACAAGTCGTTTAAATCACTGTTTCAAATGGAAGATGAAATAAGTTAGATATATCTGTGTTCATTTCAGTCAAGTTCTTCATTTGTTTCAGCAAATGGTGTAGTTTAGTAAGGTACTTTGAAGAAGATGCTGGATATCCCCATAGTTAAAGTTTGAAGGGACCTCATGAGATCATCGAGTCCAAATCCCTACTTAAAGCATGGTCAGCTACAGCACATTGCTGACAACCATGTCAAGCTGAGTTTTGAATATCTCCAAGGATAGAGACTCCACAACCTCTCTGGGCAACCTGTTCTATTGCTCAGTCATCCTCACAGCAAAAAAAATGTTTCCTCATGTTCAGAAAGATTTTCCCGCATTTCAGCTTTTGACCATTACCTCTTCTCCTGTCACTGGGCACCCCTGGGTGTAGTCTAGCTCTGTTTTACTTATACTCTCCCATGAGGTATTAATAAACACTGATATGACCCCAGATGCTAAGCATTCTCTTTTCCAGGCTGAACGAATCCCGTCTCTCTCAACCTTTCCCATATGAGAGATGCCCCAGCATTTAATCATCTGTGCAGTCTTTAATCATCAATCTACACGCTGGGTATATGTACAGACTGGGTGATGAGAGGCTGAAGAGCAGCCCTGTGGAAAGGGATCTGATGGCTTTGGTCAACAGCAAGCTGAATATGAGTCAACAGCATGCCCTGGCAGCCAGAAGGGCCAACTGTACCCTGCGGTGCATCAGGCACAGCACTGCTAGCCAGTGGAGGGAAGTAATTGTTGTGCTCTGCTCTGCACTGGTGCGGCCTCATCTCCAGTACTGTATGCAGTTTGGGGCACCATGGTATAAGGACATAAAAGTATTAGAGAGCATCCAGAGGAGGGCTATGAAGATGGTGAAGGGTCTAGAGGGGAAGATATATGAGGAAAAGCTGAGGTCACTTGGTTTGTTCAGCCTAGAGAAGAGGATACTGAGGGGAGGCCTCATGGCGGCCTGCAGCTTCCTCACGAGGGGAGCGGAGGGGCAGGCGCTGATCTCTGCTCTCTGGTGACAGTGACAGGACCTGAGGGAACGGCATGGAGCTGTGACAGGGGAGGTTCAGGCTGGGTGTCAGGAAAAGGTTCTTCACCGAGGGGGTGGTCGGGCACTGCAACAGGATCCCCAGGGCAGTGGTCATAGCACCAAGCCTGTCGGAGTTCAAGAAGCATTTGGACAATGCTCTCAGACACATGGTTTGATTTTTGGGTTGTCCTGTGTGGAGCAGGGAGTTGGACTCTGATCCTTGTGGGTCCCTTCCAATTCACGATATTCTATGATCTCTTTTGACCCTTCACTGGTCTCTCTCCAGTAGCTTCATATCTCTCTTGTACTGGTGTTGTGGATGAAATTATACACTTCACTCGTAAGGGAGAAGCAGCAATATATTTATTGATATAGTGTAGTGATCTACACTATATAAAGATTAATCATAAATAAGAGTGACAACAAGATTTGAGATGGCAAGCTACACTTGATTATTTACTGCATAGAAGACAGGGTAAGTCAGATGTGTTGAGGAGACCCTCCCATTGAGTCACGAGGTTAAGAGTGGACGCCTTCCTTTCTAAACTCCTTGAACCTTGAAGAGGTAAGGAGCCTAGGTGCAGTTGAATCTACTCCTAGTCCCAGACTTGGTCAACAGTTTATGTCTGAAGATTATATGTGCACAATCAATCTAAGATATAATCTTAGCAAAGCTTACAAATTTTAGCAAGCTATTAATCACTTGCTGAGGTTCTGTTGTGGCAAGGAATCTCTCACGAGGAGCAAGGGATCTCTGCATCAGGTGTGACCTTAAGAGGCATCCCTACTCAAGGGGAGATCTTGTCAGGCTGCCAGCTGCCATGCAGAAGAGCTCAAAGGGCTCTTGGGCTGCTCACTATTTATGTGGTAAGATGATGGACTAATAGTAATATTGTTTTTGGCACATGCTTTATTGGCCCTCAGCTGCTGAGCAAGATGTCTGTCTGTCAGTTTCTCCAGCAACCGGTTTGAGCCACTATTTGGTCACTATCTGCCTGAGCAAGGCCTTGGGTGCAATCGCTAGTGTTTAAGCAAGGCAATGGCCAGACTGAAGGTGGGGGGAAAGAGGGTAGCACACTGTCACAAGTGGGAAGCCCAGAACTGGACACAGTACTCCACGTGTGGCCTCACCAGTGCTAAGTGGAGGGAAGGAGTCAATTTTCTTTTCCTATTGGCAGTGATATTCCTAATGCTGCCCTGGATGTTGTTGCTCTTCTTTTCTGCAAGTGCAGATTGGTGGCCCATGTTAAACGTGTCATCCACCAAGATCAAAGATGCTTTCTAGTGCATCAGCCCCCAGCATGTGCTGGTGAATGGGTTCATTTCATCCCAGGTATTTCCCTTCCTCAAGTTTCCTGAGTTCCTTTCATCACATTGGTCCAGCCTTTTGAGGTCCATATACTGGTGGTAGACTCCTCTGACATATCAACCACTCCTCCTGATTGTGTATGAGATGAAAACTTGCTGAGGTTTCATTCTGTCCCATAATCCATTAATGAAGAGCTCAGGTAGCAGTGGACCTAGTATCAACCCCTGGCATACATCTCTAATGACTGGCCTCCAGCTGGACTTTGTGCTGCTCATCACAGATCAGAGTCCTTTCAGCCTGACAGTTCAGGCAGCTTTTAGTCCATCTCACCGTCCACTCATCTGGCCATACTTCATCAGCTTGTCTGTGAGGATGTTATGGGAGAAAGTGTTGAAAGCCTTACTAAAGTCGAGATAGGTAGAAGATGTATACTGCTCTCCCCTTATCTGCCAAGCCAGTCATCTTATCATAGAAGGCTATCAGGTTGATAAAGCACAATTTCCCCTTCATAGCTCAGTGCTGACTATTCCTAATCACCCTCATGTTCCTCCTTCCTGTGCCTGGAAATGGTTTCCAGGAGTAGTTGCTTCATCAGCTTCCCAGAAACTGAGGTGAGGCTGACTGGCCTGCAATTCCCTGGATCGTCCTTCTTGCCCTTCTGTAAGATAGGAGTGACATACACTTTCTTCAGTCACCAGGAACTTCTCCCATTTGCAGTGACTGTTTGTCCACAGTTTTGTAAAACTTGTATTTTACCATAAAGCCTCGGTAGGTTGAAATGAGATTTTAATAATGCATATAATCTGACCAAATGTACTGACAGACTATCCAAAGAAGGAAGAGAATAGCCCATAAGAAGGAATACAAATTTTTTTGTAGGGTGTTTTTTGCAGACTACAATGGACACAGTTGATACTTCCCCACAGTCCATAGCAACTGCTATCGTTTTTATCTTCAAAAGCAGGCTGGCATTGAAAACAAGGTCAAGTGATGATGAAGGATATATCAGTTGAGGAACACAGTCTGTTTATTTGGAAAATAGATCTTAATGTTAAAAGAATCTCATTTTGTTCATTCAGTATTTAAACTTCTCCTACACAAACAACTATGATGGAGAAAATCAATTATGGTACTTACTTCATATTTCTCAACCCCCAAAAAATCTTCTGAATGCCAAATAAAACCATCAAAGAGCAAGTATATATTTTGTAGGAAGACATTATTTTTTCACTCAATGCAAAATTCATTGGTACAAGTTAGTGTTTCATAATACTGTAGAGACCAAAATTACAAATAAGTCCAAAAATGGGCTAGAAGGAGGATAGGTCCGTCATATTTAAATTACTCTTCTGAATGTTACCTTTACTTAGGCAGTCTCTGAATTACTCACTGCCAGAAATTGGAATATTTGGGGCACTGTCAGAGACAAACTCTGCTTGTTTTCTTCCTGTATTTTTCCCCAAGCATTCATGATCAGCTCACTAATGATGGAGCTAGATAGACATTCAGTTTGACCCATGGAGGCAGTTTTTCTGTTAGTAGGTAGCTTGGGCGTTAACTGTGTAGTATGTCACAGAACTGGCCCTTACAGAATAAAAAAGCTGCAAATCTCCAAGGTAGCTGGAATTTAAGATGTCTTGGCTTTTATTCCATTATCCACTGTTCCATCTTCAGTCCGTAGATTCCATTATGCTTTGGGAATTCCACAGTAGAGAAATAGAACTGGAAAAACACACAAAAAAGTATAATATGTCTATCTTCAGTATGAAAAATAAGGACACTTAGGGTCTAATACTTAGGACTGACACTTAGGGTCATCTCAAGATGGGTATTTGGTAGGCCCCTGTTGGATTCTGGTTCCTAACAGTGAGTAAATGTGTGGTGGAAACAGTGGAATTCCCAGAGTAATAAGTATTCAAGGAACTCCAGTTAAAGTGTATGTTAAATAAATCTTCTGTAGTTTATGTATGCAGTGCTATCTGAAGTATGGATCATAAAGTATGGATCATGAAGTTTCTCAGAAATTGTGAGAATAAAAGCATAGCTAGTGGTGTATGGAATAAATGTTTACTTTTTAAATTGGAAACATCTATAGAAACAAACCTACTTTTAAATACAAATCTGTAGCATCTGCCTTCATGGAAACTGTTACAGCATTTAACTAAATCATTTACAATCACTTTCAAGGCTATCAAATTTATCTGTGGCTATTCAATGTACCCTTCATGCACAGTGGAGGTTATCCACATCTGCTTTGTTTTCACGAGTCATAAAATCATAATAAAATAGACTAATAAGTAACAAAAATACACTAATTAGTCACAACAAAAGTCAGAATGAAACATAAGTTTTATGGGATTAAGCTAGATTATTAGTCAGAAATCTTATTCACATAATGAACTGATCATTTATGCTATGTATGGAATTGAAAGAGAGCAAGGAAGAGATATTTTTATTCTTGTATGGAAATCTGGGATATAAATTGGCCTTCTGTCCCTTCATGTTTTAGAATACTAATACGGCAAGAAAATTTATAAGATGCGATGAATTTACCAGTTAGCTCATCTGCTTGACAAAATAAATTAAGTACTTGATTGAAATCTAAATGATTCCAAAACCTCCATTTAACCTCTTCCATTTCAAACAATGAATGATTTAAACTACTTCTAAAAAAAAGCTGAATTTCAGTTTCTATGTTCCCATTTCTGCCTTTCTCTCTTGTGTGTTCTATTGTTTCCTAACATCATAAACAATGTAGGAGAGTTGATAGAGATCTCAGAAATATGTAAGTTGTTTCAAGTTCTGTGAAAAAGACAAACCAGATAGACAAAAGAAACGATTTAACCATCTTGTCTGAGGGAAAGTGTACAATGAGCACATGCTTATTGAACACTATGTGGATTTTCTTACCTATGCCCCAGTGCCAGGAGAAGCTTCAGTTGGAACTCGTATCTCTTAGATTTTAAATATGAGACATACACTTTACAGCATACCAGGCTTCAGTAGTATGTAGTATTCAAAGAACATATTTCTTCAATGCATCAATGTGGCTTGCACTGAGAATATAATTTCTGAGGCTAACATAATAATTCTTCAACATCATTAAAATATTTGTGATACCAGTTAAGTAGTTTTCACAGTATTTTCCTTGAGGATATGAGTATTATATTAATGTTTCACCTCTTCCCCCAGTATTCTAGGGGGTGCAAACAAAACCATAGAAATATAAAATATTGAAAGAATGCATGTGTTGAAAGAGCAAACGATCTTTGTATATTGTTTGCAGTCTAAATTATATTTCAGACAATAGCAAGCCTTTTCTGGATTTAGCAGATAGGTGGGATACAATTTGAGATGCAGATGCCTAAATTCATGTAGGTGCCTATCTGCTCTAGGTACCTGTACTCACATTATACTAAACGGAGTCCTAGTTGATATGGTCAATGGAGCACAAAGGGTTGTTTGGCGGCCCAGACACCTAAAGCCTAAATATGGGTGCCTGTGCCATTTTGAGTTTTCCCTGGCTTCTCACTACTACACAGAAGACCATGGGTTTTCTATGTTTTTTGTGTTACATCTGCCAACACCATCTAGCTGTCTCAGAGTTACAAGAGCATCCCAAAACATAGCTTTGAAATCCAGTTCTGTGTCTACATTAATGTGATTGATTAGCTTCTGGAACTTTCTTGACTTAAAGAGTGATCTAACCATAAGCATCTAATGCTACTTGAGACAGTCTAGAGTATCCAATGTATCTTCATAAGACGGTCAGAATAATATATGGCCTGTGGGAAACCTACAACTCTTGGATTGTCAGCCGGGACTCTGACAGGATACTTAGCAATTACAAAAATTATCCTAGGCACCCATATTTAAGCAGTTATCTTCCTCAGAATCTGTGTTGACTCTAGTGGGAGTTTAGACTCCTAGCATGCTTGCAGTCACTATATGACACCTACATTTGAATGTCTTAGTCTTAAAACAAATCCCAAACTTTGTCTATGCTGCTAGATTAAGAAACAGAGAACATTTCCAGACACTGAAGCTCCCTGAATGATGTATATAGCTAATGTAGCTGTATAAATGTAGATATCATGAAGTTGTTAGATCTGATCTGGCGTGGTTTTGACATGTGCCACCTAACACTTCCACAAACAACTTCAACTCATCTCTGATATATATTTCTTATTATTATTATCAAATGACCTAGAAGTCATCTGTTTCAAAGACTTAGATTCAAATATTGATGAATGCTAGCTGTTCATTTTCAGACCCTTTTATGGACTGATTTTATGGAGTTTTCATAATAAATAGATCACTAACTCATAAGCAGTAAAATTTTGATTTTTCCAATATTTGTCTTTTGTCTTTGTGTCCAAAAAAAGAAGACAGAACAATTTTACAGTTGAGATTTATGCACCGCATACATTGCACCAACTAACTTCTAGAAATTCTGTTTACAATTTGTCATTATTTTCCAGGCATCTTATGACATCTGTTAAGAGAATGCAGGAAACTGAGATGGCAAATGAAGGAAGCCCTGAGGAGATCAGGCTTCCTCCTTTCCTTCAAAGAGAGGGGAACATCTCCTTCTAGCTAGCATTCTTCATTTTGAAAATAGGATTTGGATGCTTAAGACACTGTAGTCACCAAAAGGTGATTGGAAGGATACTTTTTATACCTAGCTAACAGTGGTTTGGGGCTTTCCAAGGCTTGAAAATATGGCTGGCCCCAAGGCTCTCTCTGTCAACAGTTGCTTAAAGCAGCAGATAAGAGGTAGCAAAAGAGCTAAAATTGTGGTTTTATTGTGTAGCCTGGAAATGATGATGGTAAAATCATGGACAAGCCTATTCAAAAACCCCATGGATTATTAGAAAATCACATAGGGTTACATGTGAGATTATACTTTGTAAGAGATTCGTGTCTTTCAGGGATGACACTATGCATATTTTAAATGGCTATCCAAATGCGTAAGATCCTTCTAGATTAGCTAAGTTAGCTCTCTCTATTCACATGCCCATTAGTTCATTACAACAGAAGTGAAAATAAAATGAACCCAGGCCTGGCTTCAGTTTATATTTATTTCACACTTCAAGAATGCATTTAATTCACATAATTATTGCTGTAAAAGAAATGCACTATTTCTTCCCTTTATTACAGACCACTGATTATGAGCATTTTTAATTTATTACTAGAAAGGATATTTCAGACTTCTCATGAATTGTTAGTCTTGATAAAAATAAAGAGTAAGTGCCAGATCCAATTAGAGATTACCACTGCACTTTTTCTTTTCTAAAAGTAACCTGCAAACCTAATGTATTAAGATGGTACTTTGTGAAGATTTGGTAACAACAGGCAACAAATAGTGAACTACAGTGTACAAAAAGAAAGTAGAACTTTAACTTGACAATCAGAACAATCTGTAGGTTTTCAGACAGCTAAGTCCTCTGTACAGTTTTCTGTATAGCTACATACTAACTTCTTATCTAGAGGTTATGCCATTATATGAAGATGATTATTTTAATTAGTGACAATACTGTCTAATATTTTGCAACTACAGATTTGTGGGGAAATTACTTTTATTGATAATTTGTAATACTAAGTGTGAATCAAAATATTATTTAGTTAAAATTTAAAAATATACAACTATATTATTAAATTACTTGATCAATATTTTCCAGATGATTAGATTTTCTTTTGAAAGTGTGGACAGTTTAATATAAGCAAACAACATTTTAGAATAAAAGGAAAACAATAATTTGGACTAACATGACTATGAAATGCAAATTGCCTTCAAAAATGGCTTTTTAAAAATTCTCTTTCAGGGACGAAGCTGTGAGCTTAATTACAATGATTGCCTTATACAGTTCTGCTCCACTGGGTTTCTTTGCATTGATGGAATAAACAATATCACCTGTTTACCTACTATCCCCCAAAGCAAGAAAACTGAAATGGCCGAAGTGTTTCCTACTGAGATTTTAGATAATGACCTTCCATCAGCCCTAGCTGTGTCTATGGAACTGTGGTCTAAACGTGCTACCCCTGATTTTCGTGCAGGAGAGGTGTCCCAAGGTAAGAAGAATAAGCTTCTGAGTCATGCATATATCAAACTTCTTTAGTTGTTAATGCTTTTTAAATGGTAGGAATATTCAAAGTGTATTAATTTTTGTCTTCAGCGTGTTGTTTTCCACTTGCTATACTACCTTTTGTTCTTGTAATTTAATCCACTGTCATTTCATAATTATATGTTTAAAAATAATTGGAAAATTCCTCTTTTCTCTCCAGAACACTTTTTTGCCAGCATCTTGCACATCCAGCAAGGAAAACTGCACTTGCTTGTAGCTTGATTTTCAGTTTGCTTGGCTAGAGTGTAAAATTTCATGTGCATTATGTTCAGCTCTGTCTGACCCTAATGATAATCTTCCCTTCTTCCTTTCCAAGTAATTTGCTTTATTCCTTGGGGACTTTGGTTTTCCTTTCCAAGTTCACATCTTTTCTGAGCGCTTCTTTTTCTGTGTATCCAGATATTTTTTTTTTCACTTGAAATGTCTGGAACCAGCCTCTCAACATATCTGCCATTCTGACTGTTTTTAGTGATTTTCTGGGGGGAATCCAAAATAATTGTCTGTTTTTAAAATATTTTACAACAATACTGATAGAAGTGCAAAAGTTTATTTTGAAGGTTGCATCTTCATCGTCACCTGTTCATTTATAACTAAAGCTAGTATTATACACATAGTATGTGTTTAAGACTATCTTCACAGTTAGATTCAGAATTTTTGCCTATATACTCTTTCAGAGTAATTACTTGTATAAGAAATAAGCCAGGACTTCTGTTTTTATTTGGGTGAGTTTTACTGAATATTTCATTTGTGTACAGACTAGTCTTTTAGGAGTATACGTAAGGTTTTTTGTTGTTTTTTTTTTTTTGGTTGGTTGGTTGGTTGGTTCATTGTTATTTTGTCTTCTTAATAGGTGATATTCCTTCTCAATGTAGGTAATGAGACTGAAAGAAATGCAGTTACTAAATGCAGTTACATCTGTACCTCTTCCAAAATATCATGTCAGCTAGTTTGCTGATGTTCTCAATGGATAAGATGTGTAATTCATTCATTTTATATTGATTCACAGCAGCAGTTTGATTTAGGAAATTTAATTCTTCTGTTCTGAGCAGTGCCATTTGTTCTGGTGCTGGCCCTCATACAAATATGAATAATGGGAGGGTTTGCATTTACTCAGCTCTTGAGGTCACTAAAACTGCTTCTACGCTTTTATTAAAAATATGATTTACAGAGTTGTATTTGCTATATAATACCTTGGTAAGACTGAATAATGTTTTAGTGGTCATGTAATTTGCTGCAGACTCAGTCCAGAGCCAGAGTTGTTCATTTTTTTTTCCTTTTCATCTTCTTTCTTTTTTCTTAACATTTTTATCATTAAAAGCCTAAAAAATGCATATATTTTCAGCTGAGGGATACTTCTGACCACTAATTTGGCTAAACTGAGCTATGGACTAGGAGGACTAACTGCCACTGGAGAGTCCTCAACAGTGTTCAGGATAGCGACCTCAACAGATGTTCTCTCTTCACACTTTCTTAGTTCTGCTGTTCAGGTCTCAGTAAAAATAAAGACTAATATCACACCCGTACCATATGTGGCTACTGATACTTCCACAGATTTAAAATCAGTACTTCTTTCCCAGCATAGCTATGATACAATCTCATTTATCTCTAGTTAACACTTTCTGTTTTCCCTACACAAGCTTCATCATTAGATCAGCACCAGACTGTTGCTTTATCTGCCATAGACATGAGTTCAGTAATTAGTAGCATACCAGGGGCTGAAATAGAATTAAATAGTGAGTGATTACTCTCCCGTGGATTACAGTTTACAACTACTTCTATAAGTGCAGCTTCAGTTCTCTCTAGGTTGCCTCACAAGGATCCTGAAGAATTGTCAGATGTCTTTTCAGGATCAGAAAAGCAGTGGAGATTGCAAACTCCTTCAATAATTTCTGATTCCCCTACTAAGATATTTATTTATAAACAACTCTCTCTCCTTATTTCATTTGTTATTCATTAAACTCAAATGCAAATATCTCTTCCTAGTGAATATCTGGCTATTACTTCTTCATCCATCAACCAGAGACTTGCAAACATTAAATCACAGTCTGCTGATTCTTTAAGTGAATTAAGCCAGATACGTGCAACATGTTCCATGACTGGAATAAAACTCTCTGATGTATTCCCAGACCGAGTTCTGCACAGCAAACAGTCTCCATTTTATGAGACATTTTGGATTAACTCAGCAATATTAAACAGCTGGTATGCACTAGTGGGAACTACTGCTGTTACTTCTGGGTATTCATTTTCTTCATCTAGAAAAATAGCATAATCAGTGGAGTTCACAGAACTGTCATCCTTGCATCCCACTACAGAAAATACACTGATAGGACTATCTGTGCTGCCTTTGTCTTCACAAGAATCACATAGTCATTTTCCATGTTCTGATTGATACTGTCTGACTATTGTTTCTTCCCAGACCATCTCTTTAGAACCAACATTTTCAACGCTTGTGTCCTTTAAAGAGAGAAATCTCGACAAAAAAATTAACTACTATCAAGCAGCTGACAACAGAGGAAATTTAACAATCACTGAAGTCAAAGCTGTATGATCCAGTTATGGAGTCTTTATTAAGTCTTCCTTAGAAGTTCAGCTGAGTAGCGTATTTTAAGAACTAATTTTAACCCACATAGTAAATAGTAGTTCCGAGTTTAAAACAAAACTAATGCTAAATTCAGATGAGAGTCTAAAAATATTTTCAAAAACAATCTAGTCAAGTGCTCTTGATTTATATCTTCTGAAACTTCAGTTATAGACTTACAGGTTGAATACTCTGAAGAGTTCTCATTATTGAAATCTTGTACTAATGAGTTACCTTACTCAGTTTTGTCTGCACAAATGCTGTCTGCAAACATAAATTCATAAAATGTTAGTGTCTAAGCATTTATCTTCTCATACCAGTTATCCTGCTTTAAGTTCTCCCTTACAAGATGTTAGCAACACTGTACTGAAACACAAGCTGAGCAGACACTACTGCTTTACATGCTAAGGAACTTCTCATGCATGTAAACACTCCTTTATCCAGACTTCACCGTATATCTGCAGTGGGTTCAGTTTCTGGCCTTTATCAGCTGATGTTCTCTCTTCAGTTTCTCGTTTCTGTTCAGACAACTTTTTGAGGTGGTGGGGTGCTTTTAAACAAAGATAAAAGTGTCTGTCAGGGTTGCCAGATCCTTGAAAGGGATTTATTGTAATCAGGCAGCAGCTTGTTCAATGACACCTGCTACTGTACCTGGCACAGATGGCTATTCTTCATGCTCTGCCACATAGACTACTAGATCAATATAGGATCAGGCTGGAGGCTGTTGTAATGCTGGCAGGCAATCAGCAACTTAACAGTTTCACTTCACTACAGTAAACTTTTCAGAATTTGGGGTGTAGCTTTCATTAGACTCGCATATAAATTCAGTAGGTATCTCTGTGGTTACAGTGTATGAGTATGATTATTAACATTTTTAATTAACTTGCCACATCTGATTCCAAAATGGGAGACAGATGATGGCTACGTTTTTTGAAGATGGATAGTACTTTTGTAAGAACATTACAATTCTTTCAGAAATAAGATCAGGGAATTAAAAGAACAACAAAAACCTCTTAAATTCTAGAATTAAATATTAGGAATATTGATTGGTTTTGGCTATGTTTTATACTGTACTTTTATAAAAATACATGCTACAAAATGAATATCCATCAAGGCAAGGAGAGGTTTTTGACTTTTCATTTTTTTTTATTTCAGTATTTGCTTGCTGGATTATTTAGGAAAAAAATGGGTTTATTTCATTGATTTAAATTGCATAGAAAACTTAAAAAGGACTCTTGACTGTGACTGTATAAAGAGGTGCCTAAAGAAGAACAGTTCTTTTCCCCATGAGTGCTTGTCCATGCAGATTTCATTCTGGGTGTGCATCTGTAAGCATACATCAAATTCTTTCAGCCAGAAGTGCCTCCTGATAGTGTGTGTGCATTCATGAGGCCAAGTTGTCTGAGCATGCCATTGTGGATTATGAACTGATCAAGATGAATCATCCCAAAAATACATGTCAAGCTCCATGTGTAGTGGATAACTACTGGCTTAAAATGGTTCCCTCAGGACTAGCAAAGAAAAGCGTGTCTCAGTTTTAACAAAATCTGTTAATACCTTCTTTTTCTTTTTTCTCCCTTTATTCTTTGATACCCTCAGTGTGAAGTAATTTGTATGGATTATGCTATACACTTCCCAAGTGTTTCTTTCAATTCCTCTGACTTGTTTGGCACCAAGTGAACTCTTTGGGGCCAGTATTAATCCTACGTACTTGTTTGTACAACATCAAGACACATAAAAGTTGCCAGGATCATAATACTGCATACCACAGTTGAGTTGACCATCCACTTCCTCTTTGAAAGTGGGAGGCCCAAATACACCAAAAGGAACAGAAACATGCTTTACTTTCACCTTGCCTGTAACAGCAAGAGAGAGATTTATCTTCTAGACCTTCCTCTTACAAAACTGTATTAGAAAGCAGAAAAGGGCTTTGGAGGTAACTTCCTGAGTGGAACACTGCTTGGGAACTAAAGGAAGCAGGGATCACTTGCTGTAATTTCAGTATCCATGTGTTTAAACGACAGAAACACACATAAGTTCTGAGGTACAAAGAAGTAGTCCTTAAAAGGCAAGGCAGTATCCTTCATCGCCTTTTGCGTGGCTAGATTTATTTTTTTTTTTAGTGGAAGTAACAAATTGGGAAAAACAGAAAAACAGTGGATCCACCAAAATAGTATTTGCTATTGTGTTGGTGCATAAACTGATCTCTTTATGCCTCGTTCAACAGAAGAAATAGGACTATTATAAAGCCAAATGTAAAATGCTCCTGGATGAGTAATGTATTTGTTAATACACTGGGGTATCCATGGTAGAAGAAATGTTTTAAGCTGTTAAACCTGCTGTACACTTCTGTGCTTACTAGACTTTGTGGATTTATTAATAATCCCATATTACTAAAACTTGGGGAAAAATAGCTTGATGATTCAACGTAAATAACTTGCATTCTGGGGAAGATGGGTACTAAGTATGTTTTATGTTTTAGTATTGTCATTTTCATCTGACAATGAATTCATACATCACAGCAAGTTCTAAGAGAGCTTAAAGTAGCAGGGGCCTCTAGAAAAGGGCTGTGAGAGGTGTGATCTTTTTGGCAGAAAACATATTCTTTCCTCCAGTCTCCAGGTATGCATTTCAACTACCAGACCATTGCTTGTGGCAAATAATGCTTTGTAAAAAAAAAAAAAAAAAAAATTGTTCTGAGAAGAATCCATGTTTATAGGGAAAACAACAACAAACTCTTGTGGGATTCAAGGGAATGGTCAAAGTTCTTTATCACAGAAAAATATCTGTTAGCAGTGTGTAAAGTTCCGTATGCATGCTTAATATCCCTGTGCAAAATACGGCCTCATTCATATTGATGTGAACACTCTCCAGATCACAATTGTCATAGTAAGAAAGCTTCCGAGTTTTGAAAGCTCTTCAACGCAAAGATAGTCAAAGACATTTTCTTCGCAGGTAGTTTCCACAAGTTCTCGAACACTCGGAACCCATGAAGAAAATATGGCAGTCTTGGAATCTTCTGCAGTTACGGAATCTTGTGCAGCTACTGTAGTTCACTATAAAGTACTGCTGTTAATGCAGACATCGGGAAATTGACTGCATTTCCAGAGCAGGTGACTCGGTCCATCTAAGCCAGCATATATCTCCCCTTGAACAACTGTTCTCATACTACACTTTTAGGAAAAAAAAAAAAAATGTAGCAGTGTTTTGGAAGCTGGACTGTATATCCCACTGTTTAACCTCTTAAAACATGCAGTAAATTACAAGAGTCACAAGAAATACGTTACCCGTTTATCCACTGTCTGTAGGACTGATGGAGGTCCCTGGTTATTTGCTTTTTCTTGCAATATAAAATTTATAGAAATAATTTTAGATTCAAAGTCTGTTTCTTGCATAAGAACAATTCAATACTGCAGAAAAATTCAACTCATTCCACACCAAGCTCATCCAAAGATATCACTGAGCCTATACCTTAAGCTTTAAAGCAATACAGTTTTTCATGTTTCTCCTGTGTTGAAAAGTGATTGAGCCATATATTTATTTACTAGCCAAGTGTGATTATGAACATAGCACTCTGAGAAATTACTCCTTTCTTACATGGATAGAATAACATCTACATGCTTGCTAGAATAGTCCCCTCAATACTTCTGCCTATAAATATTGACAACAAACACTTCCAATCACAAATGGCAGTTACATGTAGGAATCCTTGAGACCTCATTTTCACATAAACGTTCTACATCTCCTTGACATGCAGAATCACTCTAGACCTTCTCCAGATATCTTAAATCCAAAAATATTCCACATGGAAAAGTATGTATCTGTACATCTAGATAACTCCATATATCGTGTTATACAAAGGCTTAAAATATTTCTGTGAACATATATCTATATATATGTGGATATATATTTTAAGCCTTTGTATAATGCAATACAACATCAGTAGATGGCAAAACACTTCAAAAAGTTGACCAGGACTATTGTTACCACTTCAAAGCTGAGAAAATTGAGAGACAATGAAATAATAATAAAAAAATATTAAAAATACCGAGCAAGTCAGTGACAGAACTGAAAACAGAGTCTTGATCTTTTAGCCCCAGCTAAGTGTTCCAATGAACATGTAATCTTATGCAGTTCTAACAGGCAAGAGAATCCTTAATTGTCCTAGTCTACAATGTACTCATAGCCACAGTCCATCTTTCAGACCTTCAGGATTCACTTCAGCAAACAGTTCTTGAATACTTGCTACTGCAGAGCAAAATCTGTGTATAAGAAGGGCATTTTGCTATCTCATTGAGAAGAAAATATCTATCCATTAGTTATCCGTGTAAGCTCTATCACTCTGTAATAAATGAAGAGAAATGATACCACCTGCTTTAGACCTCTGTTCTAGGATAGCATTTAAACTCTTTTCCTTTCCTTCATGTATTGTATTCTGTTTCCATTAGTTCTGGTTTTGGCAAAAGAACTGACTACTGGGCTGACTTCTCTGGGAGACTCAAAAGGGTAGAATCAGAAATAAATGTTAACAACATGTCTCAGAGAACTAGAGCTACTACATAGCAAATAAATGGTTTTATTTTTATTATTTCTGGGGAAAAAATGCATAAAAATAATACTTTCCTGAAGTGGATTTTCATCCTTCTACTGTACCGCCTGCTCCCATTGCATAAAAGGTATATATGTTGAATATATATTATTATCACTTTTGAGACATATGAAGATATGTGGGAATTCTATATACATCAGTGCCGTAACGAGAAAAAAGGTAAACAAATGAAAATGAATCTTTTCTTAAAAACAGAGACACGTAATTTGTTAATTTCTAAGTTTCTATATCAGAATGTAAATGAGTAGATGAATACGCAGACAGATATATGTTGTGGGTGGAAAATGATGGGCACTTCACTCAGAAGAGAGAAGCAGCAATATGATTTATTGATAACAAAGCTTATGCGACTTAAAGATTCGATGATGGCAAGGTACACCTGATTATAATTGGAAGATACACTTAATCACACACTGTATAAAAGACGCTATTTTCTACCTAAAGACACTGATCTAGAACCATTATATACTACATAGAGACTGTATAAGAAACTGTGTTAGAGGACATTACGTAAAGGAAACCCTCCCGTTGAGTCACAAGGTTCAGAGTGGACCCCTTGCTTTCTAAACTCCTTGGACTGAAGAGGTAAGGAGCCTAGGTGTGGCTGAATCCACTCCTAGTCCCAGACTGGGCCAGTGGTTTATGTCTGCAGGATGATGTACATTACTCAAATCCTTTATGCTAGTTAGCTAAGAATATAAAGTGTGATCACAAAGCACCATTACAGCACGTTAGCACACTGTTACTTTTCAGATCCACTTACCGACTCTCTGTAGCGATAAGGGTCCTCTCAATCTGCAGAAGCAACCTTGGGAGGATTCCGTGCCCAAGGGGGGGTCCTGGCATTCCTTTTGAAAATACTGGCTTTTACCTTGCATCATCAAATAGTTTGTTCTCAGATCAATAATTCTTAATATTCATCTCACTAACATGCTATATCTTTATAGTAAACAATGCTTCTATTCTCTTTAAACGTTGTGCAGATATTAAAAACAAATCATCTTTCAAAATTTGTTAATGTCGCACTTTCAAATCTGTCATCTAGTCTGTCATAACTTAATGCAGAATGATCAGGAAATTAGAGAAGATGAATGTGTGGCTAACTTTCAATTCAGGGTCAGTTCTTGATATGAATCCCTTATGATCTAATTAAAATGGTGATAGTGGGGAAAAAATGATAACACAGGTGTACTCTGTTACAGTGAAACCTGGAAGAGAAATTGCAGAAAGTACAGAGAGAATAAATTTAACTCATCTGCAGAAATATCACAATCGAATATATGTAAAGTCCACAATATTATAGCATCCATGGCTCATTATAAGAAAAAGAGATTGCAGAAGTATGAAATAAGTGGTTTGTATGTTGCAGTATACAAAAACTTTAAACAAGTAAATGAATGACAAATTACAGATTGTAAGGTTTGTCTGTCCTAATATATGCATTCCAGTAAACCTCTCAGTATTGTATCATACATAATATTAAAAATATTGGCTCTATATCTGAAGAGCATAGAGCTCGTGTTGATCAGGTGATGGGACATTTGAGCCTTCATAAAAAGTGAGGTTAAGGAACCTCTACGACTGTAATAATTTAGTTTCTGACTAAGTAGAAATCCTTCACATTTTCATTCATTTTATTATGTACTCTGAGTAAGAGGAAAGTAGGATCAATTAATCCAGTCTGTTAAAATTAGTCACCTTACTTTCATTTCAGAAATATTTTACCTTGATTTTTTCACTTAGTATATTCAATGTTATCAACAGACATAAGAATATAAAACTTACAGAAATGTAGCAGAATGATGAAGACATCAGGTAACATCTTTGCTAATGATTTTTAAAACTATCATGAGAAACTAATTCATATAATTCTGTGTTATCTGATAGTAGAGTATACTGACTATTTTCCATGAAAATTAACAAGCAGACTTTTCAACGAGTTTGCATACGGGGATACATCTGTAGTGGAAGTCTTTTCACTGAAGACAGTGACTCGTGGCAGTATGAAATACTTTGTACAAATGACAAAATAATTTTTTTCAATCATGACTGTGTCTATCTCCCAAACATGTAATTTAAGTTTAGTTTAAAAAAATGATGGTGGTAATTTGCCCAGAGAAGTTGTGGGTGCCCCATCCCTGGAGGTGTTCAAGGCCAGGCTGGATGGGGCCCTGGGCAACCTGATCTAGTGGGTGGCATCCCTGCCCATGGCAGGGGGTTGGAACCAGATGATCTTCAAGGTCCCTTCCAACCCAAGCCATTCTATGGTTCTATGAATTTGGATAGGATATTGTTGTCCTGACAACAACAACAAAGATAGTTGTTAATGCCAGACTCTTACCTGTGATGGGTGAAATTTCCTGTATGGGTTGACCAAGCCTGACAACTGTGTTCTGCCTTTTAACCATCAAAAGGTGTTCCAGTAATATTTAAACATCGTCTTGACTTTCTATTGTCCTTCTGCATAGAGGTTCATTTTGCCTGATATTCCTAGGACTATGTTAGTTTGCAGTAGAGAGCATTGTGATACTGGGAAAAAAGCTCTTGGCATACATGCCAATGACAGCAGATTTCAAGTGCCAGGAATGTAGAAGCCACCTTGAGAACAGTATCCATGAGTCAGCAGCTCCTGTCATTCAGAGTTTCAAAGCCAGTGGGAACTAGGAGCAGATCTATGGCCTGGGACTGATAGACTGATTTGCTTTAATTTTACAGAAACTCAAAAGTGTTTTCTGCTTTTATTGAATAATGTCACAATTCTGTGTTAAGATTCCTGCTGTATTTCCATTGGTTTAGGTTGCAGATTTTTGGACCAACAGAGCTACAAAGCATTTGTGCTAACATTCATGAGCATAGTCAAGAATATTGGCAAAAGTGCTATTCTGATATCTTAAAATTTCACTTGTGCTGTGAGTTCTGAGGAGCCTAAAAAGACTATGTTTAATTTTCTTTACAGAACACCAAATAAAAGATACGAGGAGTTCCATGCAGCTGGCGTTTTGCATTTAAATTTTAGAGCAGTTAGTGTAATTACTGAATTTCCTTATGCTTTGCTCTTAGCCCATATGTTGAATATATTCCAAATAAATCATAGTGATCAATTTCTGTAGTTTAAAATGATAACAAAAGTTTTAGAGTCAAGAGAACCTGCTACTAAGAATTTGTCTCGTTATTTATTTGAACAATCTATTACTTTGTACAGTATGAGGTGCATCCCAAATGCTCAGGTTGCTCTTCAAAGATACTGTTACATGCCCTGGAGTTAAGTAATCCTTAGGGATGATTTAGCAGCATTTAGGAAGTACAGACAGTGCCAGTTAAACTGTTTCTTCAGCTTAGTAGCAGAAGTAAAGCTCGAAAAAATACAGAGCTCTGGTAACAGCCACTGGGATCTGAACAAAAGAGAGGACTACAATCGGCAGGATGCACTGCTGGATTCTTGCACAAGGTCTCTAATACTTTAGTTGATAAACATTGCTCAGACATAGGTACCTGCATTTAAATTCTATTGCATAATGATTGGAAAATAAGTATTACATTTACCCTTCCTCTGAGGCTGGAGGATAAAAAACATTAAGGATGGATGATGTATGATTTTCCTTGCAAATAATAGTAATTTTGAGCAAACTTGACCTGCATTTAAGTTTAAATAATGAGAATTCTCAGACTTTATCCTGCTAAGAAGAGATAATCAATGGGTAAGGGAAAATAATTGTTTTCTTGAATTGGTGCATCTCAGAAACGGTTATCTGTTGATTGTGATCTGTATTTAACATGGACATTGCACTGAGGTGGAGGAAGTGTTGGCCAAACATTATGTATAAGTCTCAGATTTGTTTTAAAATCACATTCTATCTCCCAAACATGTAATTTAGGTTTAGTTTAAAAAAATTTTAATTTGCCCAGAGAAGTTGTGGATGCCCCATCCCTGGAGGTGTTCAAGGCCAGGCTGGATGGGGCCCTGGGCAACCTGATCTAGTGGGTGGCATCCCTGCCCATGGCAGGGGGTTGGAACCAGATGATCTTCAAGGTCCCTTCCAACCCAAGCCATTCTATGGTTCTATGGTTGTTGTCCTGACATTATATGTATCTCTATAGAAGTAAAGATGGTAGCATTATTTTGAAAGTAAATGAAGAATAAAACCCCCTAAATTGCTGTGGTACGTGTTTTCAAGTGAAGAAATTGTAGGATGGGGAGGGTGAAAAAGAAACGTGTAAGCTGGAAGAGTGGGGGACTGTGTAGGTTCAGGACAGGGTGAAATGTGACAGCTGAAGTGTGTGCCCAGTTGAGGTAGCAGTGTATAAGAATCAAGCAGGAAAACTGATCAAGAAAGTGAGAGCATTCAGGATGACAAGTTTAGGAATGAGCCCTGAAATGGTACAGCAGGTTATTGGTCCTGAAGAAAACTAGAGTGTCAGTACTCTTCCCAAATTCCCTTCTGTTTCTGCCAAAATGTTAATTCTAAAAATCTCCATCATTACCCTGGTGGAAACAAGAAGCAATACCTCCTCATGAGTAAAGCAGTAGTCCTCCTAGGGAGGTTGGGTCATGTAGGCTCACTATTTTACCCTTTCAGTAGATCTAATTTTAACAGGCTTGTAGAGTTGTGAGCAAGGGTGGGTTATGCACCTCAGACCTTTGACCAGGGGGGTTGTCTTGTTTCAAGTAGCCAGTAAATCTTTATGTGGAATTATGGGAAACATAAAATGATTTCATAAGCCAATCCTATTTTTTCCTTTAAGGTCACAGGGGTCACTTTGTCATGAAGACTGAACTGATTACTCAATACTCTTGAGATGATTATGCCTGATTAACAGTATGTTGCTCTGTGGCTTGACTTGGCCTGGCCAGCAATTTGTCGTGCATAGCTATTCTTTATTTTCTTCTTAAAATGAAAGATGCAACATGTTTTTTCCCTATTAGTAAGTACACAGTATGGAGCTGGACCACATTCTCTCTAGTGTGTGCTGTCTCAGATCTGTCTCAGAGGTGCTTTAATATATCTAACATTTATATATTTGGCTCTATATACCTCCTTCCTAGCATTGCCAGGGCACGTGTAGCTACAGAGTTGATAATAAACCCCAGTTGTTATGTGAAGATACAACA
Source organism: Anseranas semipalmata (assembly GCA_013399115.1). Taxonomy (NCBI): domain Eukaryota; kingdom Metazoa; phylum Chordata; class Aves; order Anseriformes; family Anseranatidae; genus Anseranas; species Anseranas semipalmata. The sequence continues at coordinate 95,905 of VXAA01000237.1, forward strand.
GGATCGCTGAAAAGGTGTTGGAACTGTGCCTTTTCTGCATACCTAACTAGGTCAAGAATATACAGGAGGAAAAATATTTCACCCTTCTTATATTGGCTGGAGTTAACAGCTGCACAACTGAAGGTTGTAACCTACGACTTCGTGGAACTATTTTCTATACTGGAGAAAAAAAAGATGTTTTAGCTTCTCTTGGCATAGTTAATTGTAGAGGCTCTTTTGTTCTTCCAAGGTGGGCAGATGCAAGGCAATCCTTAGTTACATAATGATTTGCATTTTATCAGCGTCATATAGTCCAAATAACAAAGAAACTCTGCGGACTATCAGATTCAGTCATTGTACCTATCACAAGCAGTTCTTGTACTAGTAATTCGAATAATAATAAAAAAACTCATTTAAGAATAACCATGTTTAGACCTTTCTGGTGTTCAGAATGTATTTAGTATCAAACTAAATGAGCCAGAAAAGTTTGGAAGGGGAAAAAAAAAAAAGACTCACTTTAGAAATATGAGTTAAAAGTCTGGAGTCTCTTTCATGATAGAAGTAGAAATGAAAGAATCTGAATATTTTTTCTTACACAAACAGGAGTTCTCTTCCAATGTAGTGCTTCTCCCAGCGGGAGCAGCGTGTCTCAAAATACTTGAGCATCTCTGTGTACTTCTTTGGACAAAGTACAGTTTCTCCTGATTTCTTAGTTTTCGATCTGAATGTTCAAATGTAGATGTTCTTCTCCTAACTTGGGGAGTTAACTGATTATTGGCAAGTAGCATGGTACATAGAATTTTTCCATAATAGTTGGAGATTACTGGATGTTCTTGTCACAGGTTTTTTTTCGATCTTATGATCTCTTAGAACTACTGAGAAAAAGAGTGGTTAACATGTGCAGTGTCACAGCACATTTAACAGCATACTTAATTTATACTAAGAATATTTATTTCAATGAAATAACTCAGAATATTATTATCTTAAAGGAAAACTTAAAACACAGATTATCTTAACTGTCTTCTGTGAATCTGATTTTAAAAATCACATCTTAAAACAACTGCGGGGCATGGAACAGTGTAACAGATTTTCCTTTTTCCTTTTTTTTTTTTTTAAATCTACAGTTGCCATCCTTACTTCCTCACTTTGCTCTTTTTAGAGGTAGTTTCCTTGGTAACCTTAATATTTTATGCATGCAACCATATAATATTTACATAAGGGTGGGAATACTGGAAAAAAGTTTAAAGATCGTTGTACTTCAAGTTAGGATAGTGAAGTATGCGATGTCTATCTTTACCTCCAATATCATGCATATATCACAGCTATTTCTGAAGAGGATGGAATTCTACTCAATGAATATTTTCACTAAATTACTTTGGCTATATTCATCTTTGTAAATATTAGTAAAACTTAATAATAGTTATTTTGTTGGTGAGAGGAAGTGAATTGCTTTTATACTTTAATAGCACTTTAGGGGAAGTGGAATTTAAAACACAAAGGACTACCGGAATTGCTGGTGGTAGGGAAGGAAATGTAGTGTGTTTTTTTTTCTGGGCATGTGGCAGTGGTTTTGTCTGTGTGTAGACATAATTGGATAGCATCATTTCTGAAAACATGGTGTTGGAACTCGAGATTGAGATGACTTTCTTATTCCCTTCCCTTCCCTTCCCTTCCCTTCCCTTCCCTTCCGTGAGGAAGAAGTGTTCTTTTGCTGCTGGACTTTCATCTCTGATTCTTTCAAAGTCCTCACCCTATGTCAGTGAAGACAAAACTTCAGCAAAGTTTTGTGGGGGTCACCGGGGAGGCAACGGAAAAGCTAAGCCTGGAGGATGAAATCTATTTCCAGTTTTACTGAGCTTTGTAGTGAAGATTATGTACAGCCTAGACTGCATCATCTTTCCGTAAAGAGTCTGAGGATGAGTGTGCTGCAGGGAGGAGGGAGAATTCTCACTAGCGTGTCTTTAGTGGAAACACTGGCCAGAGAGAGAGAGTCCCCGCTAACCCCAGCTGTGGCAGGAAGAGACATGAGCTCTCTCATGAAGTCCCTTTAAGAGAAAAACTTGGATGTGGAATCTCTGATAATATTTATCCCATGAGGTTTCTGCCATGGGCTTCTATCACAAACTGCATTGCAGATTTGGCCAGGGGGGTTGTCTAAGGGTGTAGGGAGATCAGGTTTTCCATGAGTGCACTGGTTTTCTTGTAGGCTACTTTAAAGATTTCAAACTGTCTAGAACACAGGGCACAAGGGACATAGAGACCTAACAGAGAGCTCTGGATCTCTGGGGACAGAGGAAGTATCAAATACATAAATTATGTTTTAGATGTACTGAGAAATCATGGACTGCCAAGGAGGCTAGATAGAAGTCCTTTTAGTATATCAGTTTGACTCTTTTAACCTGAATTATTTTGGAGGGAAGTATGCTGTCTTGTTTTCTAAAGGTGCTGTACCATGTGCATTTAGATCTTACAAACGCAAAGAAACACTAAAAGAATAGTAAGTTGCTATTAAGAACAAACAAGTACAATGCAGAAACAGTGAGATTTGGGTGATTGAAAATTTCCAGTTCATCTTATGCAGGCTTCTCAAGGTTATCTGGGTGTACAAATGGATTGTTGTGTTAAAAATGTAAGAACATCTTAAATTTTTTATATTCCAGCATCTGAAAGAATATACAAGCCTAATCATTGACCTAGTTAGTAATCTTTTGTGAATTTAGATACGTAATAAAAGATTAATGAAGCAATGAGTTCAGTAATGAAACCTCAGTTTAGTTTTTACACTTCAGTATAGAAAATGAGATATTGATCTTAAACATTCTTTTAAGAATTAACCTCAGTTCTGTACTTCTTAAAGCATGACTGCTGTATCTTCATTTGGTTAGAGGGGTAAGAGCTATCTGGTCAACATTTTTTTTGTCTGTTGAAGAAAGCAGAAAACCTCTGTGATGTTGAACAACTTGCTAAATGTTTTTGATTCTGAAGGGCATGTTTCAAACTTCGTGTTATGTAGTTCTTCAGAAGTTCCTCTGAAAGTTAGCCTCACACCTAGGATTTTGTTTTTTCTGGAGCTTGTGGCTTCCACAAGCCCTTTTTATATAGGTAGGGTAGATTTCGGAACTTTGTAAAGAACTCATTATTTTCAAATCTGAAAGACAGTCTTAGGTTTTAGGGTGATAAGGCTACCTCAGAACTGACAGATGTGGATACCTTTGGATCTACTTGGGAGATACGCGTGGAAGACAGAAGATCACAATCGTTTGGACAGTATTACCCAGTTGTTGATTTTTTTTTTTCCTTCATCATTAGCCTTCTGTTTTCTCTTCTCACAGAGTATTCTGTCCCAGTTTCTTCCCTGGTATCACTTAATTAAGCTCTCCATCCCTGTATTCTCTTTGCTGCACTGAAAAAGGAAGATTTTCTATGTACTTGGCTCATCTGTGTGAGGTAGTGATCAGGAATGGAAATATTGCCGTTTCAAGGAAAGCCTTGGGAATTAAGGTACAAATCTTAATAAAGATATTGAGCATGTGTGTAATAGAAACTTTACGAACTTTGCACATATTCCAGGGTGCAACACTCAACCTGACACTGCTTTCCCAAAAAATGGACTATAGAAAGCCCTGACTGTGCATAGGAATACTTTGGGGGTGTTCTATGGAAAGGAGCAGGAGCGCTGTTTATTTCTGAGTGTTCATGGTAGCTCGTTACAAGACACGGTATTACTGCAACCTACAGCCAACAAGTGGTTAAGACGCAAGCTTATCTTTTTCTTGATTCATGTTGGAGGCTTGCAGAAAATACTAACTGAAGCAAGTGAGGTTATTGCTTATAAACAATGCTTAAGGAAGAGAGGATGACAATTCTGCTAATCTGAAAATATTAAACACCTCTTTGATGTTTAGAGCGAGGTTGGTCGATGTATGACATGAAAGTGATTTGTTTTCTGCTTCCTTGAGATGTGGCCAGGTTTTTGAAGACTTCTAGGTTGCACATGCTCGATGGACTCCTAGTCTGTAACTGCACTCTGTGATTGTCATAAATTACTGTGTCACTGTACTACTCTGAAATGATACACTTCTTCCAGATGTTAGGCATTCCCACATGTAACTGATTAGCCCATACATCTCTGCATGACTCCTCACAATATTTGGGAAAGGAAGAATCGCTACTAGTTTAGCCACCCTTACTGCAGCTTCTAGCTATGTCCGTATGACATCTGGTAAACAGCATTTATATGCTGACTTAATTTCTGTGAATTTGGTTATAGCAGAGGTTCTTTTGGGCTCTAATAAATGGATTTTAGTGTTTTGTAATTTTGGTCAAATTTCAATTTGAACTGAATTTTAATTAAAAAAAAAGAGAGAAATTAAGAACTTCATTAGTAGGATTAGAAGTAGGCTGCATTTACTACATTTACTTTTTCCTTTATTTTTATTGAAAAGGCAAGAAAAGGGGGAGAAAAGGTGGTGGGATTTCGTTTATTTTGCCACATTGTACTTTGAAGTGGATATATCTATTATTGTACCTAATTCTTAAGTTACTTCTTCTATCTAAGATGTCTTATTTTTTTCTTGTAGTAATCACCTGCCTTTTTTATTCTTCCTTTTTTTCTAACCTCAAATGTACAAAGGAAATAGAGTGCTTGTCAGCAGTACCATGGTGCTGAGTTGTAATTCTGACCACCTGTAAAGTGGTGAACTATTAATTCAGCTGTTGCTTCTCTTTTTCTCATAGTTTTTATTTAAGACTACTGGAGAGCCATCGTGTTGAAAGATAGTTTCCTGTTGAAGACTGAAAAATAGAGCCAAGTTGTGTAATACTGACTCATTCCAAATTCCTCAGTTATGGGAGATTCTTTTACTGTACCTCATTGGATTTTCTTTCATATTGAATGGACTGTCTCAAGATCAAGTAGAGAACTATTAAACTCTATTATTTATCTTCTCTTCACTTAAAGACAGTGGCTTCAGGATTGTTTAAAATAACATGCTATGACAAAGACTTGGCAAAACCTCAGAATTTACACTCGTATGGGGTCAGCAGTCCAGATGATGAACCTCAGTAGCTCACATAAATAAGAATGTAGGAATGGCTTAGTTAGAAATTCATTCCTCAAGTTTTTATTTGTTTGTTTTAATGTCTACTGTAGTAGGTCCATTATGATTCAGCTCAAGTTATTCACATTAACAGCGTGCTGTATGCATTAGAATTGCCTACTTGTTGTTCAGGGACAAAACAACCTGGATACTGCAGCCACAAAATATAGTGAGGATTGTGCCTGTATTGTGAAAAAATGAAGCACTTCAGTATAAGAAGTTGCTGTTATGTCACCTCTTGGTGAGACTGAATTTACTTGAGAAAATGCGTCTTCAGGAAATAGAGGAGGCAAATGAGAATTTTGGCCACTGGCCTTCCTCAAGCAAAGGAAAACATAGGTGTCCAGAGTTCACCTGAGGCAGCCTGTTTACTCAGAGAAAGGTTTGGAGCTCTGTCTTTTGATGGAATATGCTTCTGTTTGAGTTTCTTGTATTCATCTATGTAGCTTCAGTATGTAAATTTTCTTGGTAGTGTTCTCAAAATATGTAAAATACTACTTGGTAATGTAACGTATTCAAGTTTCAAGTAGTATTTTCCCCATCCTTTTTTCACCTTAATGCAGCTTTTCAGTTTATAGTTTCTCGCACTTGAAATGTCTGCATTATCTTAAGATAAGTGTACATGTGTGAATTAATGCATTCCGTGTAATCTGAATTTTCATTTGCTTTAGTTATATTTTGGTAGCCTCTGTACACATGATCAGTTTGCAACACATCTAGATTATTAATCTCACTAAAAATCTTCTCCTGGGAGAATGAAGCCCCATGTTTTCCATCATACTTTTTGTGGAATATGATGACTTGAAAGCATATGTGTGCTGTACTGGAGTTTTTCACATCTTTCTCCTTCCCCTTTCCATCTTGGTGGCAAAGGGTAAATGACTAGGACTGTCACAAACTGTAATTCTAATAAAATTAGTGTTGGATTTGAGAAAAATATTTGTTTTAATAGCTTTGTTGAAATCAAGAAAAGAGGAAATGCTGAAATGGGAAAATGAGCTTAAGAACATAGCGTATAGTGCCATCTGTTAGGATATAAATGCTGTGTGAAAACTTCAGCACGATAGAAAGTGGAATTGAAAAAGGTGGTGTTGTGTCTTCTCTTAAATTGGTTTCTGAAGGCTTTGTATATAAACTTTTCTTAAAATCAGGAGGCTGAAGAAGAAACAGCCAAGATTAGCTCTCAAACTTATATTCACTTGTAAAAGCATCCTAACCTTAACGTTAAAAATAATTCAGTGTATTGTATAATTCAGTGTGTTTTACTATAGCTGCTCCTACAAGGCACAGTGACCATTTATTGCAGTCCTTCTCTCATGAGCTAGTGTGGCTGCTCAGGGATTGACAGTGCTGCCGTGGGAACTGTGAGCATTCAGTTTTGTTTTAGAATGAGACACGCTCTCTGCTATGTCTGTTTTGTCATCTTTGGGGTTATGTTTGTCTGCCTGTGCTAACCTACATCCCCAAATCACTGCTGGGGTCAAAGGATTTGCTTTCAAGTCTATAGGACAGAAATGGCTGTAGACTCCCTTGTAGGTTAACATCATGCCCAGTCTATCTCCTCTTTCCTTCAAATGCATACTAGTGTACCTGACATAGCACAGTGAAACACTTGAACAAATGAATTGTTCGGACATCTTGGGACTGATAGGAAATACTGAGGTTTGTGAAGTGGAATGCTGCTGCTTTTCATCAAGATAGAATTTGTGCTCTGTGCCATTCTAACACATTTATGAGTCCTGAAGTCTTAGAAAATGGTAGTCTTTCTGCAATTTCTGAAAAGAGAGATCTCTTTGTCCTTGCAGTTTTTATAATTACAGGTCGAGTATCTTCAGTGCTTCTGCTGAGTTTTGCAAATCTTTCCCTTTTTTGGTTCTTAAATCAACGAATGGGTTATTGGTGTTGCATATATAGTACTGTGTAACATGGATGCTGGAAACATACAGCAGGTAGATGTACATGGGACCATGGCTTTTGTGCAGTGACTGTTCTTTCCCTCTGTATGTTTTGATAAGTTCGGATAGCTACAACCTCCTTTTTATATCAAAGCTCTAGTGAGGATAACTGCTTTTACATGAAGATGCATTTTCTAGTGGAAATAAAATTCAAATACTTGCAGCTGTCTGAAAAACCAATGGGACTGTATTATACATTTCTAAATTAATTTCCGTGTCTGCTAGCTTGAAACTACTCCCTCAACACTAATAATAGAATTAGTACAGGCACAGAAAAGAAATGAAAAATACATACATACTGTGATCTGCTTAGTGTTTCTCAACTGTAAATAACCTTACAGACAAGTCTGTTACTTTTAAAATTATGTTTCTCACTAACAACATGTTGACTTTGCTGAAAGTTTTACTGACCTGGAGTCAAAGATAGTGTGTACACAAAGCAAGTGTGTGCAGTATGCATTGGCTTCTATCTAACAGGTGATTAAAGTATTTCTCTAAGGTACAAGTGCAAAACTCAGTACTTATTTTAATTGTTGCAATTATTTGCAATATACTCTTAAAGTAGCCATTTCCCATCTGGTAAATAAATAATATTCTGCGAGTAACCTTTCTTTCCTGGAAGTCTCCTTGTAGTCAGTATAACAAGTTTATTGGTGCTTCCACCTAAGGCTGCTGCTGTACTAATTGATAGTAGGTGTATTTTTCTAATTTGATCTTTAGGTCTCGTTTGGCTTTTCTGAGGTTGTTTTGCCCTTGAACAAATCCATTGCAGCAGATACAAGCAGTGTTCAGATGAGCTCATACAGCTGACAACAAGATGTGACTTCCAATTCATTAGCAGAATTTTCATCTGGAAGGCAGGGGATCTCTTTCTAGTCCTCAGTGTTATCAGTGTTATCACAGTGAGTGTCCTCAACTTAAACAAACAAAAAGTATACGTTTGTGTATGTATACATTTCACAGGAAAGCAAATTCTTTGTCTAATCCTACAAGCATTTACTAATGGGTATAACGCTTCCTGTCATGAATCTGATTTTCCTGTAATGTGATTTGCAGAATCTAAGCCTCAACTAGCTGTAGGTGCTTTATCATACCATTTTTAAAATCTTTGTAGGCTATATGAGGTTATCTGCTTAAAATCTAGATCACTTTTCTTTACTTACATTTTGGTCTTATGTACATACTTTTTTTTTTTTCTTCAAGATTTTAGAGTGGGTAATTGTGAAGTTGCTGTTATCAAGTGTGGGTTTTTTTTGTGTGTGTGTATTTAGTTAGAAAACCAGAAAAAGGTCTTGAAGCTTCAGTGGGATTATAGTTAGAGGAGGATACTCTAAATGACTTTTACTGAACCACCTTTTTGCTATTTAAAAGTGATTAATTAGTTATTGGTATAGTGACTGCCGAAAGTATCATGCCCGGTTTGCAGGGTAACTGAGTGTGGTCATAAATGATATAGATGTTCTTAGAGTTAATTTGAAAAAGCTGTTAAAATACCCATTTCACTGAACTTCTGCATTGTAAACATTGTTTTGTAGGTTTTGGAGCTATTAAAACTTAATCCACTAAGTTTTTAATGGATGGTTAATTTTTGCTCTTTACCAATTTCAAGTGAAAACATTTAAATAGCAACATTAAGATACACTTATTGCAGTAAAATAACTTTAGATATACTACAAAAAAGAAAGCATTAACTCAATGAGGTAATGAAGAATCCACTCATAATCAACACAATCAATATAAAACTTTTGAATGCTTTCTTTCCAATTCTTTACTTTTAGATAATACCACACTTCAAAAATTGTTTCCATTTTGTAGCAGTACAGACTGCTGCTATATATGGCTTTCTCTTAAAGAGCAGTTACAATACCTTATTAAACAAGCTTGATACGAATTTCATTAGGTTATTCCTGGTAACCTTCTCATTCAGATCTGTGTTAGAAGAAAACGGGTAAGAGTGTCAAGAAGAGGAATAACATTTCTTGAAGTACAGAAGTATTTGCCTAATGCATAGTGTAATCTCTTGAAATGTAATTTTCTAGACATAATACAGCATTGGCCTGTGCGATGCATCGGAGGGTGTGGTTAAGCAATGGAATGGGCTGCCCAGGGAGGTAGTGGAGTTCCCCATTCCTGGCGTTTTTTTGAGAGACATGTGGATGTGGCATTAAGGGACATGGTTTAGTGATGGGACTTAGTAAATTGGTTTCATGGTTGGACTTGATGATCTTGAAGGTCTTTTCCAACCTATTTCATTCTATGATCCTTTGTAAGAAACTGCTTACACGGGTACGTTGCATCCATGAAAATGAATCAAATAAATGATTCATCCTTCTAAGCAGTGGGAGGTAATCTGATTTATTTCATAGGTTAAAATGCTCTTTTTTCCTAGGAGACCTCAGAAGATGAGATGAGATGTGATTTCATAACTCAAAGTCCCAGCAGGCTCAAGGAAAAAAAATTACGCAATATTTCAGGGAAATAAATAATCTAATGCATGTAGTTGGCCTGCTGAAAATACCCTTTAAAGAGAGTTATTTTCAAATCTTGTGTTTCTAAAAGGTTTACGCAAGCATGGTCTTATGTATTGTAGTTATATCTGGCCTTCTGTCTGTAGAGATGAGCTGCAGTATTCGAAGTGTAAGTGGCCATGTTTTGATCTTCAAGTTAAAAATGTCCCTCTTCCTGTCCTAGTAATAGTTTTATTTTCTTTGTCTGCTCTTCATATATTGCAATTGACTCATTAAAAATGTTGAAGTGCTTCCAAATTACCTGAAACCGTGTAACCTTGCTTTACTTCCTGTTGTTTCATTTCATTTCCTGTTGTTTTCATTTAGACACTTCAGAGAAAGGATTCCACGCAAGGCTAGCAAGAAAGATAACTAGAATAATTACTACATGGAGTGATCTTAAACATATTTTAAGAATAATTTGGTTTATTTTTGGTCAGGTCTTCTGCACAAGATAAATGTTTTAGATGTTCTGCAGCCTTCTCCATAGTGGTGAGGATTAGGAAAGGTCCAGAATGTTTGAAATAATCATTCAATCTTATTCCATAGTATTTTCAAAAATACACTATTCAAAGCTTAAGTTAAATGGTATAAAACACATTGCCAATATCTCTTTGAGATTTTCAGTGAGGCAGCTGAGACTTCTGGTTTGTCTTTTTTAAATTTATATATGAAGTTTAAGTTTAAAGCCTTCAGCTTTCAAATTATACTCTCAAGTGTCCAAATACAACTGAAGATTTAAATTCATCCCCTTGAAGACACCAACACTAATAGCTGCCAAGTGCATTCCTATATCCACAACGTATTTGGACATGAGGTTTTTGTGGGTATTTTATATTGCATTCAACCCTTATTTTCATCCTTGTTATTATTTTTTTTAATGAGCCTTGTTTCCTAAATTCTTTGAAGTATGCTACAAAGTGATCTACAATAATCTAGTAAAGTCAGTGTTAAACTCTACAGTAAACCGAAGTACAAAGCAGATGTTCAGTGCCAATAGTTTACTGGAATTAATTTTATGTAAAGGGGAAGGTCTGTAACACAACTCTTGGCTGAAGCATGATTTTATTCTGAACTGTAGAACACCCTACCACTCTTCAGTTCTGGATTTCTTTACATTCAGATGCATAATTATATAGTTCAGAGTTTAAAATTATGATTATCTTAACATTGAAATAACATCTTTCATTTAGGAAAAAGTATTTACTTTATATTTGCACACAGTCTAACACAACTGTTATTTAAATGCTGTTTTTAAGATCAGATTTTGCATTCAATTATACTTCCTCCCTGACCACAGAGGACTTACTCGTAAGTAACACTTAACTTTCTTCTCAATGTGATCAAAGCCCAGTCTCCATGTTAGCTTATGTCTGCCTGGTGTCTTATTGCTTATAAAGCATACCAACAGTGGTGCACCTCGGTGGTGATTTAATCTTCTGTCACTTTGGATTTACCATCTATCAAGTATCGCAGGCTGTCAAGATAGAAATTTGCACCCAAAAAGAATGCAAGCACTTAGCATTTCCCGTTCTAATACAACATCTTGGAATGACTTAGGGAAGGGAGGAGAATAGAACCTAATCAGCTATTGCTCACCTGACCCTGTCTTTTTAATTAATTCACGTGTGCATTTAAACTCTGTTGATAAATTGTGGAAGCAGCTCTGGATATAAAGGAGGAACCGGTAGTCTGTTCTGACTGGTCTGATTGCAGCACTAGCAAGTTGGGCACTCTTCTCTCTGAGTATTAAGTGCTCCTGTTTACACATCTAAAGCAGCAATGTTAGAGACTGTACCCACACAGAGTACTTGGAAACAGTCTACAAAAAGAGCCATAGGAAACTGGCATGGATAAATATTGTCTATAATGAGGAACATTAAAGGAGATAAATTCTGAAACTCTGGCAGGCTAAATGTTAAAAAAACATAAGGCAGGCCAAAAATGCTTTGAAGAACAACTGACAAAGCGTGTCTAATCTAGTGACAAATTTTTCTTCTGTATTTCAAGGGCAGGATATCAGAAAGCAAGTTCATAAGGTTGATGGATAAAGGTAAAAAAGAAGTAATGGAGAGACTAGAGCCATTGCAGAGAAACTGAAATCAGTCTTTGCATCTTTACACTCTTTGTTCTGTCTTCACTTACAAGAAACCAAGGAAACGTTTAGGTTGGATCCCTTCTTGAGTGGGAGTCATTAAAAGATCAGTTTGAAAATAAACTATGTCAATTGTGGTGGAAAAACCTGTGAAAATGAACATCAGAATTTTTTTGTGTCTTCAATGCCAAGTCAGTTTTAAGCAAGACATTATTGTGACGCCAGAAAATGTTTTAGGAGAAATCCAGGAAACTGCAAGCCATGACCAACATCCTGCTGTTACCAGATAAGATAGTAGAACGGATAATTAATAAATGGTGAATACACAGGTAAATATGGCTTACTTAAGAAAAGTTTTTTGTTCCTTATTTTTTTAAGAGAAATTGTATCCTAAAATCTATTGGAGAGCTTGGAAGAGTTAGTTGCCACATGGATGAGGGTAAGATTGATGGAAGCTTCCTGGGTTTCCAGAAGGCTGCTGCTGAGTCCCTTGAAAAGACTTGTAAGGAAATGGAGCAGCTAACGGGTAGGAGACAGTAAAACAGCAAACTTTTGCTACAGATGGAAGTCAGTACTAAGATTCTACAAGCTAGTATGTTCTTTAATGCTCTGAGGAGAGAATGGAGGAAACGAGGAGTGAAAGGAAAAACCGTTTGCTTAAGAAATCAAGTTATGCAGCTGAAGAACTTTAGAAGAGCCTTATGACACTGTGGGACTGTATTATAAAATGGCATAATGAAATTTAGCATATGCCTGAAATGGTGCACATGCATGGAAGGCAGATAAAACAATCCTGACTGGGTTTACAGGAGGAGACTAAGGAGAGGTGTTTGGGGCTTATGCACCTTATTCATATGAAAATGTTGACTCAGTGCTGAGTAACCATCAAAAATTTCCAAATCGGGTGTTAGGAGTTATTAAGAAAATGAATGAGGAATTCTGTAGCATCATAGATGCAGCATAGTTCTTTACATCTTGAATACTATGTGCAGTTTTGGTCTTTCTATCTTAAACAGAGAAATGATAGGAATGATCAGAGAATATTCAAGTTGTTAGTGTGAAAGCCATCAAAGCTTCATCTGAGCTGAAGAATAATAGGAGGCCAATAGACTCATATGTATGATCTGTTCTTGCCTTTCTGCTGTCATCTATTTTAAATACTTCTGGAGAACAGGGACTTCTGATCTCAAACAATATGGCTGTTTTTATGTTTCCTATAGCAGAATTTGGAATTCCATCTTCAGTCTGACAGAATTCTTGATTGGTTGCCATAAAACCAATGTTAAACAAAAACAAACAAAAGAAAGAAAGAATAAAGAAAATAACTCATTTTTTTGCTTATCTGTCTTGGAGCAATTCAGGAGTATATTTATTTTACCTTGAAATGCCAACATAGTTTGGTGCTTTTGCAGTAGTGTAATTTTTTTTTCTTGTTTTGCTTCTGCTTAAAAGAAGACTTTCAAACTGTTAATCTTTATTTCTAATACCTAGTCACATCCTTTAAGACCCTTACAACACTGCTTTAAACAACCGGTCATATCACCCTTCTCCATTCCTTCCCCCCACACACCTTTTTTGGTTTCTTCATGTGTAGTGCAAAGAAGCCATTAAATGAGTTGAGTTATATACCTAGGGATGACTTCTGATGTGAGGATTTTCACAGGGAAGGACATATGGTTTCTTTGTCTTATGTGTTGATTTCTGCTATCTTGCAGCTCTTGGAGTTGAAGTTTCCAGGCTAGAGGTGTAATGAGTTGCAAGAACTTTGAACATGTGTTCCAGGGGACTTGCTCTTTACCAACAAGAAGATAATGAAACTGAAAAGTGTGTTATGAACCTGGATCCTATTTTAACTTCCTCTTCTATAAATTTGGTCTTGCTGAGAAACTGAGCTTAAAGTTTGGACTTCCTCATGAGAGCAATAATGTTGATAGTTTTTGAAATATAGTTACTATCAAAAAAGCTCATATTGTCTTTCTCAGCAGAAAATCCTATAAAATGGGTTTGTCTAGTGGAAGAGGGAAATACAGAGTTGACTAAGGCAGGGCTAGGGGAGCAATTGTACCATCTGGAAATTTCAGTGAGTTCAGTCAGTGAAAGTCACAAATTAAATATGCCAACTAAGGGCATATTTTTTATTTTTATTTTTGTTAAATAAGGAGCAAGGTATAATTGTCAGTGTAAGGTTGGAAAGTTGCAGTAGCTATGCTGGTTTAATGATTTGTTCTGAAATTGTACTTGAGAGTTGAGGTGAGTAAACCTTGTTACATAAATCATTACAAGGTTTTTGAACTCCCTTAGGCTGGTTAGAGAACCATAGTTGAAAAGGGCTTATTCGGTCAAACATGAAACTGTTCTTCAGGGTTTGGCGATTTCTACCAAAATCGCTTTGGAAAATGAGGAGCAAGCATATCTTTTGAAAGGTGCTTTTTAACGATTTTCTTCATTTTAGCATTTAGGGAGTGAGGAGGCTTCTTTGGCCATGTGCTTTGCTTTTAACATCACCTAAAGTTATGTGCAGTTCCGTAGGCTACAATATTCAGACTGTGATCTGAAGTGTATGCCTGTGTTCATAGTTGGGTATTAACTAAGTGCCCACACTTAAGAAGGTGGAGTCCTGCATTCTTACTCTTCCAGGACTTTGTATTTTTTATTGAAAAGCTACTGACTTCTAGTTTGCCCTTTGTGTTTATTTCACAGTGTGTTTCTGCTTGTCACCAGACTGTAGTGCTAAGCTCCTTACTCTTTCTTTGTAAGCTTTTAAACAGTCTTACTCTTTGATGGTTTTTTTTATTATTATTCTGGGTTACAGCAGTTTCATAGGTTGTGTAGGAACTATCCTTAAAATCTAATCATCAACAGGCAGAAGACAGATTTGAGTACTTTTAGGCTGTAAATGGCATAAAATGCGGGGATTCTAATTTGCTGAATCCATGGGCAGGTGAACCCGAGGTATCAGTAGAGTAATGACTCAGTTTCTTCACCCCAAAACAGATGTGAATGCAAAAGTGCTCAGAATGCCAAAAGTTGAAGGCCCACACAGTAGCAGAACATGATTACTAAATCTCTCAGGTTAGGGAAAAAGTATCTACAGTTTGTCATATTGCCTTTACATATGTTGGGGAAAAGTGTAGTAAACCCTAATCGTCTTTTTCATCACTATGTCATATTTCTGGAGGTGCCATTAGAGCTTATTGAGTATCAGAAAGGTACAGATTAACCTGAATTTAGCTTACATTCAGTGTAACTTTGAAATAACACTAAGTAAAAATTATTTAAAGGTAAAGTATGGGAAAGTTAACGGTACCTTAGCATAAAACATGAAGATGCCTCCATACCCCTAAGAAAATCTTCAGCAGTAGCTCTTGTGATCACAGAATCACAGAATCTTTTAGGTTGGAAGAGACCTTAAAGATCGCCTAGTCCAACCTAAGACCTAACACTAGCAAGCCCTCCACTAGACCATGTCGCTAAGCTCTGCATCCAAAAGTCTTTTAAATACATCCAGGGATGGTGACTCGACCACTTCCCTGGGCAGCCTGTTCCAATGCCTCACAACCCTTTCAGTGAAGACATTTTTCCTAATATCTAACCTAAACCTCCCCTGGCACAACTTAAGCCCATTCCCCCTCGTCCTATTGCTTGACACATGGGAGAAGAGACCAATCCCCACCTCGCTACAGCCTCCTTTAAGGT
Organism: Anseranas semipalmata; assembly: GCA_013399115.1. Taxonomy (NCBI): domain Eukaryota; kingdom Metazoa; phylum Chordata; class Aves; order Anseriformes; family Anseranatidae; genus Anseranas; species Anseranas semipalmata. Next base: position 111,236 of record VXAA01000237.1, read on the forward strand.
ACCTGTAGAGAGTGATAAGGTCACCCCTGAGCCTCCTCTTCTCCAGGCTAAACAACCCCAGCTCCCTCAGCCGCTCCTCGTAGGACTTGTTCTCCAGACCCCTCACCAGCTTCGTTGCCCTTCTTTGGACCCGCTCCAGCACCTCGATGTCCTTCCTGTAGTGAGGGGCCCAAAACTGAACACAGGACTCGAGGTGCGGCCTCACCAGAGCCGAGTACAAGGGGACAATCACTTCCCTAGTCCTGCTGGCCACACTGTTCCTGATACAAGCCAGGATGCTGTTGGCCTTCTTGGCCACCTGAGCACACTGCTGGCTCATATTCAGCCGACTATCAACCAATCCCCCCAGGTCCTTCTCTGCCAGGCAGCTTTCCAGCCACTCATCCCCCAGCCTGTAGCGCTGCTTGGGGTTGTTGTGCCCCAAGTGCAGGACCCGGCACTTGGCCTTGTTGAACTTCATACAGTTGGCCTCGGCCCACCGGTCCAGCCTATCCAGATCTTCCTGCAGAGCCTTCCTACCCTCGAGCAGATCAACACATGCACCTAACTTGGTGTCATCTGCAAACTTGCTGAGGGTGCACTCGATCCCCTCATCCAGATCATTGATAAAGATATTGAAGAGAACTGGCCCTAATACTGAGCCCTGGGGGACACCACTCGTGACCGGCCTCCAACTGGATTTAACTCCATTCACCACGACTCTTTGGGCCCGGCCACCCAGCCAGTTTCTAACCCAACGAAGCGTACGCCAGTCCAAGCCATGAGCAGCCAGTTTCTTCAGGAGAATGCTGTGGGAAACGGTGTCAAAAGCCTTACTGAAGTCAAGGTAGACCACATCCACAGCCTTTCCCTCGTCCACTAAGCGCGTCACTTGGTCATAGAAGGAGATCAGGTTCGTCAAGCAGGACCTGCCTTTCATAAACCCATGCTGACTGGGCCTGATCGCCTGGTTGCCCTGCAAGTGCCGCGTGATGACACTCAAGATAATCTGCTCCATGAGCTTCCCCGGCACCAAAGTCAGACTGACAGGCCTATAGTTTCCCAGGTCCTCCCTCCGGCCCTTCTTGTAGATGGGCATCACGTTTGCTAGCCTCCAGTCGACTGGGACCTCCCCTGATAGCCAGGACTGCTGATAAATGATGGAAAGCGGCTTGGTCAGCACTTCCGCCAGCTCTCTCAGTCCCCTTGGGTGGATCTCATCTGGCCCCATAGACTTGCGTACATCTAAGTGCTGTAGCAGGTCGCCAACCATTTCCTCATGGATTATGAGGGCCACATTCTGCTCCCCATCCCCTTCCAGCAGCTCAGGGGGCTGGGTACTTGGAGAACAAGTGGTATTGCTGCTAAAGACTGAGGCAAAGAAGGCATTAAGCACCTCAGCCTTTTCCTCATCTCTTGTCACTAAAGATGATTCAGAAAGCATTGTTTTAACATGGAAATTGCAACTTATGAAAACCTGCTTCGCAAAATAACTCTCTCTAAAACTTAATGCAAAATTCTATGGTTTTCCCTGCTGTGTGTGCATGCAGCCTTTGCAGGCTTTGCCACAGAGTAGTAGAGGGAAGGTGGAAAATGGAGGGAGGGGAACTGAGTTTAAACGAGATTCTGGATGGAGGAGAGAATGAGAAAGGTGACTCATGGAACAAACTGAAGAACCAAGAGTTGATTTTGCAGTGGAAAAAAAATGCAAAGACTGAAAGACAGAGTGCTGAGCTGGGAATACAAATGAGTTGCAATAACTGTGGGGAATGGCAGGGGAGCTAAGACTTGTTTGAACAGAAGGCAGGGAAGACATGATGGGAGGTCCAAAAAGGATCTTTTGGATAGCACAGCTCTTGTGAGATATTTTGCCATTTTTTGCATATAACTGTGTATTATTTTTTTCTTTTCTCTGTGATCATAGCTAGATTAACTTTTACTTAATAGAACCAATCCTAAATGGATGGACTTGTAAAGTTATGGAGTAACATTATTCTAAGACTGTTCAATCTTTTTATACCTCTTTTTATTTCTGTTCCCTGAATTTTCTTCACAAATGTAATGTTGTCTGCTGGAACCCACTAACAGCTTGGAACAATAAGTAGAGTATGGTCCGCTCTGCAAATATAAATAAAGCATTTATTCCATGACATATTTTCTGGGGAGAATCTCTTAACATACCTATCATTTTGCCAGGAGGAAGAGGAAGTACTGTTTTGGTGCTATTAATTAGAGGGGGAGCAAGAGGCTGAGGATGGGGCCAGAGTCCCCATATAGGACAGAAGGTAGGCAGTGCTTTTTTCTAGACTGGTGAAAAGAGACTTGTGTCGTGCCATGAGATAAAGTCAGGACAGGGTGAACCAAGACACTGTGTTGCATTAAGTTGACACTGATTTCAGACTTTATTATCTTTCTATGTAAAGTGGAATTATGGCTGGAGAATGAAGAACAGACTACCTGAAAGTGTGGTTGTATAATGCTTGGTCTTATAACACCAGAGTCTCTCTGGAACTAAGTTTTATAGTTATGTAAGGACTATGAATTTTTACATCCTCTAAGGCATATGTAGTTTAAAACTTAGAGGCAATGTTTGACAGCAAAAATCTCCATGTAATCTGTACTGAGTCCCTTGGAAAAAATTGTGTTGTCACCTTTAAAGTACAGCTATGTGCCTGCTTCCAGCTTTTCTCGGATACCTGTCATTCTCTGTTCCTGTTACGAATTCCTTGCGCACAGTATTTATCCCAACAGAGTATGTTTGCTTTTAAGGAAGGAGCACTGTCCTCCTGCGTCAGCTTGCAGTGTTTCTGCTCTCCAGGTGTGTGATAGCTGGGCAAAAGCAAATGTGTATTTCCTCTTTGATAAAGGTAAACTGTGAACAAACAAAAAGGATAAAGCTTCTTTCATCACTAAGGTAATGTCTACATTTCAAAGAGTCTGTCCTAGAGTACAGTAAACTTTGGTTAAACTCTTTTTTGGAGGTGCAGAGGGGAAGGGGGAGAAGATGAGTGTCAGGGAAATAGGATAAATGTTCACTGACTTAAATGAAAGGAGCTATTCGTGTAAGCGGTCACTGAGGAAAACACTCCAAAATACAGGGCCTAGAACTTAAAGTACCCTGGGGATCTTACAGAATGAAAAGTACAAGAAAATGGATAGTGGTTAGATATGAGTTTAACCAATATATTTTCTCAAGAGGATGACTTCAGTGGTATGTATTCCTGAAGTCAGTGAGAAGTAGTACGTGTTTTATCAGCTCACAAACTTACTAATTAGATTTAGTAAGTGTGTGGGTTTGAGGGGTGGATGGGGTGGGGGTGAAGATAGGATGGGGGAAGGAGAAGGTAGTCTGGGCTTGTTAGATGCTCCGTTGTCACTGGTTTAGCTCAGTGTTTCTTTCCCTTCTATCTCTCTCTCTCATTTTTTTTTTTTACATGATTTGTTGAATCATTTTGTCCTCTGCTACAACTGTTTCATCAAAAGTTAATCAGTGTATTCACAGTTTGGTGTGTCTTCATGTCCCATCATTTCTGATACTGCTGAAACAATGCCCCTGTTGCAAATGAACAAGTGATCCTCCTTCAGGAGTCAGCTGACATGGCTTTTGCTTTGATATACATTTTAGCATCAGGACGTGAGTGAATGTCATCCTTTTCTCTGTGTGATAATTCTTTAAAATGTAACTGCTTGTAAAATGCCAAACAAAACTGTTCTCCCCAAAGACTGAAATGTTATTGTCAACTGTTTAAAAAAAAAAAAAAAAAGCCCTGTCACATACTCAGATTGTTGTAAGAGGCACAGCAGTTAATTTCAGAGCTATGAAATATTGATATCTAGCCTCTAACCTTGAGATCCAACAGAAAGTACATTCATATTTGCTTTGTTAATATCCCTTGACTTTATGGAAAGTCAGTGGATATAACAGTAGAACTTGATCGGAGAATACTTGTATGAATAGATTCTGTTTATGTCAGTGTATGGGTGTGTGAAGGATAAACTGTCATTTGTGCAGACATCCAGGCAACCAAAAAAATCAGCTCATATGCATGTTGATGGGGGGAAAAAAAGCGTAGTGACTGCACCTGAATATAGCTGTTAACAATTCAATTAATTTTTTAATAATATTTTGAGAGTGCTACTTGTGTTGTGTTCAGTTTGAATAGAGATAGGGTTGCTTGAAAGTGATCAGCCAACCGCTTGCCACTACCTGTTTTACACTGACCAGATGCAAGCTTCACTTTTTTGGTTTACTTTCCATTTTTTTACATATTTCCAAGAACGTTTAGTTATTCATGTTTAAAAATCCCTAGCTGAATGTGGTATATGAATGAAAAAGAATTAAGATGTTAGTCTTAATTGACAATGTTATATGGTTAGACAGTAAAATTCTATTAAGAAACACAGTTTTAAGGGGTTTTTGTTGTTTGTGGCACTTACACTTGAACTAATTTGCAGGCAACATTAACATTTTAATAGAAGCAAAAGAACATAAAAAAACTTTAATATATGCTGACTTCATTTTTGCATCATTGGTGCAAGGGAACAGACTGCTTGTGGTTGTAATGGCACATTCTCTGAAACCTGTCATTTGTTGGTTGCTTAAAGCAGAAATTGCAGTTGCAAGCTGTAGTGTTCTTTCTCTGCTTTCACAATAGAAGAAAGAATTAGAAAAAGACTGTTCAAGCAAATGCAGTTCTTAATATTCTTTTAATCTATATGAGGTGATCTTCACTGCACTAGTAGAAGATTTCAGAGGCCTTATAATGTAAATAGGTATCAACTAATGTGTGATACTTATGAATATGTGATGAAAAAAATATTTTCAAACATAAATAGACTTGCCAGTATGCATGTGTAAGAATGCTTTTTAGATTCAAACTTTTGAAAACTGAGTTATTCTGTATTGTAGTAATTGCATGGGTTTAAAGAGCAGTGATTTTATTTTCAAAAGTATTTGCAAAAGCATACAAGCTGAATTGTATTTAAGAGATTTTCTCGAACTTTTAAAATCTACTTCAAATGAGATAAGTAGCAACTCTGTAAAGCTGAGTGATAGACTTCAGGTCAGCATTCTTTTTTTCAGAACACTTTCTACCATATTTTGGATTTTAATACTTAATGTATTGAAGTATAGCAATACCTATTGTTCAGGAACAGAAAGAGCTGAGGTGAACAGGGAAGTCTGAAGAGTTTGGGCCTATGATTCCTTCTGGAAAGTTAGACACAGTTCCACACAAGTTGTGGATCACAGAATCACAGAATGTTAGGGATTGGAAGGGACCTTGAAAGGTCATCTAGTCCAATCCCCCTGCCGGAGCAGGAACACCTAGATCAGGTCACACAGGATTGTGGATATCGTGTTACATTCTGCCTTGAATATTCTGTACTTCCCTGTTGATCTCAGCTAGCTCAGACTTCCTACAACAAAGAAGAATGTTCACAGGGAAAGTTGTGTCATAACAATGCTGAACAGCATCTGAAATACCATAATTGGAACAGCTCAATCAACAGTTTTCTGATTGCAAAGATGCATAGTTGAAACTGAGATGTACCCAAATCATTAAAATTTCCTGTATTCTTCTCCTGCAGCAGAGAGGAGACAGTTATCCTGACTAAGTATAGAATAGTTATTCAGGATTTAACGAGACAACTGATGAGATACACATCTTTGAGGATAAGTTGTCTAAGCATCTGTGGGATATGATGCAGAAGACTGGCATAAACTATGTAAAACCAGGCTGCTGATTATCATCCTCTACAGTTACCTCAAAGGAGGCTGTAGCGAGGTGGGGATTGGTTTCTTCTCCCACGCGCCAGGTGATAAGACAAGAGGAAATGGGCGTAAGTTACGCCAGGGGAGGTTTAGGTTAGATATTAGGAAAAATGTCTTCACTGAAAGGGTTGTGAGGCATTGGAACAGGCTGCCCAGGGAGGTGGTTGAGTCACCGTCCCTGGAGGTATTCAAAAAATGTGTAGATGTAGAGCTTTGTGATATGGTTTAGTGGAGGAGTTGGTAGTGTTAGGTCATAGATTGGACTGGATGATCTTGGAGGTCTTTTCTAACCTAAATGATTCTGTGATTCTGTAAGTGAGGTGGGAGAACTACTTGTAACCAGAGTGGAAAACATGATATTAACACCTCTGGTTACAGCTCAAAAGACGCAATAATTATGTGTAATAAAAAATAGAACTAGGCAATCTGCATCATATTTGAATTATGGGATAAGTTCTTACATATCCAGCAACGTTTCGGAACAAGTGAGATTTCTGGAAACCTTTCTTCTTTCAAAAGTGAAGTATAGGAAAATGCATGCACAAAGCCTACCCAGTCGGTGTACCGCGCCTGTCCGTGACCAGAGCATGCTCCGGTCAAAGCTAATAGCATCGTAAGCTTGAACAACCTGCAGGGAGTTTGAGCAGGTCCTGATGAGAACTGTACAGTTACTGTGGTAAAGCTTACACAACAGAGAGAATGCCCAGGGAAGGATGATCATCTGGGCATGTGCTAAGTCTGCAGACGTGGAGATAAAAGATTATCACATATTTAGCTGATGTGGAGGAGTCTGTCCATCCCTGTGCAGATTCCAGGTACTTCTGCAGCGCCTATTTCCCACACCCTTTGAACCTGTGCGTTTCTCAGTGCAGCGGTGGTTGTATGACAGTACTGCTTTAGGTCATAGAGTACACAGACCCTATTTCAAGAAAATTACTAGAAAATAAGTTAAATATTTTTCAAAGATTTTCAAAGAAAGACCAGTGACTGCAACTTCTTCAATGCAGAAGTGAGGAAAAATGGTTGACTTGTTCAATTTTTTCACCCTCCATACTGTTGTTCAAAGACATTTCATAAACTGTATGCTGCAAGGTAGCATTTGCAAGTGCATTTTTCTACAAAAAAAGTATTTTTTTCTGTGGGATCAGGGCAGTTAATTAAGTATAAAGCACTGCTGAATCGCTTTGATTCAATACTGAACTTAATGTTTGTTTTTCATCTTCTCAAAGACAAATTTTAATATTTACCATAACAAATCCTGGAAGAGCAGAACAATACAGGTTTAATTATAAAATTAAGAATTATAGAGATGATAAGAAATGAGTGCATTTGCTGTTAGTTTGCCTGTGTCTGCCAGGATAGATTTAAGAATATGCCTCTATTTTTCCTGTTTGAAAATAGTGAATACCTCATTAACCTTTCTCATGTCACCCATAGCTTTCTAGACCTTTCTTACGCTATTCTTCCATCCTTCCTACTCTATTTAGTAGTAAGATGATCATCCTTCTTTGTTATTTTTCCAGTTCTACTGTGTTGGTCTTTGAGATGGGGGCCAGACCACTCAGTATTCATTGTACAGGGACATCACCATTAGATGAGCTTAATGAGATCTTTTCTGTTTCCTTGTCTTTACATTATTAGTGTCTAACGTCACTTCATGCTTATCTACATTGACTTTCATTTACCGTTTTATTGCCCTGTAAGTAATATTGCAAAACCCTTCTACATTATTTCCAGTTCACTTGCTGTAACAAGCATCAGCTCGGAAACTAAAGCCATCAGGAGCTGCCAGAACTGAAAAGGGAAATGCAGCTCTGTGTTTTGGGGGAGTTATTTCAGCTTTTAGCTTGAAGATTAACGAGCCACAGTGGACATCTGATCTTGAAAACAGAAGAAAGGAGAAGTGCATGTTTATTGTCAGGGTGACTTGTACTGCACTGTATAAACTGTTATTCACCATAGGAATAAGTTTAGCAACTTCATTATTCCGGGTATCTCACTGTTTATGATCAAATCTCTCCTTAAATATTATTCCTATTATTATTCCTATTATGAACTGTATGTGTGCACAGGTGTACATCTGTTTTTTTGTTTGTTTTTGCCTCCGGAATGATAGGATATGATTCATGCAGATCTGCATTGTGCAGTTTATCAGCCAGTGTTCGTCAGGATCAGTCTCTCCTCAGTCCAGACTGCTGATCCTTTGCTCTCATGATCAGACCGTTATTTTCAGTCACTGTCTTCGTTATTTCCAGGTCTACATCAGAGGTATAAGAGGCATGAGATTCATTACTCTGAGTGAAACAATATCCCAAGAAGAGTTGGGATTTAAGCTAAGCTGAATGTAAAGGTGTCCCTGCCCATGGCAGGGGGGTTGGCACAAGGTGATCTTTAAGGTCCCTTCTGACCCAAACCATTCTATGACTCTATAAAGAAAGACATGGTCATTATTGGTGCAGGTATTTATACATAAAGTTGTAATTAAAAACAGCCTTTATATGGGATAACAAATTGCAATTAGGGCAATTGACTTCTTGCTCTGAAAGTGTAAACAAGAAAAAATGTTTGTGCCCCTCCCCAAGATGAAAATTCCAAAAAAGAAGGTTCAAACTAGAGTGCAAGGGAGACTTCTTGAATCTGGGGATGGGAACAGTAGCATTATTTCTGGCTTCTTTAAAAAAAAAAAAGAGAGAGAGAGAGAGAGAGAAATGTGGCTAGTGTTGAACAACGCCTAACTACTAGAAGATAGCAGGAACATACTAAATCACAGTTTTGGTGTGTGTTTTTTTAAGTATGTCCTCCAGTCATGAATCAGTCTGACCATCCTTAAAACTGTTTCAGAGTAGGCACTTTCAGATTGGTTGACTTCTAAACGCTGCTCTTTTTCAGATTGATCAAAAGCCTGTGGTTGATTTCATTTTGTGCCAGGGACTTGGCATCGCTGAGCACTGCTGCAGGGTGTGGCCAGTCCTCATCTCACTGCAGAAAACTGATCATTCCTCTTCCTGTGCTGTCTTGAGTACAGTCAGGTTTGCATTCCCAGCTTAGCACGTACCAGTAAAATTCAGTTCTCACAAAATGGTGGCTACTCTCTTTCTGTTTCTGGGTGTGAACTTCAAGCTTCTGAAGCTATTGCCAGTTTCCAAAGATGGAAATCTGCTTTCATAAACTGAGCACATGTATGGAAAGTAGGTAGCAGCTATAGTACCACTGGCACTGCCTTTTTTAAAAAGAAAATAAGAAATCCTGCCAAGTACACAGAGAAGGATCCTGACCCCTATCTTCAGAAAGGGATCTGGCAGATAGAGTCCACCTTCAGCAGCAGTAAATCAAATTTACTGATATATCCTGGACATCCTACCAATTATCTTGTAACAACAAAGTTTTCTGAATATATTTTGGTGGCTGACATTGCACAAGCTTTGTGGAACGAGCCGAAGTGCAAACACGGATCTTTGACCATTCAAGGACTAGATCCAGTAAGGTATTAATACTGGCAAAGCAGCACCACTTACTGTATAAACGTTAGAATATTAATCCATTTAATATGCAAGAAGTGCATGGGGGAAGTTTCGTAAGTGGGATGAGAAAGAGCCAGGAGACAATGATGATTAGAGAGAAACAGAAGAAAAGAGCAAATGCTTGACATATCACTAGAAGAGGAAAGGTGAAGGCAAAATTTGATCAATAGGAATGTTTTTAAAAGATGTGTGAGTAGAAGAGAGGAGCAGTCAATCACAGTAAAAAGTAAAGACAGAGCTATAAGCAAGGTACATAACTTTTATGTTTTTATGATGCTTGGCATATAGACAGTTTTATGCTCTCTTGAGACAATAAAATGTGTTTCCTGCTTTGTTTTAGGAGAGGAAAGCACTCTCAGAATGTGGTGGTTATTAATAAATGTTTTGGGCATTACCTTATAGACTTTCTAATGCACACTGTAGCTTTAAAACAAAACAAACACAAAACCTTCTAAAACTCAGAATTTCCAAATTACAGAAGCCATTATAGAAAGTATAGTGACTGGCAACTTGTGCCTACCAAAGGCTTTCTGTTTTAATCATATGATCCTGAGAGCTGCTTACCTGAGAAGTAACACCATGTTTGTCGTAGTTAGTTCCTGCCGCCTGCTGGTCTCTGAGTGACCGTAGCTTCTCCAGTCTACCACAGCTGTAAAATCATTTCAGGAGGCCCCAAAAAGCAACCTAACTTCTGCACGTGCTCACATGAAAATTCATCAGTCTTTTCATTGACAATTCCTGATTAATTGGTGCATCAGCCATACTCCTGGGATGGACGGGGAGGGGTAGGTAGGTAATGGAATAAAACTGGGTCTGCACAAGCTACATCTAAAACATCACAGAAAACGGTGTTTCCAATTTGAATCTACAGTGAGGGCAAGGAAAGCATGCTACGATGTAGCTGATGACGTGAATGAAATAGATACAAATCCAGTTTGGAACCAGGGAGCTGTCATTTTAAGGGAGATGGCTACCGCACTGGGATTTCTTCATAGGTAGTCCTGATAAAAGCCCTCCCAGTACAGCCTCATGCAGCTCGCTACTTCTGTGCTCTGGGAAGGCCTTCTCGTTCTCTTTTTGATGTTGTTGTTGTTGTTGTTTTGTTACATATCTGAAATGGTATTAAGTAAGGGGCAAACGAATAGTTCTTTGATAACTGGACTCATTGGTTTGTATTGGAGGGTTTTAAGGCTTGCATTTTAAACCCTTTCCATCAGTTACTGTAAATTCTATTTTGGTTTTGTGTTACCAAGAACTATTTTTCTCTACAGATTAAAACACTGATCTTTTAATCCATTAAAACTATCCAAGTTAAGGGTAACAACACTGGATTCATGTCTTTCCAGTGTTCAATCTCAGATCGTTGCTTCATGGCTTAAAGACAACCTGAGATGAAATGAACTTTGCACTAGTGCTCCTCTATAGAAACTCTGGTTGTTCAGCTGGTTGATTTGGGGTATTCATAAAACATTTACCCACAAAGAGACTCCCAGGGCGCTGTACTAGAGGACTAGGGACTGGAAGGGTAAACATTAAGCAGTACCACATCAAATGCTTTGTTGATTATGTTCTTTTGTGCATCTGGTTCTTTGAGAGAACTCAGAAGGTTAATAAAGGGAACCTAAGCAACAAAATACATTTTAAAGAATAGCTCTGTACAAACCTGAGAAGCTTTTCAGGTGCTATGAATTGTGTGTCTTGACGCATAACAGAAACTAATCACAGACTTTAAGTCTTGAGTAGAAGGAACAACTGGCACAATATCCTCTTCCATCAGCAGCAGCTGCCTGGGCTGGGAACAGGACTGGAGAAAATCTCTAGACTAAGACTAACTGCATGAGCTCCCTGGGGTCTGTATCTATATATATCTGACAGAAAATTCCAGTGAAATCGCTACAGCCTGATGAAATAGAAAACTGTGCCAGTTTGGGTCCTTTTATACTGTTCTGGCAAGTGAGATAAATATTCAGTTCTCTGTAAAACAGAATGGCTGCCTCTTCCTGAGGAGTTAACTCCTGGCCTCATCAAAACGACATCAAAATTTACAGCAGTCTTAGGTTTGATATTTCATGGTACTGAGGTTGTATTACCTCGTATCCCTTTCTCTTGCTCTTGCTTTAATGTGCTGTCACCTGAGTCACCAGCATTGAGTCTGGAGGGATTTAATAGTCTGCAGCTATGGACATGCTGCAGTGATTTCTGTATTCAAACTTCCCTAACTTGTCTTTGAGTAATTTGAAGTTTCAGTACAAAATATATATGAAACCAAGGCAGTGTCCCAAATCTGGCAGGATCATGTAAAACGAAGCTTACACAGGTGGTTGTCTTTCAACTTAAGCATGCATTTCTGTATGTCAGTATCTTTGGTTTCATGTGTTATCTTTTTGAGATTCATACACACATGTACACAAATTCTTCCTCACATGATGACTAAAAAACTTATTTTGAAAAAATTTAAATAGTGTGTTTTCAAAGGGAGAAAATGGGCTGAAATGGGGCATGCATTAAGTAAGTGTGCAGCCAAATCCTAATCAAAACTCTCTCTGTCAAAAACCAGAAACATCCAAAGAGGTTCTTCATAATTAATCTGAGTGCATTTTTTTTAACCTTTGTAACTCTATTCCATTTTCTTCTTCAATACTGCCTATCACTAATCTGTGTTCAAAAGTAGGCGATTGGCATTCCCCGGCAATTGCTCTACACAGACATGGTGCATATCTGCAGAGGCTGTGTTTTGCTAATTTGAGAGCAGGTATTGGAGTGGTCGATCTTCTGGTGATCTGAGAACCATAAGAGCTTGTTGACATCAGGAAAGCTGTGTAGACAATGCCTGATCTTCAAGACTTGGAAAGGATTGTATGCAAACCAGAGTTTCTTTGTTGCTGTTCTTGAGTTTGGTGCTCATCGTAAGCCTCACTGAGGTCACTGTTGCTATTAGTTATGAGTAGTGGGATAAAGGGGTTGTGTCAAATATTGAGCAATACAAATTTTAGTGAAAAATTTAATTTAAAAGGTCCAATTTGGTCTTGCATATATTAGACTCTCTACAGTCATACTAGAGATAAAAATTCTTTGCCAGGGTTTTGGTGCCACTCAATGATACTTAATCTGGTTTTGAACTTTGTGGTTGAAGTTCCCAGCTGTAGTTTGTTTTAGCCAGGGGAGGTTTAGCAGGTCTCGTCAGCGACCTGCAAAGGCGGCAACGTTAGTTCAGAAGCCAGCGTGGCCCACAACACAGGCAGTGCTGTGCTTGAACTCAGGTCAGGTGCCCTGCTCATCCATCCACAAACTGTACACCCAACCTTCAGTAACAAAATTGTATGTGCTCTACATGCTGTTTGCATGTAATCTTAGTTCCTGAATCACCATCAAAGTGTCATTTCTTAAAATGTTTATGTGTACTAGCAAATAACATTTTCCAAATAAGAACAGAAATCCTTAATTCTTTGATGGGCCTTTAGACAGTTATTTTAAAATACCTTCACTATTATATATATTGTAAAAGCTGTTTCACTTTATAAGGGAAAGTTGAAATGAAATGCTAAACTCTAGTTTTTTCAGAAAAGATGAAAGTTGAAAAGTAGCAGAGCTGTACTTTTCACAAAAGGATTTGTGAAATCCTTTATGGTGTTGCTGCATAAGAAAGACATCAAATAATTACCAATGAAATCTGAGAATAAATTATGTACATTCCATATAAGAAAAATCAGAAGATCTATAAAAATTATAACTTTGAAGTTCTTTATCATTAGTAATTTATGAAATAGCTATTTTACAGCATACTAGTTAATTTTCTATACTCTGGGTACATTTATATTTCCTTTTGAAATCCAGTCTATTGTTGTTACTGTATCACTGCTGCTATTCAAGCCTCTCCAGGATCTTAGTATTTTAAAAATTCTGCTGGTTTGTTAAAAGATTTCTCCTCCAACTCTCATTGAAATCTTAGTTGCCTGATAAGTAGTTAAAGGGTTTCGGTTTGATTTTATTTTATTTGTTCAGTTGACTTGCTTGCTATAGTTCTGTTTTTTCCATTTTTAATCTGGAGAGGTCAAGACAGTCCATTAACTGTAGAATGCTGTGTTGACAGAACATGGTGCTATCCCTCCAGTTTGTACGAAGAAGCCTTCCCTTGAGATCCCTGGGAAGATGCTGGGTCCTCAAGTACTTACTGGTGCTTTCAAGCTTGACTGGCAATACCAGTAGGATAGTCAGGGCAGAATTTTAATAATGCCTTTCTCCTTAAAAGTAATGTGGTCAATTTTATCCAAAAAATTCTCAGCAACAACTTGTTTCCTTTTTTTTTTTTTTAAATATACTCTATTATTGCTCATATTTTTGGACATGTCAAGAAGTAGGTATTCTATAATTTGTAGTATGTGCATCAAAATGAAGGTTGAGCTTGTTGCCAGAAGTGGTTGACTTCATGTTGTTTGTCTTTATTGAGAACTAATAATGGTTAGTCAGAGTCCCAAAGAGTCGGTGAGGAAAACTTGCAATTTGTCCCAATGTAATGAGGGATCAAGTCTGAACTCTAAAGCACTTTAGAAAGAGGGAGGTTTATACTAATGTTGGAGAGTGTTAATGTGTTGAAAATGCTTTTAATTACAGTGTCTAGTCTGCCACTGACGAATAAGAATATTTTTGAGCAACCTTTGGCCAATACTTGGGTCAAAGTGGAGTGGGGTAGGAGTGGGGTGGGGATCAGCCAGCCATCTTTTCTTTCAATAGATAGCTCAGTTAAATATTTATATATATTTATATATATGAAGTCATTGACCTTGCGATTGAACTGGCATTATTTTACCAAATGTTTCTCTGTTGTTTTATAATCAACATGATTCTAAAAATTAATTGTTATATTTTATTTTGTATATAGTCCTAAGAACTCAGTTTTATTTGTAGTCTCCTTTAACAAACTGGTTTCTCTTCAAATTACGCCTTCAGATGCTACCATAGTAAAGATAATAGAACTGTAAAGATTTAATTTAGAGTCTATTTTGGGAATAGCTTCCGTAGAAGTAGCCCAAGGAAACACTTGACCTGCAGAAATTTTATTACAAGTGATTTTGTCTTTTTCTCGATTGGGTATTAAGCTGACTTTCAGATCCTGAACTCTTTCCTACCACCAAGGAAATCATTTTGTTATGAACTTTTGAACAATCATGCACCACTGGACATAGAATTTACAAGCTAATTTTGCCATCTGTTTCTGGAGTGTACCTATCCTCTCTCCTTTTGACTGTTCTTTCTTTCTTTCTTTCTTTCTTTCTTTCTTTCTTTCTTTCTTTCTTTCTTTCTTTCTTTCTTTTCCTTGTTTTCTCTTTTCCTTGTTTTCTCTTTTCCTTGTTTTCTCTCTTCCTTGTTTTCTCTTTTCCCTCTTTTCTCTTTTCCCTCTTTTCTCTTTTCCCTCTTTTCTCTTTTCCCTCTTTTCTCTTTCTTTTTTAATAGCAGCTTTAATGAAATGACAAGTACAACTTTCATAGGGCTTCAGGCAGGAACCTTCAGTTCTACCTTTTTGAGATAAATGAAGGTTGCACATCTTTAATTTTTGCCCTGTTATTCAGTGTTCTTGTTTTGTCGTCGTCGTTGTTGTTTGTTTGTTCATATCTCAATGTTCTGTTCATGCCAGTAGACAAAAGTTTGAGTCCCAGTCTTGCAATGACATGATCAGATAGTTCTATTAGCACTGAATGCCATATAGTCAAGATACAGACCTGTAAAGCTCCCACCCAGACTGTCTGATCATCCAGTGGAAAGCACTTAATTTTGAGTTCACACTTATGAACTGGAAGAATCCCAAGTGCAAATTTTCAGTGACAATTTTGAATCCTAGTGGTCTCTTATCCTGGAGAAAATAGACAGGTGTTTTTGTTCCTTGATAAAATAATTCCTTATTTCTAAGGGAAATTGACTGGTTTCTAGGGAATTTACTACAGTTTACTCTTTGTGGGACTTAAACCTTTATAATTTTATTTTCTTTTAGTAGCTACTGAGCTTGTTTTGTGTGTGCTGCTAATGTTCATCTGTAGATGTTTTTCAGGACAAAAGGTTGTTAGTTTTTCTGGATTGCCTCCACCCTAGCATATGGAAGTACTAGGGGAGTGAAAGTCTTAAGTTTGATTTTTTACTTGGTTCAGTTTGCCCAAGAAAGTTTTTGTTTCTGCATTTGAATGACAAACATATCCCACGTCACTTTGCATTAGAAGCGAGGAACGTGAAGCAAAATGCACATTCTGCTAAAAGAACACACAGAGGCATCCAAGAGGGAAGATCTTTGTCATTGTATGCCATGATTTCTAATGTTTCTTGGTTCTAGTGGGGCCAGGGCATTTTTTCATGCACAGTCCAGCAAATACTTCACTAAGCTGAAAGTCAGGTACGGGACTTGGTTCTTGTGTGACCTTGGGGACTTCTCTGCCTTCTGCGGCCATGTGGCTTTAGCGGATTATCCTCTGAAAAGTGCTACTAAGCCAAAACTTCTACTTTCTTTGTCTCAGTACAGTCTTACTATAATGAGGGTTTAATGCAAATACTGCAAATAGCTGACTCTTTGAAATATAGAAGACGTAAAATTACCTTGAAATAATATTCAGGATTTGTGATTTTTATTTATTTTAAATTGAAGGCATCTGTTGTAACTAGGTATTTCTTGGCAAATGGAAAGTTCATGTATGTGCTTCAATGGCTGGCATAGTGCGAAATACCAGGTCAAGAAAATACTTGACTGAAACTTCTTGATCTGATTTTATTCTAACACAAAGATATAAAATAGTTCCTGATAACAAGAGAAGAAACAAGGCTAGGAGATGACTTGATATCAGATTGAATTTACCACTTGGTAGTTTTAAGTTAGCATTTAAAAAAAAAACAAAAACCATATATAACAGTTATCTCAAAGGATTTGACACACATCATCTGTTGGTACCATTTTCTCATTCGTGTGTATACAATGAGTATTGTTAGACCATTTTGTACACAAGTGTGTCCAGGAAGTTCAATAAACTCCTGCTGTAATAAAACATATCAGCCTGTTTGGAATCTCGTGAGGAGACCACATGAATGGCAAGTGATTATATTGTGTCAAAAAGCATTCAATCTGTAGCACATACAGAATTACAGTGCTGTAGCTGTCTTTGTTTGTGACACAGATATCTGTCCTGTGGCATCAATTCCAGACCAATTGAAATGCAACATCCTTCATTACACTGTGCCTAATGTAGCACATTCTTGCCTTTAATATTCCCACCAGTGTAATGGCTGCACAGAGTTTAATTCTTGATGGCTTTCCCCGAATCCGAGCAGGAGACAAATGCCTGGTGAGTGCTGTGTATCATTTAGTCATCTCCCTGCGGAAAGCAGTCATTTGAGCTAGATTTAAAATTAGAGAAGTCACAGACTTGGGCACACAGAGAGTCTCCCCTTTGCCCATAATGGAGAAGAATAATGAGTTTCAGTACAAACTGTAAGGGCTAAAAATATTGCTTTGTGCAATGAAAATTGTGCTGTTATACATCACCTCCTTTTTCCTCTGACACTTTCAATCAGTTTGGCAGTTTTCACTGGTAGATAATTTAATGAAAGCTTTGCACTGAGAAAGGCTTTTTGGTCAGTTGTGTACAGCAATAAATGCTGCTTGTGTCAGGACCAATTAATAATGCTGAGCGTGTTTTCATACATGTGAGCAGTTAATATAAATCTTTTTTTCCATGAAACAGCAGGATCCTTAAGAACAACGTTAGCAATCGGTACTAATGGGATACTTTTTGGCTGGTCTAAAGATGTTACAGCAGCTAGCTGATAAATTTGATGACAGCTGACAAATTTCTGATGTGTTAGGGTGCCTGTAGACTCTTGACAACGTATTTTAAAGCTTCATCTCTTGTGTTTACTTTTAACCATTCTTAAGTGCTGCAAAACTATGTATGGGAGTTAGCCCATGCTAACATACTTTCTCTTTCTAGGCTTCAAGGAAAAAGGGGAGCATGGACCTTAAAATATCTGATATTTAGAAGCTTTATTCCTTGCTTTGCCTTGCCTTCCTCATGTGGCTTTATATGCTTAGGATTTTCTTGACATTTCCAATACAAAGTACGTATTACGGAAAGGTATGGGAAAAATATCTGATAAGGAGAATGCATAGCAATTTTGCCTTACAATAATAGCATCTCAACTGCAAAACAGTTGTTTATGAGCCAGTTATCACTGGACAGCCACAGGATCTTCCTAACTTTTTCTCACTGGAAATGATATGCCAAGAGCTGGGGAGTGCAAATAAGAAATCTCCAGCTACAGAGCCCTCTCCAACTACAGGCTCTGAGCAGCTAAAAATTAAAATAATTGAAAAAGTTAATTTCAGACACTTGACTATTTTAAGGGAAAAAAATGTTGTTTTTAGCTGCTTCCATTCTTTCTAACCCTCTTTCTTTTTAGATACCAATATTTGCTCTTTTGTTATAGAAGTTACTTTGTAACTGTTTGGTTGCTGTGTTAAATAATTTAACACTATTAACCAACTTTTTTCCCCTTGACAATATACAAATTTTTCTTTACCTCTCAAGTGTGCAGTCTGTGCATTATAACTGCCAGGGGAAAAAAAAATCTACTGCGAGAACATTTTTTTTATTTTTGATTTTGTGGTATCAATAGCATCAGTCCTACCTTAGGAACTGTTAATTATTTTGTGGTTACTTTATAGTTCATTGCTATAACTCTCATTCTTTTTTCAGCCGCAGTCTATATGGAGAACAAATATGAAAAGACAGATACATAATAAAGTTCATACATTGGTCAGTTCTGCTTTCCAGGTGTTTGATGACAGGCACAGGTTGTAAATGATTACTAATTCAGCAGATTTCTCATGATCCCTGAACCTTAATCAACACATTCGTTAATAAGAGCTAGTACAATCGCACTTCTTAATTCTCTTCACTAACTCCTCATTAATGTGTATTACGTTATTCCTAGGCTTGCATTTAAGTACTGTTTGTGGATTATCTGTATATTTTTCATGTTTTTACCTATTTCATTAATTTTGGCAAAGAAAAGTTCCTACTAATACCTGTATTTCTGATTTTACTGATTTTTTTTATTTTACTGATTTTACTGACTTTTATTGATTTTTAATGACTATTCAGTATTTAAATTGGGAAAATGACACTCATACTATTTTTGATTTCTTTTATTATGCAATGTTTATAAAAACTACAGAGGAATTTTTTTTTTTTTTTAAGTTACATGTTTGAACAATGTATAACTTTTTCCTAGGCAAGATACTGACAACCCACAGACAAATTAGTTTTCCATAAGGATGTATTTTAAAAAGAAAGAAAAAGAAAGAAAAAAGGGGGTAAAACTAGAAAATTCGATCTATTCCACACGTGTTGAGCAGGTAATAAGTTTAAATTCATGCTGGCTGACAATGCACTTTATTTTTTATTTATTTGCCTCATTTAAAAACATTCTGTTGGGAGTCTCAAGGGTTGTGTTGGCAGCTGGGGTAGGGACATGACTGAAAGCACTCTTAGATTTGTCATATTTCCTAGGGAAAACAGGGGCAGATGAATGGATCCACACACAAATGATGATATCTGAGGACTGTCAAGTGAAATCCTAAAATGTGCAAGGCAATAACTCAGCTGCCTTAGTAAGGTTGTCAGAAAAGACCATATCAATCAATTTTCAGTGAAAGCACCAGTTGTTTCCATCTCAATTCTGTTTTCAGTCCCTGCTTCTGATATGCTGACTTCATGAAAGTCTTTTCAGCATGTCTCCATTTCCCCATCTCTAAAATGGGCGATTAATACATTAGATCTTGTTTGTGAAGAGCTTTAAGATCTAGTAATAGAAACATACAATATAAGAAGTTATTACTGAATATTTCTTTATCAAAGGAAAGGAGTTTGGGAGAAAGTGCAATCTATAAAAATCCTTTTTGACTTTTTTCAGTACAGTTGATCAGTCTGTGAATCTCCTTATAAGTGCAATTACGAAGGAAATACGTAAGGAGCTAGTATTTCTTGTACAGGTTGCTGTGGTGCATACCCTGTTTCGTTACTGAAGTCATAGCGCTGCATTCAGAACAGAACTGGGGGGACAGGGACATGATGTATTCATAGCACTTCATGACTCAGAATATGGTTTCCTCAGCCAGGTTTACAACTGTCCATTTTTAGTTAAATCAAGGCAGTGTTTACCTGGATAGCTACAGGAATGTTATGTGAAACTGAGTCAAGGAATTGTAATGCATCTTCCCAATCTACAAGACTCTGTATGTTGCAGTGGAAAGAAATTATTGGTAGCTTAGTTTTTTTTCGTCCTTAATCCAGTTGGCATAAGGTTATCTGAAGAGTCATAAGAAAGTAAAAATATGTTTATCCGACCTAAATTCTCAAAGCTTTTAAAGGTATAAACCGTGGTCCTAGTTAAGATATAAGTACAACCATGCTTTTCAAATGATCACTCCTTATGTCACAGCCTCATGGAAAATTTGAAAAACTATGAAATGATAATAAGAAATGTGAGAAGGTGTTTATTATGCATATGGTAATGTTTTGTAATTCCAAAATTAGAAATTGTGTCTTTGTATTCAAAACAACTGATGCAATATATTCCAAAATTCTGACTTTTTAGGTGAAATCAGCTGCTTGTTACACTAGATGTACTTCTGTGGATGTGTCATCTTTGGATAAACCTCGTGGTCTGTGTACTTGATCATGTAACATGATCACAGGATCACAGGATCACAGAATGGGTTGGGTTGGGAGGGACCTTTAAAGATCATCTAGTCCAACCCGCTTGTGTAAATCCCTTTAAAGCACTATGATCAAATCTATTGTTATCTCAACCCTTCGAGCCCCACGTTGGGCGCCAAATAGGACTGTGGTGGTTTTACCCTGCTGGGCAGCTGAACTCCACCACAACCGCTCTCTCACTCCCCCTCCTCAAAGGAAGAGGGGGAGAAA